>UNPT01000001.1:0-487391 GCA_900536445.1 Hymenoscyphus occultus | reverse complement strand
GCGCTAGTACTAGCGCGCACGACCTGTATTTAGTTCCCAGCTCTCTCGAGCTCTCCTTCTCTCCTCATCTATTGTCCTAAGAATAGAGTGTTGTTTGTTCCGACTGTCCAGAAGCACGTCTGTCACACTATAATATAGACAGATAGCTTACGGAAAGCTCGGTTTATACTTAAACTTTCTTAAAAGCTAATTATAGGCTATTATCGATTCTTAAAAGTACATCTTACTTCTTTATACTCGATTTAGTTAGTATTAGGTATTTTCTAATACTGTCCCTAATTTTTAATACCTAATTAGGCCCGTATTAGGTATTTCCGTACGGTATTAGGAAATGTCCAACACTGAGTTCCTAGAGGGACAACGTACGAATTTTGTACCTCTCCGAAATCTAGATCTACACAACAATTTTACCTGCCATTTCTACTTCCTCAGCAAAAGAAACGTATTTACTAGAGATCTCCTATTATAGTATATAGTATGTGACTCGCTTCTAACAACAGGGGTTCTATGTAGATGGTATATAACTTCCCGACTAAAACAGATGTTCAACGCGGATAGATCTTAGACTCGGAAACACGATTTTAGTTTAAACTTAGCATGAGTATTAACAGCGTAACTACTTTCAACTACAATCTTATCATGACATACAAAAAGGAGACAATCAGCTTCTCATAATAAGTAATCTTCCTTATCACAACGTTCAATATTCATCCCCGAATTCTTATCTCACAAGAAAAAACAGGTATCAAAACACCACCAGCGCCAAACAAAACCTATCAAGACACCCTTCCAAAGATTCATCAATCCCCTTCCCACATCCAGCATATCCAGCTTAAATCCCCTCCCTTAACGTACTCCTCCTACATGATTCATGATTCATATTTTGTTCTGGTAATATACAAACAGCAAGCGATCCAAATGACCACTCCTTAACCCCTTCTCTCCGGTAACCACAGCTACAAAAGATGATCACCCCCAACTCATTTCTGTTCATCTATCAGCATGAGGGTGGTTTCGAACAAGAAGCATGCAGAAGGATAACTAACCAGCATAAATAGGAGCCTGCCACGGTTTGGCTTTAGGTTTGACTTTGCCACCCCCATTCCCACTACCAGACCGACTTTTCTCACTACTTTTGCTCGTGCGGGTATTGATACTCATTCGATCGCCTTCGGTATTCCTTCCTCTAGGTAAGGGAGGCGCACTCTGTACCGAGATCCGCTCTGTAGCCATGGGAGGAGGAACCCCATATATGACTGTGGTGGTAGGCTCGATGGTCCCGCTCAGAGTCCGAACAGGTGCAACTGAAGCACACGCTGCTGCCGCAGCACGTTGAGACGCAAGACGTGCCTCGTCGAAGTCGAACTCCCACTGACTTTGCTCCTGCCGCCGTGTCTCGCAATGTATCCTTGCTCCGGCAGGCCCAGAAGCCTGTTGTCCTAGCCCGCTGTTCTCGGAAAGGATAGCGTAGAGACGTTCTTGGACTTCTTGTGCGGTTGGTCGATCATCTGGGTTGACTGAAAGCATGCCATCAATGAGGACCAGCACGTGATTGACGCCCCTGAATAGTTTGTCTTCCTTTTTAGATGCATCCTTTGCTAAGGTATTCATCCAGCTCTCAACCTTGCCCAAGTTTTTGTGGAATGAAGAATCAGGCATTCCGCCACCACGACCAGGCGTTTTGTTTTTGGAGGCCCGGTGGGATGCGAAGTTCCTAGATGCTCTTTTAAGCAAAAGCGTGAGTATTTCGAGAAAGATGGAGCCTAAGGAAAACACGTCCGCCTTTTGGGGATCATATACATGCTGTGAAGATCTCGATGAAGTCTTGTTTGTCGAGCTGGGAGTATTTGAGCTAGTGGAGGAGGATGTTCGTATTGACAACGTATCAGAAAAGGTAGCTGTGTAGGGTGTCGTTGGAGAAACTGGGGATTGACTGGGTCCAGTAGAGCGTCGAGCAATGCTTCCTCGCGTAGTGGATCGTGTGAGTGGCGATGTAACTGGTGCAGGCTTTTCGTGCCGTGGAGCTTTTTCGGGAGCGGAATAGTCGTATGCCTCCTTGTCGAAACCAGCTCTTTGACCCGCCGATGCAAATACACTACAATCGCTGAGAAATATGTGATTATCGATATCCAACATAACATTGGAGGGCTTGATGTTTTGATGTGATTCCCCTTTGCTATGAAGAAAAGCCAACGCATCAGCTAGACAATGAAGCCAATTCATCAAAAGTACGCGACGATCCTGCTTAGCGAGAATTTTGTATGACTGAGGCGAAAATGTCAGAAAGGACTTCAAAGAGCTATCATTGGCAGGCGTAGTAAGAAGGTACCCATTATCTTGGTGGATGTAGGACGTCCAGAGACATGTCAGGTGATCGTGCTCGATATTCTTCATGGTTTCGACCCCCGAAAGAAATTCCTCCTTGGGCATCCGGCCCGGCGTGCTTCCCAAAGGTATCTTTCTTCTAATAAAGATATCATCCGGCCTTCCAGGAAGATGAACTCTGTCGATATTGCTCTGTGTGATCCCTGCAACAGCGCCCACAGGTCGCTTCTCTGCCAACTCGAGAGGAACGACTTCCTCATGGTCATACACAAGCTGCTCTCCCTTTTGCAGATTTCTCAGCAAGTAAATGAACTGACGCTGAAAGAAACGCTTCTCGATTCTTTCGTCCCGATCGTAGGTCAATCTTAGTCGCTCAACTTTGTCCAATGGAACGGGTAGGTCGTCGTCGTCCCAAGAATCATCAATAACACCGAAAATCTGATCAGGTACTCCAAGGTCCACCAAGATTAAAAATATCCGTTTGGCCTTCTGCTCAATCCATTCCATGTATGTGTCGTCCGTCAAACCATCACCAAAGCCAAGGGGTTCATCTAGTCGTAATTGTTCATCGGGTCGCAAATTCGCCATGACGAACTGACGGGTGACCGTCGTTTCAATCCGTTCCTCATCCCACCACATCGCGGGCGTCTCTGCCAAAATTCCATTGGTATTTCGAGTTGAGCCAGGCCCAGCGAATGACGCATATATATGAGAATTCGAGGCAACCTGTTGATGTCTGCTCACGACCAGGGAGGTTCGCCGAAAGTCCATCATGCTGGAAGATCGTGGGGCGCTCACTGGCCAGAACCGGGGCGGTGATGGGTTGTTGATTGGTGCTTTAAAGCAAAAGATAAGCGCCACACACCTACAGGTTGAAATGAGGGGATTTTGCCAACCTGGAAGTTGCGTGGGATAATTTATTATTGCGGCAAAACTCACCAATCTAACGAATACTGAGGAAAATGTGTTGGATCCTGTATGGATTAAATGCGCTCTCTTGCTCTGTCGACCAGAAACTCGGAAACTTCTGGGTCGGGGTAAGAATTAAGTCTCATGTTGGACACTACAATTGCGTTCAAAGGCGAATTGCAGCATGCTTTTGCATGGATAATTGCGATGCGAACCTCCTGCAGTGACGCTGGGGAAGATCCGGAGAGAATCTTAGTATTTGGGGAAGGCGGGTTTGTGTTCATGTGGCTGCAGATTGCAACTGGATGGCACTGACTGGACTGGGACAAAAAAGCAAGCAGCTCCTTTATCGTCATCCCTGCAATCTAAAATGGAAGATTGACATTGGCCCCGCGGGATGTGAGTTCATTTTACTACCAAGGCTGACAGTTAAAGAGATACTCTTGGGCCTCGTCCCATTCTCCTGGGACTCCAGGGTTCTTGTGTCCCAGCTTTGGTCTAGTTTGCGCCTGAGCTGAGAACCGTTTTGGATATAAATTCGCAAGAAAACCTCAAGCTATGGTTGAATATGAAGTGTGCTGCTTCTAGCCTTTTGGTACCTGTGACAGCAGGCTAGCGAAGAGATTGCTTCCGTAGATCAACTCATTCGTCGGCCGATGCGACTGCCACGAGGTCTTCCTGCAGCTTTCCACTTCAAGTGGGCACTTTGTGGTCCAAGTGGAATGTCGGGGTTCTCGTTGTTATGCATCTCCAATGTCGTGGCTACCTCGTTGCAGTTTCTTTTGTGCTTTGACAGTACTGGAACAATTCTCCGCCTGTCATTCAATAGCTTGGTAGCACCCTGAGAATGGTGTAACGAGACTTTTCCTATATTCAAAATACCCCCGGACAAATTAGCCCAATTAGGAGATGAGTAAATATCTTGAAGCCAATAGCATTATTTGATATGCAATGTCTGGAGATGATTTGGGCATCTGCTATCTCCTTCTTGGAAATTCAGCGTGTCAACGATCACCAGTAATCAAACATCAGAGAAACGGATATAGAAACACCTGGTAGTTTACCCCAGGTTGTCATGATCTAAAGATGATCTGAGCTTGAAAATCAGAAAAAATGGGGTAAAGAAAAGTAGGTGCCCGTTGACGTTGATCCGGAATCTATTCATGCACAGCCGAGTATGAACGAGACGAGCCCGATCATCGTCGAGTTGAAGGCAGAGGAGGTCCGGGATTTGAGCAGGGCCGATACGCAGCGCTTCTCTGAACTTGATTGAAATGAAGCTGGATCCCGTGGCTTTGTGGTACGGCCCCTATGATCATTGCTGCTTGCAATGTTGCACATCGCCCCCGAAGTGGGCACATCTTTCTATCGATAGGGTAGTCTCGACCATGTTGCTATCAGACGTGCATTCTGGTCGCTGACCACGGGGCGTGCGATGCCCGGCTGATACAAAAGGAGAGATAACCAGTATGCTTTAGAGCCAAGATAGGACAGATGGATGAAAGGAGAGAGGTAGTAAACCGTATATTGCAGATCTGGAAGTCTCAAGTCTATATCGAGTCGGATGACAGAAGCAGAATGACACCGCGATCCGACGCATCAAAAGTAAACATCCCGTTGCCAAGGGGCATCTAAAAGGGGATGAGCGAATGAATCTCGATATCGAGACATGAGGTCAGGGAGCTTAAGAGAGCACTACGCATGCGAATGCGGACCGGCGGGGTCTGTACGCAGGCGCATGTTCGTATGCCCACGTTGTGTTACTTGAACCTTTTCCAAGTGACAGGTCGGTCGGGGATGGCTAGCGGTAGCGAAAGAAAAGGGGGAGAGACCAGATCGTGGTGGGAGGGCTGAAAAAGAGACTGTAGACTGCCGTTGTGCCGTCGGATTGATTGCCGCGACGCTGTCACTGAATGTCGAGTTCTGAAGGAGAAAACGGATATGATATGGCCAGGTATGGCTTTTGCAGAATCTCGGGCTTTGTGTGTAGCATTGAGTCAGGTATTTGCATCCCATCTCATGGCAACGTAACACATGGAGTGATGTTGGTGTTGGTGTTGGTTGCTTTTAAATCGATCGCTTGTTGCCGCCAAAAGCCTATTTTATAAGGTTTAGAAAGTATTGGTGTGTGTCTAAGAATATTTCAAAAGCTCCACAAAGGAGCACTTCCGTAGGTACTTTAGAAACACACCCCCAATGTCTAAACATACTTCACCTGCTCTATTTGCGCTCAGGGTAGGAGTGAATGGACGAAATTTTACAACGTCCATAGCTCAATACAATGAAATAAATACCTCCATAGCACACGAAATTTCTAGTGATCTCAGCTGGCATCGCAAACCTACATATGCTTGTGTTTTATTTATGAATGGCATTCATGTTACTTCCCAAGACGATTCTGTCTGGAATACCCAGAATCTTCAACCAAAAATCTTAATTGTTTCCAAGTATTGGTAACAATTTACAACCAGAGAAGATATCTCAGTTCACTGCACCCGCCCACTTCGAGCCCAAAATATCATCCTTTCCCTAGGGCTTCGCAAAATACATAATTCTCCTAATCAATCACCCTGCTATTTTTGGCCCCCTTTGTGCCCGGTGACACAGTACTTACAGTCCAAAATCCAGGTCCAGAACTTACAAGCGGGACATCTCTTATCTACATAACATACCTTTTTCTATCCAACTTATTGAGTTATTATTACCTATCACACATAATCAAACCAACCATCTAAATGTTCACAGCAGAAAACATCAGCACCCCACCTTATGCCACAATAATGAAGGGCCACCCCATCCACCCCCTTCATCGTCCCATGGGTCATGGCATGGTCACTTCCCAAACCCTGTCATCCACATGTTTCAGACCGTTTTATTTTGTTTCTCCAGCATGCGTACGTGGGGGCATCCAATAGCGGAAGTCCGCCACCAACACCAGCCATTGCTTATTTACAAGCCTCCAAGCACGAGACCACTAATTCTCGTACGACCGCTGTCATTTTTGCTATTTCAAAGAATAAATAAAAACAAATGTAGCGTGCATTTCATGCCTACCATACCATTCTCAGTCTCCTCCTCCAATCATCCACCACAAACCTCCCTCGCAACAACTTCCATAACAAGACTTTCTTTCCCCCAAATATCCAATTATCGCCTCAGACCATCCCATCTCCATCCTTCCAAACCAACATAATCTACTATCCTATCCTGCCACCATCCCTCAAAACCCCCATCCCTCTCCAATCCCCCTAAACTCCACCCTAAATTACAGTAAGCACTAACACTACCACTACCACTAACCCCAGCCTACCCTGCACCAGTACTGGGTAAAAGGGTAAACCGACACGACATGCAACAAAACCATATCCTTACACCTGAAAATAATACTTCGCCGCTGGATAAAAGGCGTGAGAAGTGCGATTTGCAACAGAGCGGACGTGGATATGGGGGTTGGTTGCTGAGTAAGAGGATAGTGAGAGTACGGTGAAATCATCTTGGGAGGGAGGGTAGATTTGTAGATTTTTAGATTTAGATTTGTCATGCGATTTTAGGAGGTGTCTATTTGTATGGTTCGTAGGTACAGGAAGCATCAAGATCAGCTGGTGGGTGGGAGATGAAGCTACTACCCGTAAATATTTACCTTCCGGATCCTCTCTTTAGAGGTAAGTTCTTATAAAGGACAATTATATGAACTTTCTACCCTATACTAACTATTATACTAATACCCTCTTAAGAAATCTCTCGTTACCTTACTCTAATCCATTCTCTTGAAATCTCTTCTATTATAGAATATTAATATAATTAACAATTTACCTACCTAGTATCCTCCCCCCCCCCCCCCCCCCCCCCCCGTCCCCCCATTTTTGAATAACAAGATATGGACTCATAGAGTATTTCGGCGAGAGATTAAGGACTATCTCCTATAGGACTTGGCGTATGGGGTAAATTGCAACGCAAGTAGGCCATACGGTGAGGAAGTTGAGTGGTTTGTCTACTGACTGGCTGATTGATCTGTGAAGGTTTGAACTCGGGGGGTTTTTATTGTTATTAAGGGAAAGAGGGGGGAAAAGAGAAGGGAAGGGAAGGGAAGGAAGGGAAGGGAAGGGAAGGGAAGGAAGGGAAGGGAAGGAAGGGAAGGAAGGAAGGGAAGGGAGCCGGGAAAAAAGAGAATAATAAAGAAAAACAACGAGTATATATTGACATGGTTTCTTGGAGGTATATTTGTATTCATGTTCATATTCATATTCTATATCGCATACCAGTATAGTGTTTCATATCAACATCACATCCCGATTCCAATTCCAATTCAGACCTCGTATACCATCCATCCATCCATTCCTTAACCAAAACCAAATCCCAAGCATTCCTCACACCCTATCCAAACAAAAACAGATAAATCTATAAAACAGAGAACCAACAAACTTCCTCCCACTTCCCTACCTCAAATACCCGGAGCAAAAAAATAATGAAAAATTAAGGGGAAAACCAACACATCCCACCAAAACGCCAACGCTAAAGACCACGGGAAGTATGTTCAATTTCCCAGCAAACACAAACCGCAAACCCACACCGCAAACCCAAAAAGTGCAGACCAGTCCAGGGGAGGAAAACCAGATAGATAGATAGAAGGAACCAAAACGCCGAGAACTTTTCGAGTGTGACAAACGTTGAAATGCGTGAAGTGATGAAATGGAGAAAATGGATGAAGACGGTGTTTGCGTTGAAGCAATCTTTCTAAGGCTTCTCGAGAGCCTTGGATTTTCATGTAGATTTACGAGTACTCGAGGCGAAGACCGGGAGGAAGGTGATTCCCTATTCGCCTTTGAAGGGAAGGAGATGGAGGAGTGGTCTAAGCGACCAATCCCTCGCGGTGGGCATCGATCCAAGCCTTCAAACTCTCATTCATAAGGTCAAGACATAATCTCGAAGCTAGGTTCAGAATTAGCCCTCGTTCTCTAATTAATCCCTTGTTTTCCCCCCATCACTCAAACACATATTTCATAAATTCATATATGTTAAAAAAAAGGATCAAACTCACGAACAAGCACCTCAACCTCCCTCCCCGAATCCCGCGCTTCAACCGCGGCTTCTAAACGAGCAGAGTTGTAGCATCGATACTCCCTCTGCAAGGCGACCATCCTCTCCCAACATTGGGCGTCCGTTTCTGCCGGTGAGAACATTTCGATGTGTGCGGCGCTTAGTTTTGGCGTTGATGGTCGGGCGGGTGAGGGAGAGGCGGAGATGGAGGATTTGTGGATGGAGGATTTGGAGGAGGAGCGGCGGGTGAGGAGTTTGTGGGGAGAGATGGTGATGGAGGTTGGGAGGAGGGAGGGGGGGAGTTTGAATGTGTGCATTTTCAAAATTTGTTTTTTGTTTGTGGTTTGGGGGATTGGAAGTTGGTGGGGTTTGGCCGGTAGGTTGTATAAGGTGTGTGTGATATGGTGTAATGGTGTTGTATGATTGTTGTGTTGTGTTGTAGTTGTGCTATACTCTTGTTGCAAACACGTGTAAAACTTCCGTTTGCGGTTGGTTCCTCTCTCGATATCTTTATCACTTCAAAGTCCAGACTCAAGTTAATGTCAGAAGAGAGAGAAAAAATCCTTTTGTTGGACCTCCGGGGAGTGGCTTGTAATATAACCCCAAGGAAGGCCCATCAGATGGGGGGAATCAAGGAACCCGATCAGCGGCAACAAAGAAAACCTGCACACACCACCACACACGACACACACACACAACCCTACTTATTCTAACCTTAAGCAAGAGCCAGGTTCAGGTCCAAATTGGAAAGAAAAAAATGGAGTGGGAGTGCAAGCAGGGGAGTGAGTCATGCGGTAAAAGGGGAAAACCCAGGCTTGTTTTTTTTCATTTTTCATATGTTATGTGTGCAAGTGCAAAAATAACGGGCAAAAGAGGGGACTAGGATGATGCAACTCAGAGTCGTGTGCTGCAATCGACCTTGATAGTGGACCAACCCTTTTTCTGGTGTGGTAAGAGGAGATAGGGATGGGGCACTCCGACACTTCCGATGAGGATGCGTGGTAAGCCTACTCACAGCTAAGCCAGCAGCCCTCCAACAGGCTATTTCCGTCAACTCCAGGACTTCCTATTCGACTCCCACATCTCGGTTTCTGGGAGAATGCTTAGAGATGCGCTGCGCACTTACATACGCGACTCCGGACCAGAAATGAGGGAGAGCTGTGTCCCCAAAGGCTTGAAGGATATGCGCAGTCGAGGACTTGTATGACCCGATGCCAATATAACCATGAGCAAATCCTCTTCCGCAAGCTCGCAAGGCAAGCAGAGCGGCGGCAGCAGGGGAAGCGTGCGTTGCATCGGCACTTGGGAGCGATGATGTGCGGGAGGGTTTGTGTTGCATTGGTCTGTAGGACAAGCATCAAGCTTTTGAAGAGGGCGCGCAGAGAGGAGAAGGGAGGGGTTTGTCTGGATGGATCACGATCTCTCGTTGTGACGAGATGGTCTGAGATGTGTTGTCAGCCGATGATATGTCAGCTGCCCGACATACTCATACAGCCCATTTTCAACACACGCTCGAGACACTATCAGAGAACTAACGTATGCACTTCTCCCTTATCAGTACCCCTCAACACCATCGCGAACCACCAAATTCATGTGTTTCTGCGCTTCCGAGTATATGACGCGCGAAGTGCTCGGTGACACTTTTTCATCTGAAGAAAGAAGCTTCAGGTGATCACCACGCCAACAGGGGTCGACAAGCAAGTGCAAAAACTCCGTATAAAATTCAAGAAGTTGAATTCCCAAGGTCGCCTTAGGTAGGGCGAGAAATGCAGGGTCCCTCCTGTGTCATCAGGCGCCTCATGAAAGGATAGCGAGACCCGGCTTGGTATTTCATCGATTTGTGAATGGTTACACCCCTCCACCGACTCAGGCACTCCGCTCGCTCAGCGGCTGCAACAAAGTCGGTAAGTAAAGAAGGACCCCACTTCTCGCCTTGCGATACACCCACAAGAATAGTAGGTACAGAAGCATCGAAAAACATCGGTCGATACCTCGCCAGAGTTTCCTTTGCTCGTTTCTTCCCCTTAGAGATCCACTTACCGTCCGACAACCTTAAAACGTTTGATCTAGACCTTTGTCCATACCAAGTAGACTAGGTAGCCTCGAGGACCGGACCAGACGGATCATACACCGCTTTCAGCGTAGATGCCCAACGGTTCTTCACCGTTTTGCTTGGTTATCTAGGAGTACTGTAGGTATTGGGTACTTTGCTTGGGCATCTAGAAGTACTGCAGGTATCGTGCACTTTTGATATCTCGTGCCATACTTCTAGTTCGAAGTACATTACTAGAAGCGTACTTAGTACGATGGACAGTGAATCGCTTCCTGCAGACAAATTTGGGTCTAGATCTACTCGGTATTTCAGGATAATGTAGATCCCTTCCAGGTTCTATAATACTATTATCGCGGTGTGGCGTGAGAGCTAAGACGGCATTACAATTCACAACAAACCCCCAAGTACTTCGTCCCAGGCGAAATAATTGTAGGTTTGCTAGGGTGGCTAAGGTTGGCAACAGGGTAAAAACCCCTGAAAAACCTACAATTATTTCGCCTGGGACGAAGTATTTACCTCTTACACTCAAGTACAACCCCACCCTTTCCTTGTAAAAAGCGTAAAGTCCCTTCCTCCAGTTTTCCCCAGAAATCGACAGGTACTATACCATAATATCCCAGGGGTTATTACTTCCCTAATCTACATCGAAGCAGTAAATCTCTAGGATCTCAACCCTACGTAGTTATAGCTACTGTATTTGGTTAATACTATATCTCTAACCTCGCCTAATTAACCTTACTTTATATCCATACCACCCTCCCTCTCTCCATCTCTCAGATACCTACTTAACCTTGATCACTAATTCGCCTTTTTCATCTTCCCCTAATTCTATAACACACGACATACCGTTCAAAAATCCATCTCCCAGCATCCCACTCATCCCCCATATACAATACACCACCAAAAAAATCAAATCAACTCAAAAGCCAAACCTAAACCTCTCCAATCCCATTCCATTCCCTAAAATAATACAATATACCATACCGTCATATCACATAGTATCACATCACATCGCGCTTCAAACAGGAACTCCGACCTCTTCCCCAAATGCTTACATACAGTACGCTTACATACGGCATGGTCGTTAGCACTATACAGTTATATAGTAATCTTACAGTCATCAAGCGGGCGTCCGACCGACCGAATGACTAACTTGGCGATATGACATTACATTACATTACATCGCATCGCATCGCATCACATCGCACAACTTTACTAAGATACGAGAACCAGATTCGAAGCTTAAGAGTCAGACTGTAGGTAAACTACGTAGTAAACTCGCCTTCAACTTATGCTAAACGAGAATAGGTCGTTGTTAGAATACTATATTGTAGTAAAGAGGGTTGGGCTATGTAGGTATCTATCTATCTAGCTAAGAACAACTTCCTCTACTATAATATTCTCTTTGAATATATATGGAGGAAATAGGAAATAGGAAATAGGAAATATGAAATGCTAATACCCACTGGAAACAATTAAAATCGATTTGCAAGGTACAGTTGGTCTCATCGAATCAACCAGACGATAAATATTAATTCATTATACTATATATAAAGCAGAAAATAGAACATTTGACTACGGCTCCAGCCTACAGCCCTAACCAGAAAACCCTACTTGTACCATTGAAACAGATGGGAACTATTAATTCATTGTATATGAAGTAGGAAATAGAAGATCGGGCTGCGGCTCCAGCCTCCGGCTCCAACCCGAAAACCCTAGTTGTACATGTATTGTACATAAGCGTCTGCTATTAAATTTTTGTCGAGACAACTGGACTACGCCTGGCCTCCATTCACTTCTTATCACCGTCGGACTTTTTGTCCTTTTTACTTGATTCGTCATCTTTCTTGTCCTTCTTCTCGTCCTTTCCCTCATCCTTTTTCTCGTCCTTCTTACTCGACTTCTCGTCCTTGCCATCTTTCTCGTCCTCAACTTCTTCTTCCTCTTCTTCCTCAGCCTCCTCCTCATCTTCCTCTTCCTTAGCAGCCAGCGCCTTCCGTCTCTGCTTCTCCTCTTTCTCGAGAGCCAACCATTGAGCATCACGATCCTGCTTCACATAATCAACAGGACTCGTCAACTTCCCATGACCCGAGACAGCGATTTGTCCCCTTCCAACCAGTGTCGCGATGATCGATGCACCAACCAAGAATGTCAAGACAAATCGGTAGGTTGCATACCACGGTGGACACCATCCCCGGACCGTGGCTCGCGCATCGGCAAAGTACATAAAGGTAAAAGTCGAGAATTGTGTGATGAGGGCATATTCCACGGGCATCAAGAGGGTTGGCCAGGCTACTGCTGGTGCAATGACACCATACATGTATCTGCGGTAGCTCTGGTAGCCGCCATATCCTGCGTATTCCAATCCCCAGTGGATGGCGCCGAGAAAGGAGATGATCTGTGATATCAGGGTTCAGTATAGCTTTCGAAACTGCAGAAGCAGACACTTACAATAGCACCGAATCCAATCTGTATTGGGAATATTGTTTCCAATAGCTGATGCGCTGTCTCTGGCGAGAAAAGAAAGGACTGGCCAGTGGCATGACTGTGGTTGATGTCCCAAGCCAGGTAGACAGTCGAAAGAGAAGTGGCTGCATATGGAAGAACGCCGGCGGCTCCGAGATATAACGATGCTCGGGGTACCTCGTTCAGGGAGAATGTGTCTTTGATAGTGATGATGTCTGATTTTATTCCTGCCATCATGTCCTCTCCTCCCTGAGCTGGTGGTTTACCCTCCAATATATGACGGACACTGGAGCCAGAGGAAACATGTTTTGGATCAGCTGGGATTTTCTGTTCGCCAATAGCCTTTTCTACCTTGTGGTCGGCCAGATCAAAAGGTGGTTGTGGTTTGGTTGCGTAGAGCAGAGCTGGTATCTTTGGAAGGGGTTGACAGGGAGCGACGAAGGTATTAGGTCGTTTCCTGGTCGGCTGACGAAGTGAAGAAGAATTCCGGAAAGTAACTGAAGTTGTACTGTCAGTAGATATCGAAGTTGAAGGCCTTGGAAAGCTCCTCAACAGCGTCCGGGTTCCAGTGGTACGAAACATGGTGTTTGCGGCTTATCCCTCAGAAGGTGGTTCAAGTCTTCTATTACGGAGGCTTCCCCGCAATTTGCCTTTGTTGATGGTGAGTTGTGCTCAACGACGCAACAAGTCACACAAATGATTGAGAGGAGAAGGGGTATCTTGGGAGTGTACGAGTAGAGAAGAATCGATGGTATTGTAATGTCCTACAAAGTGTTGAGGGGAGATGAGGTTAATTCCTTAGGTAACCCCTCCAGAGCAAGAGCTTCACTCAGCTGTACCCTGTAGAACTCATACACAAACTACACGGGCCATGTAGGTGACGTAGGTGCGATCTGCAAGCCTGGAAATGCCCTGCACAGCATGGCACATTTCAGAAGCACAGCCAGTAAAAAGCTGCGATGAAAACTGTAGGCATAAGTATTAAGTTACATCATCAGAATTGCGTTTCTCGAAACTACAATTTGATTCTATCGCGCTGTAAAACGCAGCTGTGAATGCCCTCAATCCTGCCACAATAACCACCAAATTGCACTGACCTATTGCACCTCGTCAAGAGCTACAGCTACAGCTACCCCTGCCCCTGATACTTTCTCCATCTACATTGCAGCCCAACCTAGTACAATTGGCGGGGAATCTGCGATTTGCAAACACAGACTGACTGCCACGCCACATCAAATCTGACGAAAAAGGCAGAGCAGACGAGACGAGACACGATTTACGAACGGCACGAATACAGAAGACACCGATGATGACTTGAAATCTACCTAATGAACAGCACGAAATAATTCCTTCTCTGCGATCGAGTTTGCTTCTGCAAATGCAGACAACAACCCCTCCTTGAACAACCCGATCGAATAGTCCCAGTCGAAACCCCCTCCGACCGTCAAGATGTTGGAAGGACTGGTATCCTCGCTGCTCAACCGCTTTCTGGGCATGTACATACGGAATTTCGACCCGGGACAACTAAAGGTCGGAATATGGTCTGGCGATGTTAAGCTGCGGGATCTCGAGTTACGCAGAGAAGCTTTGGACCAGCTGAAGCTTCCTATAAATGTGGTCGAGGGTCACCTGGGACAACTCACACTCAAAATACCATGGTCAAATTTGCGGGGTCAGCCCGTGCAGGTTGAAATAGAAGATGTCTTCCTGCTGGCTGCACCGAAAGAAGATGCGGAATATGACGAGGAGGAAGAGGAGCGGAGGAAACAGGCTGTCAAAATCGAAAAATTAGACAGCGCAGAGCTTCTGAAGGACCGGAACCAGGAAGGGATGAGCCAGGAAGAGCAGCAGAAGAACCAGAGCTTTACGGAAAGCTTGGTGACCAAGATTGTCGATAATCTACAGATCAAGATCAAGAACATCCACGTTCGTTACGAAGATTCTATATCTGCCCCAGGACATCCTTTCTCCTTAGGCCTCACGCTCGAAGAATTCAGTGCAATAAGCACAGATGGCGAATGGAAACCAACCTATATCCAAGATTCAGCCGGTCCCACACATAAACTTGCCACTTTGGGTGCACTGGCTGTGTACTGGAATACAGATAGCTCGTTACTGGGAACTGGCAGAGAAGCAGACGTCCCTGGTGTGGAGGTCGCTTCTCACGACGAAATGCTGGAGAAATTCAAGGAGATGATCGTGAAGGGAGAGGATTCGAGCACCGCAAACCACCAATTTATCTTGAAGCCAGTCAGCGGTTCGGCGAAGATTGCGATTGATAAATCCGGAAAGGTTGATAGGCCGCATATCAAAGCGGGTCTGTCGTTTGATGAAATTGGATTGGTATTGGACGATGACCAATATCGAGATGCCTTGATGATGGTGGATCTGTTCCACTACTTTATTCGTCACCAAGAATATAAAAAGTTACAACCAAAAGGGGTATCTCCAAAGGAGGATCCGAAAGCATGGCTCAAATTTGCGGCTGATGCTGTTCTGAGTAAAATCCACGAGCGGAATCGGCGTTGGTCTTGGGCCTACTTCAAGGAGAGGCGCGATGACCGAATTCGCTACATCGAACTTTTCAAGAAGAAAAAGAAGCAAGCCGAGCAGCTTTCGCCCGAGGAAGTAAAAGAACTTGATGCCCTCGAATGGAAGCTTGATTACGAAGACATGCGATTCTGGAGGTCGTTAGCCAGAAACCAATTAAAGAAGGAGAACGTTGGGGTGAAGAAAGCAACCACGACCAAGCAAAAGCAAGGTTGGGTCGCGTGGGCCTGGGGCTCGAAACCAGCAGAGGAAGAAGAGGATGCTGAGACCACAATGACCGAAGAACAGCGCAAGGAACTGTACGATGCTATCGAATGGGACGAAAAAACTGCCCTTGCCGAAAGCGTTGATCTGCCGAAGGAGACTGTCAAGCTACAAGTCAATGCCTCGCTCAATACTGGAAGTTTTACTCTCAAACGTGACCCCCACCAAAACGTCAATGAAGTTTTGAGTCTGTTCTTTGATGGTTTCCAAGCCAAGTTTCTCCAGCGGCCAGAATCCTTCCTTGCTGATGTTAGTCTGGGCGGGTTCAGAGTTAATGACGGAACGACACCTGATAGTCTCTTCACTCAAATTGTCCGTGTTAAAGATGCCCCAGAAGCACCAAGGAAACTTCAAATCGACAACGATGGTGATAATGCTGAGGAGGCCGGAAATGATCCATTCTTCAGCTTCCAATTTGAAAAGAATCCTCTTGATGGCGCCAGTGACTTAGCTCTTACCGGGAAACTGAAGCCCTTGGAAATAATCTGGAATCCAAACTTCCTCATCGGAATCATTGACTTCTTCAAACCCCCTGAGAGACATATGGAATCAATTGGCGCACTCATGGAAAGTGCAGGTGCGACTGTGGAAGGGCTTCGTCAGCAAACCAGAGCCGGTCTTGAATTTGCGCTCGAGGAGCACAAGACAATTAATGCTAAGCTCGACCTTCAAGCACCTCTGATCATTGTCCCTGAAAATATAGCTTCGAAGAAAACCATTTGCTTGATTCTTGATGCAGGTCATATTAGTGTCACCAGCCAGCTTGTTGACAAGAACACTTTGAAAGATGTTCAAGCAAAGCAAAGGCAATCATACACCGAAGAGGATTATAAGCGACTTGAATCTTTGATGTACGACAAATTTCTTGTGAAGCTCTCATCAACCCAACTCTTGATCGGTCCTTCTATCGAAGAAACAAAGGCTCAGTTGGAAACCTGCGATGAGTCGCAGTCAATGCATGTTGTCGAGAAAATCAACATCGATTTGACTGTTGAGACTTCTATCATCCCCAAAGCTCCGAATCTTACAAAAGTTCGGTTATCTGGGCATCTCCCAGTGCTTCACGCCTCAGTATCCGACAAGAAGTACAAGAGCCTGATGCGAATCTTAGAAGTCGCAATACCAAACTTGGACGAAGATACAGCAGCTGTAGAAGAGTCAGATGGGGAGACTGCGGTGCAAACCCCACGACCTAGAACACAGAGCACAATTTCGAAGAAGGACATGCGTGAGAGGTCTCAATCTACCTCATTCAGTTTTTCTCCGCAGGAAGCAATAATTCTCGAAGACGATTCCGATGACTCTGATGACGCAGAGTTCCAAGACGCAACTGATGAGTCGGAGAGCGAGAAGCTTAGGATCCAACAACGGAACTTCCAGCTCATATTCGAGGTGGATCGTCTACAGGGTTCTCTATTCAGAAGCGATCCCGAAGGAAGGAAGCCAGACCAACTTCTCGCTGAACTCGTTGCGGAAAACTTCTCACTTGATCTTGTAGTAAGACCATTTGATTTGATCATAGAGACGTCCCTTGAATCTTTGGTCTTGGACGATTACGTAGACAATCCGCCTGCGGAGTTCAAGTCTATTCTATCATCTGGTGATGAAGATTCCGAGACTCCCAAGGATCTTGTGAGTGTGAAAATTGTCAAGGTCAAAAGAGAATCGCCCGAGTTTATGCCAAAATACGAAGGGGTCGAAGTGAATATTGACGTGGCCATATCTACTATCAACTTGGTTGTCACTAGAAAAACCCTCCTTACACTTCTGGATTTCATTCTGGTCACATTTGCCAACAATGAATCGGCAGTTGGAGGCCCAGCGCCAGCGACCACCGCACCTAAGGAAATATTGGATGAAGAAAATGAAGAGCATCAAGTTGCAAAGCCTGCCGTCGCTTCCCAGGACAACAACACCAGCTCTGTCAGAATCAAAGTCGACCTCAAGAGTATCAGGCTCATTCTCAATAATGATGGAATTCGCCTTGCTACTCTTTCACTAAATGAAGCTGATGTCGGGATTTTTGTTATGGGCAAAACCTTGCGCATCGGAGCTAAATTGGGTGATTTATCTTTGCTTGATGACATTAATCAGGGAGCATCTTCAGACTCAAACCTGAGGAAATTGATTACCATCCAGGGGGACGATCTTGCTGATTTCCGCTACGAGACTTTCGACCCTGAGGGCACTGCCTACCCTGGATACGATTCTTCTATCTTCCTCCGTGCCGGGTCTATCAAGTTGAATTTCTTGGAGGAGCCATTCCGAAAGATTATTGATTTCTTGGTCAAGTTTGGAAAGATGCAAGCGATTTTCAATGCTGCAAGACAAGCTGCGGCAAATCAAGCTTCCCAGATCCAACAAAATGCAAACCGTATCAAGTTTGATATCAATATCAAGACTCCAATTGTTGTCTTCCCAAGAGACATGGTCGCCGGTCGCCCGAAGCGTGATTTGATAACAGCATATCTGGGAGAGATATATGCTGAGAACAAATTTGTTCCGCTGGACGATTCAGAAGACTCTGCCATTGCCATGAATCTGTCAGCAGGTATCAGAAACATTCGTCTAACATCGGATTTCTACTTCGATGGAGATAAATCAGAAGAGCTCGAGCTTATTGATAAAGTGGATCTTGCCTTTAAGATTATCTATGCAGAGCATGTCGACGGTTCAAAGCGGCCTGAGTTGGAAATCGATGGAAGCATGACCGACCTAAATCTGCGCCTTACTCAATTGCAACTCAAATTTCTTTTGGAGCTCTCGAGATCAGTACCAGCCGCTTTTGCTTCTGATCCTGTTAATGACGAAAAGTCAGCCAGTGATGAAGTACCAGCGTCGACCCTCCAAAAGGCGAGAACATTACCAAGTGAAGACTCATCTGGGAGTTCTGAGGCTCTTGTTGACCTTGGACCGGAGTTGGGAGCTCCCGCGAAAAGCTGGACTAAACTTGATTTTGCATTCCATCTGCACACCATTGGACTGGAGCTTATTACGGCCAAGGAAGATGAACCTGTTGGAGATCTTGATGCTTCCAGTTTATCCAAATTTTCGCTCGACGATACCAAAGTCAAACTTCGCATGATGACAGACGGTTCTTTAGAGTCTGAATTGCTGATACAATCTTTTACCATACAAGATAGTAGGACCAAAGAGACGAACAAATTTCGAAAGATCATGACTTCACTGAACAAGGATGTTCAACAATTCATGGCGAGCTTGACTATCTCTGGCGGAAAAGAACGCAGTCTTATTGCTATGGTGGCCATCGATAGCCCTCGGGTTATCTTTGCACTTGATTACATTTTCGCTTTGCAGTCTTTCGTGACTGCTGGTCTTGCAGTAGATGAGCCTTTGACAGAGGAAGAAGGCATGTTTTCTTCTCCGGAAGAGTCAGAGACTGATTCAATCATGGCATTGGTTGACGGGAGATCCGCGCCGGTGAGAACCAAGACACTCAGCAGATCTAGCAGTGAACAATCAGAAGTTGCCACAGGATCTCCTGTGTCTGTAGCATTCAGAGTTAACGTGGTTAATGCACAAATCATCCTCATCGCCAATCCTCTTAGCTCGAGTTCCGAAGCCATTGTTCTTGGTACGAAGCAAATATTAATGGCACAGCAACATGCATTGACCCTTCAGGTTCAACATATGGGCATGTTCTTATGTCGCATGGATCGCTTCGAGGACAGTCGATTGCGTGTCCTGGACGACTTTTCAATGCAGATGTCACTCGACAGTTCTCAGAAAGATATGACCAGCATTCATATTGACATTGAGCCTTTGGTTCTACGCTTGTCGCTTCGAGATATTCTTCTCGCCATTCAAATCGTAACGAAAGCCTCCGAGCTTTCTGGTGACGACGAATCTAAGGACAAAACGCCGGCAGCAGCCTCGGCTCAGAAAGCCAAACAGCTTAAGACATCTAATTTCAGTCTGAAGCAGCGGACTGCAAGTGGTAAAGGGCTGTCAACAATCGGTAAAAAGACCAAGGCAACTACAATTGCACCATCGCAGCAAAAGAATGATAAGTCAGGAAAACGGGACATTCGAAAACATGAGGAACTCACTGCTACGTTAGATGGAGTGAGGGTGATCTTGATTGGCGACCTCCATGAGTTACCAATACTCGATCTCAGTATCAGAAACTTCACTACCACCGCAACAGATTGGACTAGCACATTGAAAGCAGGTACAAAAATCGATATGTTCGTCAATATTTACAACTTCTCAAAGTCGGCATGGGAACCTCTGATTGAACCGTGGCAACTTGGTCTTGAGGTTTCAAAGGAGACTTCACCGGATGCTTTGTCTGTCAATTTGGTCTCAGAAAAGATGCTTGAACTGACAATTACATCGGCAACCATTGCCTTGGCGTCTAAGTCGGCGGACTTTCTCACGCAGGAAGATGATATTCTTTCGAAACCAAGAGGAACTGAGGCCCCGTATCGAATCAGGAATTACACTGGATTTGACACCAACATTTGGGCTGATGTCTCTGACGAGGAGAACCAAATGGCTGCTAAATTGGCGGATGGAGAAGAAGGGCCTTGGCGATTCGAAGATTGGGAGAAGATGCGTGAGAATTTGTCCCCGGAAAATAGTACAGGAGTGGTTGGTATTCGTCTCGAGGGCAGTGGGTTTGATAGCATCAACAAGATTCCTATCACCCGTGAAGGCGAAACAATCTACAGTTTGCGTCCCCGAAAGGGTCAAATTCTTCATCGACTCCTTGTTGAAGTTACACTCGGTGACGATAATGTCAAGTGTATCACGTTCCGATCACCTCTCTTGGTGGAAAACAAGACGCAGATTCCAGTTGAGCTGGGAGTTTTCGACGCCCAGGAAGGACATTTGCTCAAGATTGAGAAGATTGCACCAGGAGAAAGTCGACCTGCTCCAGTCGGGGCTGCCTACTTGAAGTCTCTACTTATCAGGCCCGATCAAGGCTTTGGCTACTCGTGGTCCACTGAATCATTGTTCTGGAAGGATCTCTTGAAAAGACCAACGAAAACCTTGGTGTGCAAGGGTGAAAACGATAAACAAACCCCTCCATTCTTCTTTCAAATGCATGCTAGTTATGACAAGAGCAGCCCTCTACCTAGGTATATTTCCCTTTTTGCTGTGCTCAATTATCTATTAACATGTTCTTAGCATTTATCCATATATGAGAATACGGCTCTCTGCCCCCATAGAGCTGGAGAATCTGCTACCTTATGACTTCAAGTACCGAATCTACGACAAAAACACGAAGAAAGACTGGACTAATTTCCTTCGCAAAGGAGGATTGAGCCCAGTTCATGTTGTCGAGCTGTCTCATCTGCTACTCATGAGCATCGACATGCAAGACACGGTCTTTAAAGCCAGTGAGTTTGCCATCATCAATTCAAATAACCAAGAAGATTATCGCAAGGAGTCAAGTCTGGTTGTCAAAGACAGCGAAGGACTTTCCCTTAGTCTCAAGCTCCATTACCATAAGATACCCGACAGCGGTGGAGCATTCCGAGTTACCGTATATAGCCCCTATGTCATACTGAATAAGACTGGTCTCGCGATCAACATTAAAGCAAAATCGCTTCTTCAGGGGGCCAAGACAGCTGCTGGTCAATTCCGAACAGACTCGGCAGATGGCGAGAGGCGAAAAGCTCTACCATATATGTTTGCATTTAATGGCGATGACCAGCGGAACCGAGCGATTCTCAAAGTCGGAGACTCCAATTGGAGTAAGCCTCAAAGTTTCGATGCTATTGGGAGTACCACTGATGTGGTTTTGCCATCCCCCTCGCAAGACACCGAAATTCATGTGGGAATTTCGGTAGAATCGGGAGAAGGCAAATACAAAATGACCAAGGTCGTTACTCTTGCCCCGCGATTTGTTCTTAAAAATCGTATGGATGAAGAAATCAGTGTTCGAGAGCCAGGATCGTCCGATAGCATGACGCTGAAACCTCAAGCTCTACAACCGCTTCACTTCTTGCAAAAGAGTGCTCGGAAGCAACTCTCATTGTGCTTCCCTGGTGTCAATAACCAGTGGTCATCCCCATTCAACATTTCGGATCTTGGTACCACACATATCAAATTGGCCAAAGCTGGGCAGCGGCAAAGACTCATTCGTGTGGAGGTGCTCATGGAGAATGCCACAATATTCTTGCATCTCAGCGCAGAGACAAAGAATTGGCCGTTCTCCATGAGAAATGAGAGCGATACTGAGTTCATGTTCTTCCAAGCAAACCCTAATCTTGATGACGAGGACTCTGAAGATCGTTCTGGATGGCGCCCTATCAGATACCGACTACCTCCGAGAAGTATCATGCCATACGCCTGGGATTACCCTGCAGCGAAGGTCAAGGAGTTGATTATCAATGGGAATGGCAAAGAACGACACATCAAACTCGCAGAAATTGGAAATTTGATACCGCTGAAGATACCGGCACCACACACACCTCAGGGATCGAGAGGAGAATCGAAGATCATTGATTTGAATGTTACGGCAGACGGTCCTACTCAGACGTTGATTCTATCGAACTACAAGGCTTCCAAGAGTTTGTACAAGCAGAAATCGCGATCAGAGTCTACAAGCAGCGTTGCTGGTGGGTTCGAGGTCAAGGATCAAGACACCGGTGTCACATTCCGCGCACAGTTGAAGCTTGCTGGTTTTGGTATCTCGTTAATCAATGCCCAGCTGAGAGAACTCGCCTATGTTACATTCAGAGATATTTCTCTCAAGTATTCTGAATCTCCACTTTTCCAAACAATTACAGCTGGTATCAAGTGGATTCAAGTGGACAACCAACTTTATGGTGGCATATTCCCTATGATCCTCTATCCTAGTGTGGTACCAAAGAACACGAAGGAGACGGAATCTCATCCGTCGGTCCATTTTCAAGCAACTAGAGTCAAGGATGATTCTTATGGTGTCTTGTATATCAAATATGCCACGGTTTTGCTACAGCAGATGACCCTCGAAATCGATGAAGATTTCGTTTTGGCTCTTTTGGAATTCTCGAAAGTGCCCGGGGCCAGTTGGTCAGAAACACACGAGGGTGTTTTGTGCGATGAGAACTTGGATATTCCAGAACCAAAGCGAGAACAATCGGGTCAAGATATCTACTTTGAGCTGCTCAATTTGCAGCCCATGCAGCTCGACTTGTCATTCGTACGTACAGATCGGGTCAACGTTGAGGATAAAACATCGTCCAAAAACCCATTGATGTTTTTCTTGAACGTCTTGACAATGGCTATTGGAAATATCAACGATGCTCCAGTCCGTCTCAATGCACTCATGTTGGAAAATGCCCGAGTCTCAATGCCTGTTTTGCTACAAAACGTCTCGAACCATTACTCGCAGGAAGGTCTTTACCAAGTTCACAAGATTCTCGGTTCGGCTGATTTCCTCGGTAATCCAGTTGGGTTGTTCAACAATCTCAGCTCTGGTGTTGCTGATATCTTTTACGAGCCATACCAAGGCTTCATCATGGCAGATAGACCTGAACAACTTGGTATCGGAATTGCAAAGGGTGCTACCAGTTTCGTAAAGAAGTCCGTCTTTGGCTTCTCTGACAGCTTCTCCAAGGTCACTGGTAGTATCGCCAAGGGTCTTGCTGAGGCAACAATGGACAAACAATTCCAAGACCGTCGCCGCATGACACGATCAAGAAATCGTCCTAAGCACGCACTCTACGGTGTCACAGCAGGAGCCAACTCCTTCGTCAGCAGTCTCGCAAGCGGCGTCGGAGGCCTAGCACGCAAACCTCTCGAAGGCGCAGAACAAGAAGGCGTCGCCGGTTTCTTCAAAGGAGTCGGTAAAGGCGTCCTTGGATTCGCAACCAAACCCGCAATCGGCGTCTTCGACCTCGCCTCCAACGTCAGCGAAGGCATCCGCAACACCACCACCGTCTTTGACGGCGAGGGACTCGACCGCGTCCGTCTCACCCGCTTCATCGGCACCGACGGCGTCGTACGTCCCTACTCGCAACGCGAGGCGCTGGGGCAATTCTGGCTCAAGCAGCTCGATAACGGCAAGTACTTTAACGAGATGTACATTGCGCATCTGGAGCTGCCGCGGGAGGATGTCGTGGTCATGCTCACCTACTCGCGTATCATGCTCATTAAAAGCAAGAAGTTGACCTCGGAATGGGATGTCCCGCTCAAGGATATTCAGACGATTAGTAAGGAGCGGACGGGCTTGAGTTTGACGCTGAGGGGCGGCACGAATGGACCGTTTGTTCCGGTTGCTGAGGAGAGTAGTCGGAATTTTTTGTATCGGAAGATTGGGGTTGCGGTGGGGGAGTTTAATAAGAAGTATAAGGCTACGGAGTAGTGGGGTAGGAGTGGGAGTGGGAGAAAGAAGGGGGATGGAAAGGAGGGGGTGGGGAGATGATATACTTGTGTGGGTTGGACACCTGTCTAGTCCTTGGGAGAGCGGGAATAATATATTATGTGGTATTATAATAGGGATGGATGGATGAGGCAGGGTTCTTATACTTCTACTTTTTCTCCTTTTCATTAGTAGTTTTTTTAGCGAATCTGATCTATATCTCACATCTCATAAGTAAAGTTGCTGAAAACCAGTCTATCACCGAGTACAATTTCCCTTACTCTAGCAGTATTTTCTCAATCATTGACTCATGACTTCATCCATAGATCCCAGGGTATCCATAATCCAATATACAACATCCAATGATGGACCAAAAAAAACAGCTTCCCAACACCTCCAGTCTTATAACTCCATCCCTCTACCCCTAACCCAACCCCAGCCAAGCCAACCTTCACCCAAACCAAACCAAACCTTACTCCTCCCTTCCCCATCCATCACCCCTCAAAACCCCTCAACCACAACCCCAACCCCCCTCCCCCTCGCCAGGGCAACCAAATCACTCCCCACCACCAAATCCATCAGTCCCATGCCCACACTCTTATACACCACATTGCCCGTCGCCAGCCACCGACACATCTCATGTTCCCTCTCCGTCTGCTTCTTACTCTTCTTCTTGCGCGTACCGCTGCTGCTCGTGCTATTCGTGCGGTGGTGGTTGAGGGTTGGTGTCCGTGTGGAAGTCGAGGAGGAGCGTTTATGCAGGTTGAAAGAGGAACGACGGGAGGGGGTTTGGGAGGTGGATGTTGAGGGGGAGGAGGTGCCGAAGATGGAGGAGAGGGATTTGGGCTGCTTGCCGTCGATGGGGGTGAGGGGCTCAAGGGTGGGTTCCGTGGGTGGGGAGTCGGTGGGGGTGAGGAGGGAGTCGTCGTCGCTGTCCATTCGTTCTAACATGACGAGTTCGCCGAGTTCGACGGTTTGTACCTCTTTGATGCCCGCTTGGGTTAGTTCTCCCGTTTGGGAAACGCAGGATAGTGTGTCGACGATGATGACCCCTCCTTCCTCGGCGTGCTTGTGGAAATGATGACCCCCACCATGCTTCTTCGTAGCTTGCACCAATAGTTCAGGAGGCACCTCAATCATCTCCTTTGTATAGCTCCCCACTGCAACAATCAGTCTCCCCTTCTTCCTCCCCTCTGTATTCGTCAGAATCGTCGCATCAAACAACACCGCCGTACTCGGCGTCGTAGTAAAGATCACATCCGCCTGCCGTATCTGCTCCTTCACCATCCTCTCATACTCGCCGTAATCCCGCGTCATCATCGCGAATTTACAGCCGGCCCATCCCTCTTTCTCCTTCGTCTCGCCATCATGTCCGATGAAGGCGCGCATACACTCCTTCGCACGGTCCGAGAAGGAGCGGTTGATGAATTGGACCTGTTTTATGGTTGGACCATGTAAGAGCAGTGCCAGGCGGATGTGCCAGTATGCCTGCTTTCCTACGCCGAAGACGACGATGTGTTTTACTTTCCGGCGACGCGCGACGAGGAGGGAGGAGGCGAGGGCGGTGCGGAAGGCGGTTAGTTCTTCGGCGTTGAGGAAGCCGAAGGGTTTCCCGTCGCTGCCCATGAGGGTGAGGGCGCCTTGGGGGGTGGTGTTTGTGTTGGTTTGGATCTTGGGAGGGGTGCCGTTGAGGGAGGTGATGGGGGAGTGAGGGCGGTAGGCGGTTGCGAGGGTTACGACTTGGTAGAGGGTTAGTATGTGTCTACCATATATTTGGGAGTGGAATTGGAGTAGGGTCAGTCAGTACCTTTCATCCCGATTCCTGAAGAACTGGTACTCGGCATGAACAGCGTCGTATTCCCCTTCCCAGACTCAATGACCGTCCTCTCAGGTTGGTTCCCCGAACACGCTCCGTCGCTACTCGTCCCCGTCGAATACTCATGCAAAGCTTCTCTCAAGGAGCTCAGCAGGACTTCCACATCTTGTCGATCGAGGCTATGAAGAACCTCTTTGACGTCCGAATCCGACAAGATCGTGAGTGGCATCTTTGCTTCTGTATCGCTTTCTTCGGGAGCTTTTTCCTTCTGACAATCGTATCCAAATCGTACTCAATACCCAAGATTTTATATCGTCATCAATCCCAGTTCCCTCGGTCGTATCGAGTTCATATTAGGACGGATATAGTAACGGTATCGTTTGCCAACGCGCTTTGCAAATAAGGGTTGTACCGTGTTGGGAGAAACCTTATCGAGCTCCCCTTTCAGGGGGTCGGAAGGCGGAAGCGGGGTGGGAAAGTGACGTGTTAGCGAGGGGCAGCAAAAATATGCAGGGGTATGGGGCGAGGATAAACTTTGTAAATTCCATTGTTGTACGACGAGTGAATCAGATTTATTCATTGCTGTATTTTGTGAGACTATCAGATTTCGGAGTTTACTAGGATCGGGTTGGAGGGTATCGGTACTTGCAAGCTCAGCGAGATATGCTATCTCCAACACATCGTAATGAGGACCTCTCCTTCTTGTGGCTGGCAGTGGGAAATACTGTACAGTAGTGCATTAAATCCGAAAACCAACAAAACCAACAAAAAAACTCAGAACATCTCAACATCTCAACAAGTCTAAAAATATATGTGTCCTAAAGTCGAGTACAACTCTACTTAGAACCACTTCATCGCCCCCAAATACTCAAAACAACCACGTACTTCGTAAACACCATAACATCCGCGGCATCTCCGAGAAGAAAAGAAGTTTTCGGAGCTAAGGTCGACGTCCCCTCTCATGTGCGGTATCATCCGCGGATTTAGTATGGTACGCTATTATTACTACCATGATTGAACCACAACAACGCATTTGAGGGTCATAGGTACTGGTATTAAGATGAATAGAGAGATTTTTTTTTAAAAAAAATAGGGACCGCTCTTGTTATGAGTAGAGATAATGCGGTAGTTGGTATGTAGGTATCTTGTACAGAAAAGTTGAAAACGATCGGTGGAGATTTCATAGATGTGGACATGCAAGATTAAATACCAAAAAAACAGCCCCTACTATCTTATATAAAGTATAGTACTAAGCCCACATCCGTTCACATACCGTGATAAATCGTCTCTATGGCATTTGGGTGGGACGACAGTGGATGGTACCAAGGGTTGTCCGGAGACTCTGAGTAGCTAGAAGTCTGCGGTGAAGGCCTTCTTAGGTTGCTATCTTATACGTCGAAGATCACAGTTGGATTTTGCTACCTAGGGGCCCATAGAAAGCTAACCTGTGAGTGGCCGAAAAGGTAATCTTGCCAACTTCTGCTACTCTTGAGCGCTATCCACTGTCGTCCCGCCCAAATGCTATAGAGACGATTTATCATGGTACTCTACTCTCAAGTATATAAACTAGAAACCTCTCATCAACAACCAACCACTCCAGACCACAGACCAGAGCACACCAAAGTTACTTGAAATCCAAACCATGGTTCCGAGTCGAAATGGTGACATGGACGTAGTCGTGGATACTCCACACAACTCCACCTGTGGAGTTGTTTTTAACCTTAAAAGTTAAACCCCACCAGGTCTGGATTGATGGAGTTAAAAGATGGAGTTAACTATGGGGAAAAGACCCTTTAGCAAATATATATATGCTTCTAAGCTCCCTCGATGTGAGTCTGAAGATTTGACAAAGGCAGGCCAAGGAAGGAAGCAAGTCGATTCTTCTTCACGGGATCGATAAGAGACCTTGTATACTTGGATTCGTTATATATCCATACATTTGACTTACCATACCCCTCACAAACATACAAAACACCTTCACAAACCTCAGTCCCAAAACACACACGAAATACGAAGAAAAGGAACCGTTCCCAGGAAAACCTCAAAGATGGAATACACAAACCTCGGCACCTCCGGCCTAAAAATCTCCAAAGTAATCCTAGGCGGCATGTCCTACGGCTCCTCAAAATGGTACGACTGGGTCCTCAACGCTTCCGACGCCCTCCCACTACTAAAACACGCCTACGACGTCGGGATCAACACCTGGGACACGGCGGACGGGTACTCGCACGGCGAATCAGAGCGTATCATCGGACAGGCCTTGAAGAAGTACGAGATACCTCGAAGTCGGGTGGTCATCTTAACGAAGTGTTATTTCCCCGTGGTGGAGGATGGCGAGTATAGTAGTAACTTTATGGCGCCGAATGATGGGGAGCTGGTTAATCGCGTGGGGTTGAGTCGGAAACATATTTTGGATGCGGTGGATGCTAGTGTGGAGCGGTTGGGGACGTATATTGATGTGTTGCAGATTCATCGGTTGGATAGGGAGACGCCCCGGGAGGAGATTATGAGGGCGTTGAATGATGTGGTTGAGAGTGGGAAGGTGAGGTATATTGGTGCTAGTAGTGTGAGTCCTTCTCTCCCCATTCAGTTGTGGACGTACTAATATACTGTATACCAGATGTTCGCATGGGAATTCCAGACGTTGCAGAATATCGCAGATAAGAAGGGATGGCATAAATTCATCTCCATGCAGAACTACTACAACCTCCTCTACCGAGAAGAAGGTTCGTTCCTCCCATCCTCCCATCCTCCAATTCCAATTCACAGAAGCCCACCTCTCTAACCACATTCCATCCCACAGAACGAGAGATGATCCCCTACTGCCGCGACGCCGGCATAGGACTCATCCCCTGGTCGCCCATGGCCCGCGGGGCTCTCTCCCGACCTTACGACAGCCGGGACACACTGCGCGAGAAATCCGACTGGGCACTCAAAGGCATGATCCGCGGCAAAGAAGTCGAGATGGACAAGCAGTGCATCTTGCGGGTTGAAGAGCTCGCGAAGAAGAAGGGCGTCTCGATGGCGACGATTGCCATAGCCTGGTGTCTAGGGAAGGAATCCGTGAACCCGATTATTGGGCTGAATACTAAGGAGAGGATTGATCAGGCGGTGGAGAGTGTTAGGTTTGCTAGTGCGGAGGGGTTGACGCTGGAGGATGTGGAGTATTTGGAGGAGGGGTATGTGCCTAAGGATGGACGACAGGGTTATTAGGTTGGGTTTTTGAGGAGTTGGTTTTGGTAATGTTTTGGTATTCATTTGAATGAGGGTTGAGCTAGCTCGAGTCTTGAATGTTC
The DNA here is from genome assembly GCA_900536445.1 of Hymenoscyphus occultus. Classification (NCBI taxonomy): domain Eukaryota; kingdom Fungi; phylum Ascomycota; class Leotiomycetes; order Helotiales; family Helotiaceae; genus Hymenoscyphus; species Hymenoscyphus occultus. Next base: position 458,358 of record UNPT01000001.1, on the reverse strand, counting down.
ACGAGAATGACCATTCGAAAATGCTTGACTGACGCAATTCTGTTCCTCGCTTGTCAGCTTTGACAAGTATTTTCTGCGTGACAGATGATAAAGTGATAAAAATACTTCCTACTAAGCCCCCCTCCCTACACTCGCTTAACCAAGCACATCAGTCACATCATAATCCGATTTCCATATCCCTCTAGAAGCGAAGAAACACTCATCACCTTACCCCTGCATCCCCTCTCTCCCCTCTCACCTAAACCTCTCAAAAGCCTCCTTAACACCCATCCCCCCCTCAACCGCCTCCTTAACCCTCTCATCAGCGCCCACAAGCCCCGGCAGCAAATCCAGCACATCCCCAACCTTCTCTTTCGGAATAACAACCACCCCATTCAGAGGATCACTAAACACCAAATCCCCAGGCGCCACCTTCGTCCCCTCGATATCGAGGGTCGTCTGCAGAGCGTGAGGTTTGGCCTCTGCACCCGCTCCTACAGTCGATGTGCCTTGGGACCATACCTATCTCACGCACTGTCAGCGAGAAATTCGATATTGGTGATTTAGTGAGGGGAAGAGGCAGGGAGTAGGAAGAGGAAAGGATAAGAGTATCATGAAAATGGAAAATGGAAAGAAAGAAAGAAAATGAAACCAACAGTCAACCCAACACCCCCAAGCTCCCCCAAATCCCTCACCCTTCCCTGCACAACCACCCCCCTCACCCCAAGAACCCCCATCCTCACCCCCATAATCCCTCCCAGAACCGCGCATTTCTGCGCAGCCGGCTGGGACATAACGACAATACTCCCGGGTACACAGAGATCGACCCAGTGTTTGTCTTTCGGGATATTACTCTCACTTCCCACATCTCTCGCTTGAGCGGCATGATGGGATTTCGAGACGAAGCTCACGGTGGACGCTGGTGCAATGATGATACCGGTATCCTGGGAGTTAGGAGGGGAGGTTGAGGGACACCGAAGGACGAGATCAGAAAGGAAACCCGAGTTGGGGACTTGCAGTTTGAGAAGGGCGTCGGAGATGTCGCATGCGTTGTATTCCTTGAGCTTGGTGATTTGAGAGGATGTCATTTTATCTAGTGTAGGTCGTTGAGAATGAGAATGAGATTGTCGGATGCGGGGACTGATTTTGTTCTTGATGGAGAAATAGCGGCGATTGGGACGTGAGAGGGAGTTTAAGTTCCTGTTCACTTGAGGTAGGATTCTCATCTTGTTCTCTCAGTTTTGAGACGATGTATAAATGCAGAAAGAGGAGGTGGTTCAGGCGAGGTTGTCGGCTCGAGATCGGAGTTGACGGCCCGACCTACGTACATTCTGTAGCATGTGAAATATATTGGGTGTTTTTAAATGCGTCGGGTATGAATGTTGTACTGAGTACCCAAAACAATAATCAGACTCATACAGAATACCAAAAGACAACACAATAGACAAGAGTAGGTTTGTTCATTGCAAAGCATCAAGCTATGTAAAAAGCAAACGGAGATTCTCTATGCGGAATACATCCATAGAAGCAAAAACGCCTGGCATCAAGCAAAAGCGTTGAGCCTCCCGATAGTCACCTCCCTAGAGCTTCATATGACCCCAATCCCAACTCCCGCCAGTATTCTCATTCCTGTCCCTCATTCTATTTGAAACTCCTCGCCCCAGGTATGATTCTACCGCCAAACTCCATCGCTCAGTCTTTCTCTCTGTACATCATGCATGCAGATTGCATGGCATAGCCATTCCAATCATTCCCCTCTCATTGAACAGTCATTTCAGCGCCATCGCCATTGAAAACAAGCACTCCATGCTTTCCCTTGACGACTTCGTACTCGGCTTCTTGTGTGCCGTCAACACCATGCTTTCCTGGTTTCAGTGGGTTGTTCTTGGCTCCAGATCCAATTCCCAAATCGTTGAGCTTGCCAGAAGCAATATCGTAAACGATACCATGGACAGTTAAGCCCCGCTCCTTGATTGCTTCAGCAACAACGTAGTTGCTCATCAGGACCTGGACTCCTCGCTGGACATTCAACTCTGCTAATCGTTGCGCGCGTGCACCATCGTCGGTAATGCTCTTCAATTCCTTCTCGTTTTCAGCGCGTACGCCTTTTAGGGGGGTGAGCCATGCGTCGAGAACGCCGCCAATTCGGCCGTCAGAAAGAGCGCCGACACAACCACCGCAGCAAGTATGTCCGCAGAGGATAATGTGCTTGACTTTTACGTGCGCGACGGCATATTCGAGGACGGAGAGAAAGTTGAGATCCGTTGGGGAAAGGATGTTGGCGATGTTGCGGTGGGTGAAGACATCGCCGGGTTGGAGGCCCATGAGGGTTGTCTCGGGGACTCGGGAATCGCTGCATCCAAACCAGACTATTGAGTATACATTAGTCCATATTCTATCTTGGATCTCAGGGCAAAAGGGAGAGGCGGCAAGGACATACGGATTTGTGGCGCTTGACCCTTAGACATCTCAGGGAAGTAGCTAGGGTTTTGGTGGCCCTTGTAGTTGGCCCACGCATCGTTGGATTTGAGGGCGTATGTGAATTTGTCTTCTCCCGTGTTAGTTTCCATTTTCAATCTTGCCGTATGTATGATTATCGAAATCGAGCGTCAAGATGATGTTGAGGGGGGATGCGAAGAGGGGCTCGGCGTTGAGCTTGGGGGAGGATTGAATAAAGTATAAATAGTCAATGCGATGTCGGAAAAGACGACGAACCTTGTCCAGCAGGTGAGGCCATTGTGAATAGCAGTTCTTGCGTTTGCCTTAACTCGACAGCAGTAATATGTACAAAAAGGTGAAGAGTAAAAGAGTGAAGAAGAATAGGTTAGAGGAGGTATTTGTAGGACTCGGAATTCGTGATGGTAGAAATGTCTTCGAAATCTCTGTCTCGGGTTTCTGCGCTGGCTGGATGGAGGGGTGTGCAGGTGGCTACGATAAGCGTTGACCAATGAGAACCGTCAATTGCAAAACCAAGAGTTGCTGATTGTATCGTTTCTAGGACGAATGTTTTAACAGTTTTCGAGGTCTAGACGGGAATAGTAGAATAGAGTAAACAAGATCATACGAGAATGACGGGAGAGAAGTGTTGAGCGGGGAGCCGCAGATAAATATGGGATGGGGAAGCGCGTGGGGAAGGAAGCAAGCGAGGCGAGGGGGGTCAATCCGACTCAATCGGTTGTCCGAGACGTGATTGCCAAACATGCGACAATCAATAAGATCGGCCCGCCTTGTTGGGTACATGTAGGTCTGAACCAGCTAGAAGTCAGGTAGGTAGAAGAACTACGAGGGGCAGCTCCATCCAAGATCGCTACTGCCGGCCGAATCAGCGTAAAAGTAAGATCCTATTAGTAAGGTAGGTATAAGTAGGTAAGAGCAACGCTCTTGACGTAATGGGATCGCCCAGTCACCAAACAGGCAAGAGAAAGGCTTTGCGGCCAAGAAGATTGCATCCAGGTTCTCCATGATCTTTGCCTCAAACAGCATTTGCGCACTTTCCTTCAAAGTACGTGCAATTGTAGGTGCGACACTATGCTTTTGCTGAGTGGTTGGCCAAGCTGCTTAAAAAGGGTGCCCAGAACTCCCGTTTTTTTCTCAGGTACAACCGGGACGAGACTACTGGTGGAATGCCTTCAGAAATCGTCTTTTTGAGTGAGGCATTTTGCCGATGACAATGATGTCTCATGACTACCGCTTCAGCCGCCTGCACGCTCATGATATGTACCGCTACAGCGACTCAGGTGGGGGATCCGAGGATATGCACATTTCTGTAGAAAGAAGTAAACATTGAAGAGAAGACGGCCGCGGAAACACGAAGGTAGAAGCGACGGGACTGGGCCTTGTGTTACTGTGTATCGTCTCGCCTTGGCGTGCTCAACATGCGTACAGCCGTCTATAAATCTCCGGACGGTACCGAGCAGTTTTTCTGTAAACAACCATTAGCCGCAGTGATGCTGTACTTAAGTACTCCCTTGTTAATCTTTGATTGAAAATACATGCTGATTCTACATCACCGCTGGTAACGACCGATCATTAGCGTGGTTTACGATCCTCCTCGCTTGAAACGTGACTCGAGCGCCGACATAAATATCGATACGCCGTAGTAAATCGAAGTCAAGAAGGATGCTCCGGTGTATGGGTGCCTAGAAGTTGACAAGGCTACCTAGGGGCTGGGCAGTTTCTAGATCATCGAAGAACAGCTTTCTACGGGTACCCCGGTTATCGCAAACTTCTACTCGACTATGCACAAGTAGTTCTAGCGAGTACCAGGACGAGCCTCCAGTTCACACCGTTCCGTACTGAAACCCACGCACCCCAGCATACTTCTTAAGTTTGGTTCACTACGATATCACCTGTGCAGACGTTCATCTGACTACAGGCCGCCACTGTCGATAGCGTTTGCCTGTTCACGCATACCATACACAACGTCAAGTCATGATTTCAAATGAAAAAGAAAGAGAAGCAACACAAGCCAGCTTGTCTGAAATTGGAAAATCATTTGATGAAATTGCCAAGAGTACAGTATCATTGGTCTTGAATTTTTGCTGTAGCTTTTTTCCTAACTACAAATCCCTTACCTCGCAATGCCATGATATCGTAAAAAACGCCGGTAAAAGCCCAATCAAGAATACATCCCATCCCTTAGATCTTGATAGCACTCTCAAGAGCCTTGCGCTTCTTCTCAGTGCGTGCGTTGGCCTTAGCACCCATGATGCCACCACCCCAGTGTCTCTTGGCCTCCTCAAACTTGTCACTGTAACCCTCCTTGATGGCGGAAACCAACTTTGAGAATTCGCTCTTGTCCTCAGATCGGACCTCGGAGATGGCGAGGACAGCAGCAGTCTTCTTGTGGACGACTGTGCCGAGTCTGGCCTTACCCTTGATGATGGCATATGGGATACCCATCTTCTTGCAAAGAGCTGGAAGGAAGATAACCAACTCAATTGGGTCAACATCGTTGGGGATGAGGACCAAAGCAGCCTTCTTGTTCTCGATCAAGCCAACAACGTGGTTGAGACCGTACTTGACGGCATATGGCTTCTTGGAAACATCCTCCTTCTTCTTACCCTCTTTGATGGCGGTGGCCTCCTTGACGAGACGCTCCTTCTTCTCGGCCTTTGACTCGGGGCGGTACTTGTTGAGGAGTTTGAATGCCTGGGCGGCGGTGTTGCGGTCGAGGACGTTTTGGAATTGAGCAATCGCAGGTGGGACCTTGAGGCGCATGTTCAAGATCTTCTTTTGGCGTTGAAGACGGACATACTCGGGCCACTTCACCATACGGGAGAGATTTCGTCTAGGCTGGATGTCTTGACCGATGCCATAGTTTCGGGTGCGCTTCTCGATGAGAGGGTTCTGGCACCAAGTAAGCATCTGAAAAGTTGCGAAGGGAATGTGCAACTGCGTACCTTTGGGGCTTTCTTTCCACCCGCACCAGCTTTCGACTGGGGGAATGGGGCTGGAGCAGCCTTCTTTCCGGACTTTGGAGGCTATCATTGAGAAAAGAAGACATCAGCGAATGTGATCACCAATTATCTTCTTTGAACTCTAAAGAGACCACACTGGCATTTCTGCGCAGATGTAGCTCAAGCCAAATCATCATCAACGCCCGAAGGCAGTTGACGGGATACGCATCTCGACGTGCGATTGCTCGTAGAGGTCGGAGAGAGGCGGCGGCGAATAAAGAGCGTCAAGTATCAGATAGAAAGGACATCAAGTCATAGCTTACCATGATGGGATCGTGTCGCTGATACTGTCGCAGCGATTGTCGTGTGATGGTTGTCGATGATCGGGAGAGAGAGAGGAAAAGTTTCGTGGGATTTTGAATTAGATTTGTGCGGAGGGCTTTCTTCGGCTGATTGGGGACCACATCCCTGTATGTCTTGGCATACACACGTGATGGAGGGGCAAGGTCCTGGCCGGGGCGCCGTTCTTTCCTCGCGCCTAAGATGATTTCTCTGACTCTGACGGGCCTCACAATCTTTTCCGCCATTCGACTTATTTTGAGGCGTTGGAGTCCTCATTACTCCTACATATTTATCATGGCACCTACATTATGCGCCATCTGCCAAACTGCCCGCGCCTTGATTATACGACCAAAGAACCACCAGAAACTCTGCAGAGAATGTTTTATTTCTATCTTTGAGGCGGAAATCCACCACACAATCACCTCCACATCCCTGTTCTCGCGCGGAGACCAAATAGCAATCGGCGCCTCTGGGGGAAAGGATTCGACTGTTCTGGCATCGGTATTAAAGACCCTCAACGAACGATACGATTATGGCCTGGATTTAGTTTTACTCAGTATCGACGAAGGGATCAAAGGTTATCGAGATGACTCTCTCGAAACGGTCAAGCGCAACGCAGTGCAATATGACATGCCCTTGAAAATTGTCGGATACGACGAATTATACGGGTGGACCATGGACCAAGTGGTTGAGGTTATTGGCAAAAAGGGAAATTGTACATACTGCGGGGTATTTCGGCGGCAGGCACTGGACCGAGGGGCGAAAATGCTTGGAATAAATCATGTTGTTACAGGACATAATGCGGACGATATCGCGGAAACTATCCTGATGAATTTATTACGAGGAGATTTGCCACGTCTCGCTCGGAGCACCAGTATTGTCACTGGAGACTCTGCAAGCGATGTACGAAGAAGCAAGCCGTTGAAGTATGCCTATGAGAAAGAAATTGTTCTCTACGCACACCACAAGAAGCTCGATTATTTCACCACAGAGTGTCTGTATAGTCCAGAGGCTTTCAGAGGAAGTGCCAGAAGTCTTATCAAAAACCTGGAGCGAGTCAGACCGAGTGCAATTCTCGATGTCGTGAGGAGTGGAGAGGATATGGCAAAGCTGGTCCCAGAGGAAGTGACAGGAATCAGTCAATGCAGAAGCCAGAAAGTCTCGTTATCAAGTGCTGATGGCGAGGGAGAAGGTGCAGGTGGCTGTGGAAGTTCGAATGGCCGGAATAGTGGCGGAGAAATGGCTGATATGGAAAAGAAGTTACAGCAAGATGAAGAGGCTGCTTCAAGAGAAATCGACGTGTCTTCGCTGGCATCGAGTACAGCACATATTCAACCCCCAGAGAAGAAAGGACACAATCCCAAGACTGGAAAGACAGGTAGGAAGGATGTAGGTCGCAAGCTTGTCAAGCAGACTTTGGGTTCTTGCAAAAAGTGCGGATACATGTCCAGTCAAGAAGTTTGCAAAGCTTGTACGCTTCTAGAGGGACTAAACAAAAATAGACCGCAGATGGAGATTGAGATAGATGTTGAGGATGAGGAAAGCTCTACTCTTCGGAGGAGAATGGAGGGGGTGGCACTTGCCGCTGGGTGACAGATATATATTACCAAAATTAAATATGTTTTCACGTTACTATTGCCCTCAGTTGATGCCTTTGAAGCCTTGAAGCTGTCCAGGTTCTTCTTCTTCTATTAGAGGTATCCCTATGTTCTCTCAAATAGCTGTCACTTTCACAATAGCCTCCCAGCAAATAGTCTACAATCAGCGATGAATATCTTAAATCTGTGTTGATTTGATTGGCTGAAATCTTCAGATGCATTGTTACTGTAGGTGCAGCAGATGTGTGGTCCAACAGGGAGTGCAAGCAGGGTCCCGAGTTTACGTTGAATTAACCAGATTCTGGACGTCCTCCAAGACTAGGTGGCTTAGTGGTTAACAACATTCTACCTACTCGTCGGGTCCATATGTCTGAATTACCTAACGCCGATGTTGCTTATACAACTAAGACTTACACAACACAACTCCTAAATATAACTAAAGCTACTATATACGCATCCTCTGACAGTTACCGGGCAACTATCTTAGGTACGTAAGTATAAATACGTGAGAGGTGTAGAGATTTCAGGTGGTAGAAACGATTTCGGCGTTAGGTGATTCAGATTTATGAACCCGACGAGTACAATCTGTTGTTTGGTTCCCGAGAGTAGAATTTGCTTAATGTACACTTAGAACCCTGCTTACACATCTTGTTTTCCCAACCATCTATAGCGAATCGGACATGCTGCCGTGTATGGCGTACCTGGCTTGGTACTGCAGGTCTGAGGCACATTAATACGACACTTCATTGGACCGAGATGAATATCAGTAAGTACTAATACTCCGGTAGTGGTCGCTTTTTCATCTAGTTTTCATCACACTTTTTCTTTTGGTCCGGCTGCCTGTTTTATCTTATTTGAATTGAATTGGAATTGGCGCAAGATTCTGTAGGCGAGCTGCCTCCCAAAGTTCAGGATTACATCCAAGTAGAAACCAAAAGGTGCTGCAACTGTATTATACAAAACGACATAGACAAATATCCATATTTAAAAATGGTCGCCAAAGCCACGTCCCAAGGAACCAAAGTGTCCAAACAACAAGTTCCTAAGGAGTTAAACGAAAGTTTTCCTGGCAACGGCAGAACCGAGGATTTTGCAAAGGAGCATAAGACTGGCGGATGGCGCGAAGGAATGGATCACAGGGTTGATCACTCAGGACATTTCGAGTTTGGGGGCTCGTTTGGTGCCTTGGCTATTATAGTTGGGTCGCCGGTGTTGATGTATTATCTATGGATTGGGGCTACCTATTATGATGGACAGTTCCCTGTTCCGGATAAGGACCAGACGTTTTGGGCGTTTGTGAAGCAGATGGGGGGTTTAGTTTATGTGAGTTTCTCTTTTTATTTCTGGTTTTGCTCTTGGGGTGATTGGAGTTGGGAGTGGATACTTGTATGGTCTGGTGTTTCGTGGGTACTGTGTTTTAATATGTATACCGATACTGTCTTAATCAATGTTCATCTCTGCAAAATGACAAGACTAACCTCAAATACTAGACTGGAGCCTACCCCCACCTCAGAGCATGGAAGATTTACTGGACCTACTACATCTTCGAAGCCCTCTGCTACCTCTTCATGCCTGGCTTCACCTGCTACGGAAAACCCCTCCAGCACCTGGGCGGCCAAAAACTTCCTTACTACAACTCAGCATACACCTCTTTCTACCTCACCATCCTCGTAATGGGCATCTTGCACTTCACAAGCCTGTTCCCCATCTCCACATTCCTCGACGAGTTCGGTCCCATCATGTCCGTTGCCATCATCTCCGGCTTCCTCGCCTCCCTCTTCGCGTATTTCTCGGCGTTTTACCGAGGTGCTCAACATAGAATCACTGGGTATCCAATCTACGATTTCTTCATGGGCGCCGAGTTGAATCCGCGGTTCTTGTGGTTGGATTTCAAGATGTTTTACGAGGTGCGGATTCCCTGGTTCATACTCTTTGGGCTCAGTTGTGCAGCGGCCGCGCGACAGTACGACGAATATGGATATGTTTCTGGTGAGGTCTGGTTTATCGTCATGGCGCACTTTCTGTATGCCAATGCCTGTGCGAAGGGTGAACATCTCATTACGACATCCTGGGATATGTATCAGGAGAAGCTTGGTTTCTTATTGACATTTTGGAATATGGCTGGTGTTCCTTTTTCCTACGCACACACGATACTCTATCTCTCGAACCGGGATCCGGCTCTTTATGCTTGGAATAAGTACGCGCTGACTGCCTTTTTCCTTGCCTATATATTTGTGTACTGGGTATGGGATACCGCGAACGGCCAGAAGAACTCGTTCCGAATGATGGAACGGGGGACCTTCGTGAAGAGACGTACTTTCCCTCAGCTTCCCTGGCAGGAAATCTATCATCCCGAAACCATTAAGCTTGCAAACGGCGATACGATATTCTGCGATGGGTGGTATGGGATGGCAAGGAAAGTGCATTATTCGTGTGATTTGTTCTTTGCGCTTTCTTGGGGCTTGATCACTGGGTTTGACAGCCCGTTTCCGTGGTTCTATTCGGTCTTTTTTACTGTCATGATCTCGCATCGGGCTATGAGGGATGTTCAGAAGTGTAGGGAGAAGTATGGGGAGGCTTGGAGGGAGTACGAGAGGATAGTGCCTTACTTGTTTATCCCAGTAAGTTCTATTCTTCTATTAAATCACAGTACGGCTTGACTAATGTATAGCATGTAGTATGTGATCTAAACTTAGCTGGCTGCACTCTTCGCTATTTACACATCAACTTCTGAGTCTATTCTAGCCTTTGATCACACATATATGTGCGCGATATTGACGAGTCTATAATAATGGAACACTAGATTTTTGTGCTTCACTATGTAGTATCAAATTTACAAGCTAAGAGGATGCTGTAATCACTTCATTTCTGGTCTACAATAGGCATTAGACACCCGGAAGATTTTCCCCTGGCCTAAGTCTACGCAGATTCGTTATTGCAACTGTGATATCTCTCTACTGTTTAGGCCGTCTTGTCTCAATACAAAGACTGCGATAGGAACACACGCCTTCTCAATATATCAGTACCCACTAACAACTGTCTCATGAATGACCCATGCGAGATGATCCCTGTGCCTCCTAAGAAGCTTAATGTAAAACAGTAGCCATAATTCCAAACGCTCGTCAATTGACGTAAAGCCTAATCAAGATCTTGCATAATAACATCTGAAGGTGTATTCTCGCCCGAGACATGTTGAGTAATTTTTCGCTTTTTGCTTTTCTTCCTCGAGTTTTGAGACGAATAGTAGGTTCTCGGGATTCGAACTTGGAATTAGATGTTTGTTTCGACGCCTTTCTTTTTAGTTTCTGTGGCAATGCTCGGTTTGGTTTCCTCAGGTAGGTCATCAAGATCCAGATCATCGTCCTCATAAACATCTTATTCCATGCACCAGTACGTGGCGAGTTGTCTTACAACAGCAATGATCCAGGAGCTTCTGCCAGATTCTGCATCTCTTCGAGGATCCTTACCACACCCGTCTTCATGAGCACCATCTACCCATTATCACTACATTCAACAAACGTCAAGTTGTCTACGAAGATGAAAAGGAGTTCCCACTAACGAAAGTATACATAAGAAGACTCGAGTGCTAGCCCAAGCTAGGGCTCGCTCATGGTGCCCTGATTCAATTTTGCTTCCATTAGATCACATCCCTTACACTAAACCTCCATGGTCAACGTCTGTTCTCATACCCTCTTGCTTTGTATAGCGGCTATGGATGAAATCGTCGTTATTAGAAGTATTCATACCGCCCCTCGCTTGCCCACCCTCTTCTCGACTCATCTAGCCACTTGATCTATGTTCTCTTGCTCCTTCGCATACTTTCTAAGCCTTGAGTCGTTCGCAACTTTCTCGATTCAGCCAGGTTATTCGCGTCCTGCTACTTCTTGATATTCTCCTTGGCTAATCGCTTCTTTTCTTCTAAGCATCCTTATTTATCCCGTTTTTTTGGTCAGTGCTGCTTGCCGTCAAAATCAGCGAACCCGCTGACACCCGATATTTTAGATAGTGGTATAAAAGTGGAACGAAACCACGCAAAAATAATGTAGCTCCCATGTGTGAGTGGTAAATCTTGTGAGGTGCGTTAGTTGTGTACACCTCTTCGAAAGAGATGAAAACAGATCTCAGGCTACTCAAGTAGAAATCGGTTCTTTGTGCGTAGATATATTGCTAACTATAAAGAGGCTATACGGAAAAACCTGGATATAAGGATACTAGATATAAGGATATCTCGGTTATATCCTTGCGAAACTTGCCCCCATGAATTTATTTATTTATCGGTAATTGACTAAACTACCCCCTAATTAATTATAAATCACTAAAACAACCCTTAGATAATTGTCTACTAACTAAACCACCCTATAATTTATACCCTACTTTTTAAGGGGTAGTTTAGTCGCTTAAGTAGCAGATATCGTAAATAAGGGGTGTTTTTGTCTACAAATACTAAGTATATTAAAGTTATAAGATTTTATTTCTTTATTAGTTATTATATAGGAATATACTAGGAAATTAATGAAAAAAGTAAATTAATCTACTACTTATTACTTCTTACTTCGTAGTCTACTTTAGGTTAATTTTAGTAGAGGTTAAGTCTAGTACTCCTTGTCCCTACGTTCACGCTTATTATTAGTTGTTGTTCCTTGTTCTTAAGTAATATCCTCGAGTCCTTGTCCCTAGGCCTTAATTTACTAGTATTATCTTATTATATAAGTTGATTTTTAAGAGTATACCGCGGTTAAGTACCGTTATAGTACTTTACTTTCTCTAGTATGATATAGTTATTATTATAGTTATTATAGGAGAATAGATAGTATTATTATAGAAAAATCTATACTACTCGTAGTACTACGATATTAAAGCTTTAATTTACTTAAGAATAGGTATAGATATATATAAAGGTTAGTAAAGGTTAACTAATAGAAACACTTCTAATTTATAGCTTTAGCAACTAAACTACCTCTTAAAAAGTAGGGTATAAATTATAGGGTAGTTTAGTTAGTAGATAATCATCTAAGGGGTATTTTAGTAATTTTAATTAATTAGGGGGTAGTTTAGTTAATTACCGTTTATTTATTTATTTATTACTATTTAACGTCCGGTAGATACTAGGTTTAAAACCTAGCCCCTAGATAGATTCCCTAACGGGACAAAGGACGCTAGGGGGTACCCTAGGCTATATAGGGGTATAGGTAGGGTTACTACCTATTATAATAGGTTAAAGAAAAGCGCTACTTCTAGAGTAGTTCTTATATATTAATAAGAAAATAAAATATATATTATATAGAGCTCCCCGCTATATATTTACTACTATTATTCTACCTAGATGTAACGAATACTCAAACTGGCTAACTAGACTTGGTTGGGTGTTCGCTGGTTGGTATGCTATGATAAGAAGAAGACTATCGGGCTGTTCACTTGGAAGTGAACTCGTTACTTGTATCAAAGATGTCAAACAAATATGATAAGATTGATAACTAAGTTGAGCATGAAGCTCCTATCTAATGGCAGACGTGCCAGTCTTATATAGAACCTTCATACTTCAGATGTCGACTATGTCGACAGTCGACCTGCGTATGTCACGTGACCATAACCAATGGAAATCCTTGGATCGCTTAGCTACCCTAAGCGATCCCAATTTGCTATAAAACCTGGATGTGCTTGTCGAGGGTTGCGCCTCCTATTATGACAAGCATGACGTGAACACGTGATTCGTGACACCCCTATCTTATCTAGAGTATAACGCTCTAGCTTAGCGCCGAAGAGGTCCGGAGACCTCTTTATTTATAGGCGCGAAAGACCTTTTCCGAGGTCTTTCTATATATATAGATAGTATAGGTACTATATTAGTTAAGGTCTCGTAGAAAGAAGGTACTACCTAGTAGGAAGTTGAATAGTTTTTATTAAGTATATATATAAAAGGGGGTCCGAGGAGCCCCTCGAGTATATATAAATAGAGGGGGGGCGTTCGAGGACTACCTCCCCTATACTAGTATAGAAGAATCTAAAGCTATACCTCTACCTTTCCTAGCTCTCTCTTCTCCTTCTTCTTCTCCTTCTCTCTCTTACTCCCGGCCTTCCTTCTATTAAGGCCTTTTGTGAGGGCGTGAATGTGGCTCGGTATAGAGTTTGGTGCTTCGCTTAGTGAATGCAATACGTGGCCTCTTGTTGCGTATAAGTAATAGCTAGCTCTAGGACTTCTTAGCTGACTCGCGATCAATCTCAACTATATTCTGGAACTGTCCTTGTATGCTCCTAGTGATACCCTGACACCTTTATATCCTAACCCTTTATAGATATTTAGGGGTAGTTACCGGAGTATAGCCTAAGTAACTATATCTAATTTCTTATTTAGTTCTATAAGAAGGGGTCCCCTAGTCCCTTTATATAGCTCTAAGTATATATCTTTATTAGTATAGGAATAAGAGGTAGTCGAAAGTCGTAGTTATAGATTTAGATTTAGTAGAAAAAGTACTAAACCTAGGTAAAAACTTTATAAAGTAGCCTAGAGGTTAGTATTGCTAATAGGTAGTTAATTATTAGTAGTTAACTATTCTAATAGCTTATTAGTAGTTTAGTTATAAGAGATGATAAATTAATAGTTAACTATAGTTCTTAATAGTTTTATACTTAGTTATTATATACGTAATAGGTAGTAGTATTTAATAGGCGAGTATTCCCGAGATTATGTTTTAGACCTACTAGGGCCCTAGGTTTTGCTTAGTTATTATACTTAGTTGGTATACATGTAATATATAGCTTTAATAAAGTTACGTTAGATATAGCTACGTAAGTAGGTATAACGCCCGTAGAATATATTATATTAGGAGATTACTTTAAGTTTTTAAGTATACTACTACAAAAGAAAGAGAACTTTAGATTATAGGAATCGGACGTATAAATAGCTTCTTTTTAATTTATAACTTTATAAAACCCACTTTTATTAACGCGTACCGTAGTTAACTAGTAGTTACTAATAAATAACCATTAGTAACTATAAACCACTGGTTATCTACTAATAATTAATAGTTTGGTTTGGTTATAGCCTCTAGCTTATTAGTTTAGTCTGGGTTTGCTTCAAAATTAATGGTTAACTACCTATTAGTAACACTACTAGAGGTGTCGAAAATTACCTTAGAGAGCTTGAAATTACGCGCGCAGGCGCTCGTAGGTAGGTAGTATTCGACAGATTCGGTTGTAAAATCGATAGCTCGGTCTCTATAAGGTTATTATTAGTAGTAGTAGTTATTAGTATAATCTATAGGGAGTCTACGCGTAGGACTCTTAATTTTCTCGTAGCGACGGTAACAACTACTACACCCGTCTATCGTTGTAACTTAATCTTAGCTCTCTAGACTAAAGCAAGCCCTAGCTAGAGGTTCGTAGGATGCACCGCGTACAAGTGTTGAGTTGTCGCATCCCCTTGCCCCCATGAATATCCTTATATCCAGATTCTTCTGTAGCTACAACTCTAGTGAACTCTGATGAAACGGTGCCCTCTGTGAAGGCCAATATAGTCGTTATGTCGCATAGCGCAGAGTAGGCGTCTGAGAAACGTTGAGCGTGCCCCGAAAACTATTCAATGCCTAGGACACTTGACCGATGACGGAAGAATTGTATTGTATTGTTACATGGATTCTCTTTATGTCACACAACAGATGGAAACAACACATGTTACTAACCACCGTTGGGCGTTGGGAGTTTGAGCTGAAAGAGGTTGGAAAATCATCCTGTATGTAAGACTTGTTGGGAAATGAAATATCCAGAAGTATGTTGGACTTTTACTTAAATTCTGGAGACAAAATGGGTTCAAAATTGTTACCAGGAGAAGAGTTCTTAAGTCTCCTGTCTGGATTTGGTAAATACACCCAACATTCACGAAATGGGTTGTCATTAATGAAAATAGGTGCGTGTGTACTGTGGATAGACTTACCTAGAAAATTAAAGGTACTAGAAGATAAACTACTAAATCCAAGTAAGTAATGCTGTTAGATATGGTCTAACTGTCGAAAGTCTCATTCTGTTATCAACAGAGGAACTTTTCCAGAACTAGATAACTGCGATTAAAAGTATATGGTTCCCAGTGTTTCCAGGGGCCTCGACAGTTCGACCCGCTCCTTACATGCAGAAAGGTTTAACCCCACTATATAGCCTTCTAATCCAGTCTGATTGTTAGAATTATATAGAAGTATTTTAGAAGTTAAGAAGGGGAGGTGGGGGACGAGTGAGTAACAGGAGCCGTCCAGACCCTTTACTTTGGTAAGAACGTCTTTCTGGAAATTCCATCACAAGCTCAGGTTATCAGAACGCTAGTTTATCTTATTTATGTTTCAGCATCCTTGCGTCCTTCCCACGTGATTATTTAATAAGGTAGCGATCGACACAGACGACTTCGAAGTACGTTCAGATATCGATTAAAACTTAAGGGCTTATTTAGTAAAACACATAATAAGTGGGAACAGTAAAGCAATAGGCTTGGAGAGTGGGAAGATACGAGTCAAACAACGTCCGAAGACTTCTTTATGGAATACGGTAGATGAAATTTCTCGTCCGAATTTATAGATATTTTAGTAATAAGGTGCGGTCTTAGAACTGGAAAAAAGTCGTAAAAAGGCTGGGTTAAAGGTATAAAGATAATTTAACTTATAGACAGAAAAGGATTCGACGTTATTATCTAACCACGCTTAGTCGTAGCTCATTCTATAATTTAGTACGTTATCAAGTCTAGTTACATATGGCATGAAACCTCTACAACAGGCGCACCCATCCTTGCTAGGAGAATTATACGATACAAGTTTTGGGGTTATACTTTGTGCCCCTGTCGATGAATCATATCTCCTCAGACTCCTCCGCGGTCCTCGTCCCGCCAAGATACATTTTCGTGTTTGGCGAGCCCCTGATTTAAACGCTTGTGTGCGTCTCTTTTTGTATAGAGAGTACGAGTAAGAAGAATTTTACGGTCTGAGTTTTAATTCTAACGTAGTATTATATATTTATAAGACGAGTTTAAGGTGATACAAGTTTCCCTTAACTTTCGTAGAAGTTCTATATAATACTAAATAGAATATTTTAATAGTGTTTATTAGAATCACTTTACAAGCCCCTAATTAGGCCATATATATTCCTTGTAGGACACATACCACGGAGGAGATACCTTATTTAACAATAATTTGTTAATGAAGTCCCTCAAACAAAATCGCACTATAAGTCATCCACAAGTTATATGCACATGAGATGTACTCTAATAAACCTTGTGCATAAATGTAATTCATCGACACAATCCTTATATTAAATGTAAGATCTTACATGCAGATGATCTGTGATTGATAGGCCTGGTGCAGTGATGCTTAAAATGTGCAAACCCGGCTCGATTGACAATTGAAGGGATGCAAGTTGCTACGTAGATGGCACGCAAGTTATTTCCCGGTAACAAAAACTCTCTCCCCTAGTAAAATGATCTTCGGATATGGAAGGTGGGAGGCATAAGATCTGGAGAAGGCCAAGGTTACGCTCAGGCAAACGCAGCTTCGAAGCTTATCAGAAGCGGCATTTGCGCCGCGCGTGTAAACACGTTCCCCTGATTTTCTGAATCTCTGTTTTGATTTCTACTGAAGTACGGCAGTTTTGAGACTTGCTTCAAAGAATCAAAGCTCACCTGGAGCCACGGTAGAAATGGCGCACGCGGGTCCCTTGGCTACGTTCAGTGATACCCAATCTTACCTGCATATCAGGAGCACTTCTCCCACCGAATTTTGAGCATTTTGGTCCCCTCCGTATTTCAGTCTGTGAGTGACAGAACAAGATATCAACAATGTTGTCAAAATTATGTTGTACAGGTGCGGGAGCTGCTCGAGTTCATGGGGAAGATGAGACTTTTCTACCTGCAAGAATCATTGCTAAGGCAACCAGGTAGGTCTACTTTCCCGTCTTTCTTTGCCCCCTCTTACTCGCCCCCAAACTCGTTGCCTTTCTACCACTTAAGTTCATAATAGACCTTCAATGAGATCCTCGAATCCCCAAAGAAGAAACAAGAAGGGGGATCTAGTCCATCCCGATCGATTTGTGGTAACGCCCTATCATGACAGTGTATACAATACCAACTATATGTGGGCGGATGCAGCAGAAAGTTCTAGGAATAGTAGAAGTTCAAGTGATGAACGACTTCGCCAAAGTTAAGATGTTAGGAGGGAGGAGAGAGGACTTGAGAAAGCAAGGTCACTGGAGAATGCCGCCGGGAGTTGGGTACAGATGCGTTACCTGTCCCTGACGACAAGATTCTATCAACAAAATCCTTCAGCAGAAAGACAAAGCTCTTTGCTGCCCTAGCCTCCGACCACGACGAATACCATCTCAACTTTCGGAAGGTTCCTATAAGCGACAAAGCAACAAAAACAATACGCATCTTCAGAATAATTCCTGACGTGATGTCAATTCAACAATCTTGACGGAGGCCAGAACAGCCACAGTAACGGGCGAGGGAACCGTTTGGGAGATTTCATTACTGTCGTTTCAAGTAAAAAACACCAAAAAAACGCACATTCGCTTCACTTCGCCAGCTGGCTTGGTTTCTTAATGTCGGGAGGAAGATTTGGGGTTTGGTGGTGCAACATAACGAAGAGGATGCAAAGGAAGGGAAGGATTTTTCATTTCGACTGTCTAATCATAATGATGGTGATCGTTTTCATGTATCTGCCGCTGGAGTTGTTTGGAGCGAGTCATTTTTTAATAAATCTTAGTAATAAAGCAAATAAAACAAGCAGCACGTTGGGGTCAATCAAGCACACTAGAACAGATGAGAAAGCCAATGTGGTACCCCAGGTCCCTGGTTGTGAATGAAGCAAGGCTCATACTTCTACATTCCATACGGCTCCTAATAGTCAGTGCGTCTTTACCCGGCGCTGTCGCTTGGGGTCAGCGGAAGCAAGTGTCACGCCAAGTACTAGTATAGGGCTCTTTCCTACGCTATAGCGCCACTTTTAGTAGTCGTAAAGATATATAAATAGGATAGAATTATAAGTATAATTAATTATTGTTCTATTTTAAAAGTACTTGTCTTTTAGATACGATTTACGTAGGATGCGGACGAGTTTAGTATTCTCATACCCTACACGATTTTAGTTAGGTACGGTATATACGTAAGCAGAAATACGAGTTCTTGTATATATATACGAGCGCAAGTAGAGTACTTAAGTATTATCTATAATAACATAGCAAACCACTGTCGTATTTAGCTTATAAGTTGTTATATTATACAGCTAATTAAGGGCTTTCTTTTAAGCCTATATAGAAGTATAGAGCTCAAAAGGGACTATAGCAGAACAAACCTAACCCCAAACGTGACACTTGCTTCCGCTGACCCCAAGCGACAGCGCCGGGTAAAGACGCACTGACTATTAGGAAGAAAACCATTTAAGCCGTGTTCAGAGCATCATTATCGGAGTTGGAAGACTGAACGTGGCCCATACTCTGGAGACCCCTGCGTCCCCGGTCCACGTTTCTCGCTTACGGTATGTAACTTTCTCCAAGCTTCCCTTCTTTTCCCAGCTTAAATTACTACCAAGAAGTCTCCAGACCCCACAAACTTGGCGCATCAAGCCTGAGTACACACTTCTCTCCGAAAATCCGATTTTCACAAAATTTTGATAACCATCCCACCTACGAGTTCTCTGTTGTACATATTCTACAGTCGTGATAGCAGTCGGTGTCAAGCGACTCACGAAAAGGGAGGTACCCGGTACGAAAATGTTTTTATCAACCATTTGAGTTCAAATATGTGTTTCCGTTTGATGGTTAGATACACGCACTTTAATTTTAATATAACTATCAAAACTATACTTACTCCTGCTTAACACCTGACTTTTTAGATAAAAACAAAGATCAATACAAATGCCTACTTTGAATCGTGTGATCTCTTCTATGCTTCCGAAGAAAGACTTGAAGATGGTGGACAGCTAAGAGTTACACCATGTGCGCAGATCTATGGATAAAACAAAAAGTATATTTTTATAGAGCGCGAGTCTCTGGTTCGCTGATTTCGCTGAAGACTGCGGCCGACCTATATTATGAACTAGCAGGGCGTGACTCTTAGCTATCCACCCTCTCTACACAAAACATCGATATGTTTATCAGATTAGACTTAACCGTAGTTTCGACCTGTTCTTGATCTAGGCTGAGAGCCAAGACGTCTTTTCATCTGAACTTGGTGTATCCTACCTTTCAGAAAGGGGTTTCCCTGTCCCTCGCCTTAGCTACCCCAGATAGTCAGCATTACTACTCCCTCTCCCCACTAAAGCAAAAGGTCTTCAACATTTTCTGGTGGTAGCACGTACGAAAAAGACTTATTGAACCAGGGGGAGTATGGAACGATTCACTAGGTAGATGTGAGATTTACGTCCCAGGAGTAATATATTTGGCTTTACTATAAGGGTTTGTTCCCTGTAATCCACTATAAAAAGCTACAAGTAACAACGATGACTCCTGGTAGAGGGCGGGAAAATAACCTGTCTCTGCTAGAGAGGAAGAAACGCCCGTTTCTCTACCATGTATACCACGTGCTAAGCCATAGATCGTAAATGTCACAGAAATTGTATGAACATGACAGATACCGGTAACTTAGAGTTAATTAGTAAGTCGATTGTTAATATAATATCTCTTAAACTGCTGTTTTGCCCGTTGTTATCGTGTAGCGCTACAAGGTTGCCAAAAGAGAACCTTTTTTAGGGCAGAAAATATGGTCATTTGTTCTGTCCCTGCGAAGCTTGTCCAAGGGTATCCTGTAAATCTATTGCAAGGCATCCAAAATCCAGTGGGTGATAAAGGTTGTCGTTTGTTGGAATACCCTGGTCCACGACGTCGAACATCTCGATCCTTCCTCTGTCCACTTGCGAAAAGAGGCTAGAAGAACAAGGTATGCGGACCGGAGAGCTGGTAGAGGTAATTGCATGCCATGTGTGGAAGTATTATATAGCCTTGATTTCATCTCCAACTCATTCCACTCGCCGCCCACCTCTTGGATCTCTCACTCTTCCAAGTCTATTTGAGCAAAATATAAAGCACGACACGCTCACCATGAAGTTCACTATCATCATCGCACTCATTCAAGTCACTGCAGTATCCACACAACAAATAAAGCTCAAAGACGTATGGTGCGCGAGTGTGGGTATTGGTCTTCCTGAGGGTCAAAACTGTACTGGAGATACATTCTGCGTGCGTCCCTCTAATCAGAGCTGAATGCTCAACTCTCTTAACCACTTCTCTTAGAAAGTGCTAGAAGATACGAAGATAGTTCTAACGAATATGTAGTGCACCTATGGTGCCCAAAACGGGATATTCGAAATCCATAGAAGGTGTAATCGTCTAAGGACGGACAAAGGTTTGACTTACCTCTGTGATCGCAATGATAAGAAAAGAGGCTCTGGTGTAAGTTTTACCTCATTCATCGTGTATCTGAGATATCATGTCACTTTACTAACGGTGTGGTAAATCAAGCGTATCGATTGTTGCGAAAGACCACCAAAATGAACCCGAAGTCCATCACGAGTCAGGCGTTGTCTACGTTCAGTTTATACCAATTTTATTTCCGCTGCCACTCTATCTGTTGACTCACGCTTTCACCAAAGTTTGAAAATGCGTATTCACTACATGGAAATCGGTTACTTCGATTATTCAATCCTATGCTCCTTGTGCTGGCTTGTGTGTCTTTTCTTTGGGCTGGGATGTCTTCCTAGATTAAGACACCTCCCAGAAGTAGGGAAAGGGATGTCTTAATCTAGGAAGACACTCCCAGTGAGGGGTTTTAAATGTCATGGCTATGGCTTAAGCGTTATATCTTCTTTGCTTTGCTTTGCGGAGCATGCATGCAGACAGTCATGCATACATACATACATACTTCTGCTTCAAGTCTAATTTCCAACAGTCATAAAGGAAGTTTTCTCCTTCCACTTCACCGTCAATTCTTGACTTGTCTCCGTATCTTCTTTTTGCCCTGAAGTCGCTTGCTACATAGTACATACCCAGCCCCCGCCGCCAAATTTCTCACTGCTGTGATATACTCGACTCTTTTATTAGTCATAATGTACAGTAGACCCGCTTGTTCGTGTGCCATAAGTACTCGAACGCTTCCACTCCTTTAGCTCGCACCACAATCGATTCTTATACCATATTCTGCACTTTTTTATATCCTTCAATATTGTAGATGTCTCTATACCAACGCTCGCGAGTCACACCACCCACTTGACCACATAGCCGAATCTGGGTACACAAAATTAAAAAGAAATAGTAGTGCGAGATAGAAAGGGGAGAAATATGCGATTTAAGAAGTAAGGGTACAAGTAGGCATTAATGGCCCTGAAATTGCGCTAGCAGCGTTCGGCATTTGGAAATCAGTTCCATTCTAGAACCCCCTCTATCCCTTCCAGGCTCCTAAGCGGCCGAGAAAACGTGCACTCGTAAGTGGATGTATGTAGATATAATAAGTAAATATCTTGATAAATAGTAATATAGCTTACTACCCCTCGCTAAGCGCTTTCTACTAAGAATAAGGTAAGAATATATATTCAGCGTACGAAAGAAATACTTAGCTACTTGAGTATATACGGGTTATATTTAATTAAGTTAGAGTAGTATTTAGAACTACGAAAGTAGGAGACTTATAGGTAAAGTGCGTGAGATTTCATACTGTTTAGGCTATGTCCTCCGTGGTACGTGTCCTATGAGGAATGTATTTGGCCTAAGGAGAGGCGTATAAAGTGGTTTTTTATAAACCCTATAGAAATGTATTATTTAGTATTATGTACAACGTTTACAAAGGTTAAGAGAGACTTATCTAAAATTAGGAATGTCTTAATATATAGTACCACGTTAGATTTAAAACTCCGACTGTGGAATTCTCCTAACTCTCTATAGAAAAAGAGACGCGTTCAAATTACGGGCTCGCCAAACACGAAAATATCCCGCTAAGGAACGCGTACCACGGAGGAGTTAGGAGATTCTAAATTTCTAACCTCTAACTCGCTCTTCGTTTAAGTTAGACAAAAGAAATAGTAAAAAGACGTGTAACAAATTTAAGAAATATATTAAGCTTATCATATGAGCGTGTGATTTGTTATAGTAATCTTGACATTAAAGGGCAAATATTCACTAGAATAAGCTGTGATTATTCTATATACGATGAAACAATGTTTAAACCATGTGACATTTCCAAAGATACAGGAGAAAAAGCTTCTGTTATACTCGCTAAACATAGCGACTTGTTTTTCTCACGTGTTTACCTTTTTATATAGGTACAAAGTTTGTCTTCAGGTAGGTACGAATGGAGTTGTGTTTGAAAATATGATAGCTAAAGTATCATATTCCGCCTTCTCGGGGTACTATAATGTCTCTCGACAGGTTGGCAGGTTGCAGATAGCATCAAAAGTGGGTTGGGGGACGAGATGTCTTTCTCCAGTCGAGTCACTCATTCGTAGCCCTGATCTGGCACTGTTAGTCCTTTGGTGTTGTATCGAGTTATACCGTACCATGGGACCACCATGTAGGTAGATGACCTGCAGCCCTCCTGCGTTGAGGCCTAACTTACTACTCTGCACCCGACGATTGCAACCCGACACCACCAACGATATCGGATGCATGAGGGTTGGTTCGCAAGCGGGTGGGGTAAGGCAAATATATAAAGAGTTTTGCGACTTCCCCAAGTCGATAATTGCTTACGCTTATGGCACATCTTGCCTTTTCCTGTTTTCAAGATGTTGCCTTGTTTTTTTGCTCGCTTTTCGACGACTTCTTGATGATCTTTCTTCTTGGGGAGACATCGGTTTTGGTGAGAGACCGAGCCAGCGAATCAGAATCGCTTAAACGACGCTCGTTCTGATTGGCCCAGCCCGCTTCTCAACCTCTCTCCGACTTCCAATCTTTCTTCATCCTGAGTCTAAAATCCACGCTCCAATTGACACATGAATTCGCCAAGCTTGAATTTTCTCTATCAAGCTAATGTTTGGACAGATTGACGACCTTTGAGATCGAGGAATTTGATGATTTCACACCAGAAGAAGTCTCAATAGTCGACAGACAGTCACAGCCACAAATATGACCACAACCCATGCAACGCCTCTTCAACAACGACAAGCCTTGGTCCAACACGACTTCCATCGCGCAGTCGAGGCCACAACCTACAGTCAGGACGGGGCGTATTGCTAGGCGCCCCGATGTTACTCAATACGATGAACGCGGAATAACGGCTACGGTACTGGTAGCCTCGTTATCCAGAAACAGGAGCCGATTCCGAGCTGTAAGGCGGACGAGAAAAATGCGAACCAGAAAACAGTTCAAGCGTTGCCTAACGCCTCACCGGAATGAATGGTCAACGGTGTCTGCTCGCCCAGTTCTCCGGATACCACGGTTCCCGCCACTTCATCTTGCATGTTCATGTTGGGAGCCAAACAGGTGAACCGGGCAACCTAATAAAAGCAGTGGCCTCCTCGAGATCCCCTGAATTCCGAAGCGAAGGGGTTTCTCTGTTTCTTTCTTGCTCTTCCTCGTACAATGGCCAGGACTCGTCCGGAGAGCGTGTTGAGGAGTCATTTGCAGCAAGATATCGGCGGCTAGTCAACAAGTCATCACTTTAATCCTTCCGGCCTTTTTCGCCGTGTTCTGCTGGTCTGACAAGATTACCACGCATCAAAAGGGCAAACGCTGCCTTGCATTCTGCCCTATTTCTTTGGCGAACCAAGCCCCCTTTCCCTTAATTCGCGGGATTGCCCTAGCAAGGCTGCAAATGTTTTCTCGAATCCATCAATGTGTTATGACTTCTTTGATGCTGTGATGTGGTAGTATCGAGGCTCTAGGCAGGCGGAGTCGTCGAGTACTCAAAGCTTGGAGGCTTATGCTTAATCACTCAAATCCTCTCTCCGCGAATAGGAAAGGGGCATTGTTTGTTTTGTTTCATTTTTAATCGGTGTCCCAAAAAGGACTCCATGCTCCAAGTAGGATACAGAGGGCCCAATTGGTCAATTACATGCAAGGCTCTAAGCGGGACCTTCCCAGCGAATTAAAATTAGTAGGGCGGGCTATGTTGGCAGTTTCGTTTTACTTTACTATCCCCCCCCACTGCGAAATACTGTGCAGAATGTACATGCCCACTTGCACCGCCTTGTGACGATGGGTACACAAGAGATAACTAGTCCAAGTCCTAGCAATATGGGCGACGGATGACTTCCCCGTTAGCCTCAATTCAAGCATAATGCCAGTCTCTGGAAGACATCTTAAAAGATCGTTTGCCCGCCATCGTTTTGCCACTACAGTAAAACCAAGATTCGGCCTACCTGCCTCAGTACTCTTCACGGTGGAAATATTGATTCAGTCACTCCTTCAAAGTATTCACAGTTAATTTGCTATATATTATTCACAAATTAGAATCCAGGGTATGTTCTTTGCTGTATTGCTAAAACAGTCAATTCACTTGAGAGCTAGTGGCTCTTCTATTTCATATTCGAGAATTAAAGACTAATGAATCGTCTTGCAAGGGTAACAACAGCACCTTGAAACAAAATGGACCAACAGAACAGGCTCCAATTCTCTCAATTTCCCTCACAGCCAAGTTGGACTGGGGAATATACGGAGTGGCAATCTGAATACCAGCGGGGTGCCTGGGGAACAACGGGTGGTGAACCTATGAGTACCACGAATTCTAATAGTACATTGTACAGCCAAAACTCCACATACTCTGATGGGACAACCGCAACTTCGATGAGTCAATCCTATACGCTGGACTCTCCCTCTGCAGAGAATGTCCAGTTCAGTCCCGGTCCTGGTCCCGGCTACTCGGCAGCATTTGGGGACATGTCTTTGGTCGAGTCAAGCAGCGCAAGCGCCGCCTACTTCCCTCCTCACTACCAATATCCCGTTCAAGCTGCACAGCCAACACCCTCATCCCTTGGTTGGGACATGACAGTTATGAAGGTACAAGACTTCTATGATTTTGTTGTTGAGAAGGGAAATGAGCCATACCTTCAACTACGTGGCCAGCTCCAAGACCATTCAAAGCCTCCTATAGTGTTCCTCGACAAAGATAGGTATGCTACTACTCACTAGGGAGCTCCATCATGAACCAAATCCTAACAATGCCTAGCCACGAATCCCACAAAAAGCGACATCCCTGTCTTTACCCCGGGCGCAATTGCTGGAAAAACGGTCTCCAGCCCGTCTTCGCCAGGACAGCCGATCTCGAACGCCACTACAACGTCGTCCACGACGGCTCCTCAGGCGA
The DNA here is from genome assembly GCA_900536445.1 of Hymenoscyphus occultus. NCBI lineage: Eukaryota > Fungi > Ascomycota > Leotiomycetes > Helotiales > Helotiaceae > Hymenoscyphus > Hymenoscyphus occultus. The sequence continues at coordinate 432,784 of UNPT01000001.1, read as the reverse complement.
AAAGTTCGCATGCGACTACCTGAAATGTACCCGACACAACGACACTTTCACCCGCAAGGACCACTGTCGAGACCACTACAAGGAGTACCACAAAGAGGACATTGGCGAGTACAAGGGCTCCAAATCCGCCAAAGACAAGTCCCGCTGGCAGGCCAAACAACGCGAGTGGGAAGCCGAGCGCAAGATTGATCCGTACTGGTGGCGATGTCCCAAGTGTCTGGAGCGCGTCAAGATTGAGAAGAGCGGCTGGACGTGTCCGGGCTGCAAGAAGGAGTGTGATGGTAACCGCTATGAGGCTCGGATGAGGCTCTCGAACTCGAGTCGGGCGGATGACAGGTCGCTAGCGGACCCGGACCCGGCCTTGCAAAGCGATTCGACGTACCACTCTTACCTACATTGCAGCACGTGCAATGATACGGGATATGTGGGTAGCGAGATGGAGGGTTATAGTCCGTGTCTCTATTGCCCGGCTACAGATACTTATACTTACGATGATGCGCGAAATGCCAATGAGAGCTATGAGGAGGCGCCGGCGAATTGGTCGCAGCGACGGTATGATTATGGATGTGATGATGTGACGAGATGACTGTGAATGCGCTCCCGGAGTGTTGTTCTCTCTGCGTATGGATGAATTGATGCACAGCGAATATTTGGGAGGCAAGAATGAGCGGTTCGTACGATTACCATTGGGGGGTGGATATTTGAAAGAGGCGTTTGGAGAAGGGGCCTCGTGGCTATGCTGTTTCGTTTCCTTTTCCTAGCGACTTTTTTCTCATGGCTCCTTCGTCCTTTTTCTTCGTGTCTTTTTTCGCGCTTTCTTGGATTTTCTGGCGATAAACCTCGGAACCGGGGTTTTTTACTTTCTGCTTCCTTGCTTGAGCACATGTTCCTTGTTTTCTACTTGGGCATGTGTTTGCGACTAGGATTTCCTTTTTTTTTGTCCTTCTCATCTTTTCCCTTCTTGGTGGGCGTCTATACAAGTGAACGATGAGAGAGTGTTGGTGTTCTCATCTTTCCGTCCTTTTTCTTTTCCTTTTCCTTTTTCCTTTTGAATTCCGCCCTATGGAATTCTTCCTCTTCTATTGGAATGGGAGTTCAACACCACCCTCGCTGTCTTCCTATCTCATCGTCATGGAGTCTTGGGTATCTGGGATGGCGTTAATTATCTATTTTCAGGTGTTTTTTTGGACTTGGGGGGTACGGTGGTTTTCTTTAGGAGGCGAATTGAAGAGGTAGATTTTGGGTTTTTCATGGTGGGAGGTGTTGGGTGAGATTCTTTTGGGGGTAAGACTTATAGCGAATTGTGTTGTTCCTCTCTTTAATGGTCGGGCGGGGGGCATGAATGAAAAATAAAATTTGGAATGAGATGTTTTGGTGACGAGTTTATGGCTTACAGTAGTCGTGTTGGTGTGATGTGTTTGCTAGTTGATGGATCTTGATGATTCGTTTTTGAGATTTTTGTAGGCCGTGGTATTGTAAGACCTTACTCGTCTTCGTCTTATAAGTCCAGGAGTAGAGCTTTACAGTTGAGTTTTTTAAAATTCCCTGGTAATTCATCAACATGTGATTTGTTAAGAGATGATGCCTCATTTGTTGGTCTGGGTCTGAATCTTGGGTGCCTGTACGGGTATATATGGGACTAGTGGGCAAATGTAGGGTACCTATGGAGTAACAATTAAGAAGGAGTTTATTAGCTAAGCGAGACTGGAAAAGGGGAGCTTTCCAGTCTGAAGTATCCTGCCTTGAAGTATTTGGTTTTTGAAACGACAATAGATGGCGCCGAATACTGGGAAGTCGGCAAAATTTGAGGGATATCTAGAGAAGGTTATTTCAAGAGGATAATTTCTTCAAGGAAAGAACCTATGGAATGTTTGTATTGGATTCTTTTTGTTACATGAGGATTTTGGACTCTGTTACCTCTCTTTATTTTTTTATTTTTTATTTTTTTTAGAGATATGGAGTATTTGACTCTGGGAGTGTATTGATGTCGGACTCCGTACGCAATGCAGTCGCTTGTCATGATTCTCAGGTGGCTATAGCGTCAACTTGGTGAAACGACTCGGGTGCGGGGTTGAAGCTATCGCCATACGCATACTCGAGTATTAGTCCTGTTCTTCCTCTTTCTGAAGTCTCCATCGTATTTATAGTGTATATATTCATAAGCGAGCTTCAGGGAACTGAATATGGAAACAGTGGCATAACCAGCCGTTTCTAGATGTTCAATTGATTGAGAGAAGGAATTGGGTGGTGATGCTACTTGATGTTGTTTCACTAAATGCGGAGTACAGGCATGCTAAGGCCGGGTTATAGCCACAGCTTCAACGTTCAGAGTGGGGTATTGTCAGCCGAGACCGGACAGCTTCACGCATCTTCCAGCAAGATTTTCCTATCATTTTTTCTTTCGTGAAGAAGTGAATTTTTCCCAAGTTCCAATCTCTTATTATTATTCACTACTCCGGCCGTTTTGGGAGGTCAATTGCATTCGTACACATTATTCGTTACATCCTCTCGCCCTTTCATCCTCCCGAAGGCAGCGTGTTGCAAAGTGGCGGCTAAAGCGTAACCCCTCATTCAGCAAGATCCTCGTGCCAATTCATCTACTTAGTACAGTAAATTTACGAGTACTTCCCGTCCCCCACACTTGCACTTGCACCTGCACTTTCCCCAGCCCAGCCCAGGTCCCAGGCACATCGTTGACCTCGGTCAAACCTTCTAGCCACCGGAAAACCACCACAGCAGCTGCTTCGCTCCTTCCTCCCCAGCAGAACTCCATACCCGCGTCGCAACTGCCTCCTACAAATTCTCGTGCTGTGCTTTGCTTTGCTGCGCTCAAAAGGTGAGCTTTGCCCAGCGCCGTTGCCACCATGAATGCCACTCGCATTTCGCTCTCTTCCCTCTCTCGCTCCGCCTTCCTCAGACCTTCAAACTCCTTCGTCGCATCCTCGGTCTCACGCAAGTCGGCCAGCTTCGGTCCAGCATTAGTACACAGCAGACGCACCATGGCGAGCTTCAACAAGATCAAGGTCAAGAACCCAGTGGTGGAATTGGATGGAGATGAGATGACTAGAATTATCTGGAAGGACATCAAGGACAAATTCATCCACCCATATCTTGACATCGACTTGAAGTACTATGATTTGGGCTTGGAGTACAGAGATCAGACCAATGATCAGGTCACAATCGACTCGGCTGAGGCAATTAAGAAGTACAGCGTGGGTGTGAAGTGTGCTACGATTACTCCAGACGAGGCCAGAGTCGAGGAATTTAAGTTGAAGCAGAGTATGTTTTTCTATCCCTTGCGCCATGGCGCCAGAAATCTATCTTGTTATGCGGGGTCCCTCGGCTAACAACATTGCGTATAGTGTGGTTATCTCCTAATGGCACAATTAGAAATGCCCTTGGCGGAACCGTTTTTAGAGAACCCATCGTTATTCCTCGTATTCCACGACTTGTACCGGGCTGGAAGAAGCCCATTATTATCGGTCGCCACGCATTTGGAGATCAATACCGCGCAAAGGACAAGGTGATCACTGGGAAGGGCAAGCTCTCTATGGTTTTCACCCCCGAGGGAGGTAAGCCAGAAGAGATTGAGGTCTTCGAGTTCAAGAATGGTGGTGGTGTTGCGCAGACGCAGTACAACACCGACGAGTCTATTGAAGGTTTTGCGCATGCTAGTTTCAAATTGGCCTTGAGCAAGAGCCTTCCTCTATATATGAGCACCAAGAACACCATCCTGAAGAAATATGATGGTCGATTCAAGGATATCTTCCAGGAAACCTTTGAGAAGCATTACCAGAAGGAATTTGATGCTAAGAAGATCTGGTATGAGCATCGCTTGATCGATGATATGGTTGCTCAGATGATGAAGAGCTCAGGAGGTTATATTATGGCTTTGAAGAGTAGGCCTTCTTCTATATACCTAATTTGATTGAAATGCTGACAAGATTTAGACTACGATGGTGATGTTCAATCCGATATTGTAGCACAAGGATTTGGTTCTCTCGGTCTCATGACCAGTGTCCTGATCACTCCAGATGGAAAGACATTTGAGTCTGAAGCCGCCCACGGCACTGTCACTCGCCATTACCGCGAGCACCAAAAGGGCAATGAGACCTCAACTAATCCAATTGCCTCAATCTTTGCCTGGACCCGCGGACTGATCCAACGTGGAACTTTGGATGAAACACCAGAGGTTGTTGCTTTCGCCGAGAGTTTGGAGCAGGCATGCATCGATACCGTAGACATTGATGGAATCATGACCAAGGATCTCGCTCTTGCATGTGGGAAGACCGGACGTGAGGACTATGTTACGACAACAGAGTACTTGAACGCCGTTGAGAGAAGAATGAAGAGCTTGTTGAAGACAAAGTTGTAAATGAACTTGCTTCAGCAAACTCTCATATCACGTCCTAATCGTCAAGTCGGGTTTACCAAGTCCATTGGATGACGGACTCCCAAATTTCGAGCCCTGGATTTTTGAATAACACCATCGGAATTTATTTTACGGCCTCTGTTGATGGGTATGATGCAGCGATTGGATTTTCGACCACTTGTCTTCTTTTTGTATAGCGCATTGCATTGCATGGTGTGGCATGGTTTCCCCATCATCATTACAGTACGGTAGGATACAGATTTGCGTATTCAGTCAGTTGTCTTCTCTGCGAGAAAGATTTGGCATTTGTACTCGTACATAGAAAGTGCATTTACAGAGATCTTGGTGAAGGGAGAGGAGAGGAGAGGAGAGCTTTGTTATTGAATATCATGACATTTTTATGAAAATGAGTTGCGTACGGAGTTGTGATTTCTCTCAGTAGATGCGTATTCTGTTATGACACTTGTGACTTTTTTACCTAGCTAGAGAGGTTGACTTGAGGATGGGCAATTCAGCTGTGTTTTGAGATGATTGCTTTGGTTTGCTTGAAAGCTTTGAGTAAAATATCAATTGGTCGGGAATATCCAGACTCTGAATAACTGGGAATAATTTCATTAAGATTGTTAGCTATCTACTCGAGTCTACTCGAGTTTACTCCGTAGGTGCTCGAGTAAGTACCTAGGTAGCGTGCCTAGTTACCTATCAAGTACAGGTGGGGGCTGGCGGGGGAGTGAAGAAAAGACCCACGATAAAAAGTTACGGAGCACAGGGCAACCAGCGACCAATCGGCGCCATAGGTAACTACCCCTCCCCCTCCTCGTCCCCCACCAGAGCTTGAACTCTTCGCGAAGTTTCTAGAGCACAGGGCTGAGCAACTCTCAACCACTCCACTCACACCACTTTCAAACCACCCAACCACTCCATCCCTCCATCCACCTGCAGTACCTCGTCCACCGATCCACATCACATCGGCCCCCCTCCCCTCTACGAAACCCTTTAAATAGGCCGTGCGCCCACCCAGCCGTCAAAATGCCTCTTTCCGAAGTGCAACGGACGCAGATTTTGGAAAAGATGGTGAAAGAAGGTCGGGACAAGGTGTTCTTCAACATCCAGATCGGCAAGAAGGACGAGGGTCGCGTCATCTTTGAGCTCTACAATGATGTCGTGCCCAAGACGGCCGAGAACTTTCGCGCGCTCTGCACGGGCGAGATGGGCGTGGGGAAGAGTGGGAAGCCGTTGCATTATAAGGGCAGTACCTTCCATCGGATCATCAAGCAGTTTATGATTCAGGGAGGCGACTTTACGATGGGCAATGGCACGGGGGGAGAGAGCATTTATGGTGCGAAGTTTGGGGATGAGAATTTTAAGATTAAGCATGAGAAGCCTTTTTTGCTTTCGATGGCTAATGCTGGACCTGGTATGTTTACTTCTCTTTTCTTTTCTTTTTCCTCCTTTTTTCTCTGGATAGCTTTAGTTTTGGGAAATTTCAATGGCAAGGCGGGAAATAAATAGACTAACCAGAGACAACAGGCACAAACGGCTCCCAGTTCTTCGTCACCACCGTCCCAACCCCCCATCTCGACGGAAAACACGTCGTCTTCGGCGAAGTCATCTCCGGAAAATCCATCATCCGCAAGATCGAGAGCCAACCCACCCAAGCCGGCGACAAGCCCAACAAAGACGTAACCATCACCGACTGCGGCGAGCTCACACAAGAAGAAGCCGCCCTCGCAGCCGAAACCAAAGTCGCAGACGCCACCGGCGACGAATACGCAGACTTCCCCGAAGACCTCATCAAATCGCCCACGCCCGCGGAGATCGTCAAGATAGCCACCGACATCAAGGGCTACGGAAACAAGGCCTTCCTGGAACTCAAGAACCTCCCTCTCGGCTTGGAGAAATACCAAAAGGGTCTCCGATACCTGAACGAGGACATGGGCGAGGAGAAGCCCCCGTTGAAGGTCAAGCTCGACCTCGAGAACCTGCGGTACGTCCTGAACTCCAACTCGGCGCTGCTGTGCAACAAGATGCAAGAATGGGCCGACGGGAAACGCTTCGCGACCGCGGCGCTCGAGGCCTCGGAGGATCTCAGCGGCCCTGAGGAATGCAAGGTGCTCTTCCGTCGGGCGATTGCCGAGTTGGCGTTGAAGGAGGAGGATGCCGCGTTAGAGGATCTGGAGCGGGCGAATGATCTGGTTCCTGGGGATGCGGCGGTCGTCAAGCAGCTGAATACCGTCAAGAAGGATATTGCGGAGCGGAAGAAGAAGGAGAAGGCTGCTTATAGTAAGTTCTTCAAGTGAAAGAAAAAAGAAAGGGTGGGGTGGTTGGGGGAGGAATGTGAGGAATGCATCTATCTGATGATAAAGGGATGGATGAGGTGATGGATGGGTGGGTGTTTACGAATTTACGAGTTCCTTCATGCGATTGAGCGACCGCTGGTGGTGAAAAGCAATAAAAATTAGATGATGATCCTGGCAGGCATATACAATGGATATGCTCCCTGACAGTAGTTCCTTGGTGCGTTGGTGCGTGGGTGCGTTTAGTTTGCAGATATCATTCATAATGGAAAGCAATGAAAGACATGTAAATCAACGGTCAAAATAAAACAAAACAAACCCCAAGTCCTTTTCTCTCTTTCAAGTTTTTACTCGTAATCCAATCTCAGTATAGGAGTCTCAGGGGAGAAGGACGAGCTGAGGTAGGAGGAATAAATCTCCATCAGGGCGAGAGGATAACACTACAGTAGATTGCTCGTAATCTCATTCCTACGAATCCACGAAGAAATCACGAGAAGTCACGCCATATTTCCCATCCATACATCCATGATATGAAACTTCTACTCGAGTACTGTATATATAATTGTATTGTATTCTGAATATAAACCCCATTCATTGATTGATCTTTGTCCCCTTCAAAAAACATCGCTGCCCATCCATCCATCCACTCCATCCATCCAGTCATCCAGACGGAAACTGTCAATCAACTGTCAAACTGTAAAACTGCAACTGTAACAAAAGTGGTATTTGGTTTTGCTGGAAAAAAAAAAGCGAAGTATAAAAACGAAGAAAACTCCACGCACTCTACTCTTTACCCCCCTCCCCATGAATTCCCAGTTTGAAATTGGAATTGGGGGGTTTCCAAAGGAAATGAAACGAGGATATCTACCCAATGATAGAGTAGGAGATAGAACTCCCTTTTCTTTGGATGTGATAGAGAAAGAAGAGAAAAAAAGCGCAAATCTTGAAACGCAAACGCAAACGTAAACGCTGACCACACCACCCATCCAATTCTCCCAAAGCAACGCGCAAGAAAAAGAGAGAAAAAGAAGAAATTGACCCGCTCCAAACAGAAAACATTGTATCCAGACCATACCCCATCAAACCCCAACTTCGCCTCTTCGCTATCTATGCAAGAAAAGCAAAAAGAAAAGCAGAAACAGCAAAAAAGGCAAATCAAAAATACCACCGCCCTTCCCCAACCCCAAACCCTTCCAACCCCATTCCCCGAAAAAGACCAAATAAGGAATCCTTAAATCATGCCGCCAATTCCCCAAGGAGATCCCACCTTAACGGGATGATCCATGCCCTCCGCCAACGACGTACTTCGTTGCGTCTTATTGCTATTCTTGATAATCGTATCGGGATCCCTCATCGTGGTCTCCTTGGTCGTTTTCCTCCTGAGGCCGCTGAGGAAACTCCTCGTTGGTTTCCCGTTGCCGTGTCCGTTGCTACTTCGTACTCTGGTTGGTGGAGAGACCTGAGTGTTGTTATCCATGTTAGGATCATAGGATTTGTTCCTGTCTCTTCCGAAGGTTGAGTCCCAGAAACTTTGGCGGTCACGACGATCTTTCTCTCGTTCTTTGCCGTTGGGTTCGCTGCCTGATGACCCGGGAGGTCGACCTGCTGAAATGGTTGTGGTGAACTCAGACCATGGTGGGCTTTGAAGAGGTTCATCGTCAGAATCTTGGTCCGAATGAGGGTAACGCGTAAGGCCTGCGTCGTCATCAAGACCTGCTTCTTCTAGTCTGTCGACCAAGTCATCCCATGGAGAAATTTGATCGGGGCTAGCAGAATTCTCTGCCCTCAAAAGGCACTCGTTAGCTCGCCTCTGAAGGTTAAGACATTGTCGATGGAATTCGGCTAGGTCGCCTTCAAGTGCACCAGGAAGCATGCGGGGCGAAGCTGTGTCAAGCCATAACTTTACCAAGGCAGCAAAGTTACGAGCATGGTCGATGAGATATGGAAGAGATGGGAATCCTTCTCTTGATGCTGGGGGTAATCGAGCCAGGATTGTTATAGGAGTTGAATATGACGCAGGTAGGGCAAACTTGTTGCGTTCCCCAGAAACCGAACACACTTCATCAATGTAGGCTTTCACTTCTTGGCGATGGCCAGTCAGGAAGCGATTCATGGGTTCCATCCATTCCTCTTTCTGACCAAATGTGCTCAGATTGGCAAGTGCTTGCAAACTTTTCGCAATCAACGTCAATGTACGCTGTGCTTTTGGTTGTGGGTGGTCTCGCAAGAGGCCGAATATTTTTGGATTCAACAACGCGGGACAGAGAAACCGCAGGAAGAGAAAGCCAGAGACACTTGTATATGTTACTGTGCGAAAAAAGTCCCCATATCGATCCTCGGCAACAGCTCGTATATATTTCAGAGCTTGGCGAAGTTCGACAGGGCAACGCGATGCCGACGAAGCTATATTGCTCCAGATATCCGTAGTCAAAGCAATCAACAGAGACCAGTTCTTATTCGCATCGTCGCCAGTTCCAAGACGGGATGGATCAACCTCACAATCAGCGTTAATGTTATTGATGTGCAAAATCTTCTCGGCCAAAACCTCTTCAAGATACTCTTTGCCTAGTCGCCTCATGTGGAAATCCATTGCCTGGGTAAAAAGTGAGCTTCCTCGAAAAAGAAGATTGGCTTCACCTTGCAGCGTCTTTCCAATGTCTCTCACTGTCTGTTCCCGTTCCCCGGTGGAATTAAATGACTCATTTGATCCCATACGTTTGCTCCATCGCAGTCTTCGAGCAGGCGAATCTTTGCCGACACCATCAATTTCGTCCTCCACAAGAGCCATGAGCCAATCCGAGGCGTGACCAGAAACTTGAAAGATGTTCATCAATATTTCTGATAAGCCTCGTAAATTAGTGGCCATGATCTGAGCAATCTGGTCGGTCAAACCAGTGCCAAAATTATGCAAAATCGTAGATATAGGCTCATAGTCCTTAGCAAGAAGGACAACCAGTTCGTCATAGCGGATCTTAAGAAATATCTCCCCAATTGGTTCTTGTAAGGGATCGAGCATTGGCCACCAGACTTCATTATCTTTCCCCCGCTCAAGTTTCTCGGCTGGTATATCAACCGTCCCACATAATATCTCATTTGCTTGGTTAGGACCATGGAGACTGCTTGACAAGAAGCCGTACTGCTGCTGCACTGGGTTGCCTACCCTTTTTAATACAATCGTGAGCCTTGGTGAGGTCGCCGGAAGATCTTGAAACTCATAGTCTTCGCGCCAAAAAGGATTTCGGGTCTCGTTTCTAGTTAACGTTCGTGCTCGAACTTCCCCATCCAGCAACACCTCAGCAAAGTACTGTCCCACGGAAGGATCTTGGTCTTTCGTGGGTTGCTTTCCGGTGTGAATTATATCCGTCCTAGACACACTTCTTCGTATTTTGGCTTCCACTATTCGTAGTTTCAATGACTTCTCAATTCGAAACATATCTTCGGTTGAACGCAGGCTGGATGCAATAAAACCGTTAGAGTTGTTTGACCGCTCAGGTCCATAAATATCTGGGATCGAAAACGCAATCAATAGACAGAACCACACTTCGAACAAAAGACGTGATTCCAAAGCGATATAAACTGGCCGGAATATGGACAGCTGATTAGAAGATGAAGTGTATCGTGGGTATATAGCAATGCAATATTCCTGGTCTAGAACCGATTTATCTAATCGCTGTATTGCGCATCTTGACAGCTGCGAAAGTTGTATGACCGATAAGAGCGTGGAATCACTCTCAGTTAAGAGTTTGAATTCTCCATTATCCTGGAGAATACAAGATACTCTTCTCCAAACGCGAATCTGCGATTTGAGGTCCCGTGTTGACGGTCGTCTCACAATCGCTCTTGGGGATGTGGGTGAGCCTTTGTCCCAAAGAAGGCACTTCGCAACTTTGATAATATTTCCCTCCCTTGCCTGCCCCGAAAGTGGCGACAGAGGATAATTGTGAAGCGAGTTCCGTTTTGAAGTTTCCGGCATACGGTCCACTGGCGGTGCGGGCCTGGTTGGAGCAGCAGGAAGTGTTCCGGTCCGGACCTGTTGCCAACAGAGAAGGGCGGCTAGCCACAAGTCGTATTCTGCTTTCGCCGTAGGCATCAAGTGGAGCTCCAGACCCTGTGACTTGTTCGATATCTCGAGGCACCTCGCTTTTCGATCCGCTGACACGATTGGACGAATACAGCATCCTCGGAGATCTGAAATGACGGTAAGATGGAATGGTCCATTATCCTCTCCCTCATACATCAAGGTTCCCTTGGCGTCGTCTATGTAGCAGATTCCAGAATACCATGTTCCGGATTCATATGTCTGGTACTCGACCTCTCCTCTCATACGGCCGCACAGCGTCTTCATTAACATTAGAATTTTATTTGCGTCTCCCGTGGCGATTGGGAAAGGAAGAGAGTCCACTGATGGGGCATCACTCATTGCAGAAAGTGGCGAGGTAGGGCGAGAGGTTCGTTTGACAAGACGTCGACCACTCTTGACACTTTTGACCGAGTTTGACTTCTGGAGAGGTGCGGACCGGCTGCCAGTACCAGAAGTCGAGAAACCTAAAGTTGCAGGGTCCGGAGGGGGACGAGGATCCACGCCGTGCAACGACGAGGAGTTAGTTGAGTGCATCGAGCCGATGCGGTGCCTGCTCTTCGACACACTGGTCGTCGACGTCGACCTGGTCCGCTTGTGTTCTTCGGCTGCTCCACTGGTCGTCCGAGTACGTGGCCGTGAATGAAGGCTGACTGGCGGTCCTGTGACGACGCGCTGCTCAAGTGCTTCGGCGGAATATGAATCTTCAAAGATCAGGCCTTGCCTGCGATCCCGCGGCTTCACCCCGCCGGGTATGGAGCGAGGCGATGTCTGCGTCGGCGAGTGTCCATTTTCCTCAGACCGCGCCGATGAGCCTGCATAGGAAAATTCGTGGTCCCCTGGCTCCGGCGTCACCATCCTCGGGCTGGTGATCTTGTGGTTTGTGTTTGCTCGTTGCGCAGGCGTCGTTTGTGTCCGGGCAAGTGTTTCTGTGGCATTTCGCTGCCAGGTCTGCACACTTCCACCTACCCCATCCTTTCCAGTCCCATTATAAAGTCTACTGTCCATCCCAGCTGGCAGAATGCTCATGCGGCGCTTCTTCATCGATATGCCCTCATTCCTTGCGCAGAATACTGGTCGGTTGGTGTGCAGAAGATGCTTCCTGGCACTTCACGGCGCGCGAGAGGACAGCTGAAGGACGCGGGAAGGTGTCGACTCGTTGGTGTGTTGGTTGCAAGAGCATCTGAAAGAAAAGAAATGGTTTGTGGCCGCCGATATGGATATTCCTGCAGAGATCGTGCCCTTCGACTGCTATCCGCCGTGTTCGATCAACGTGAGCGGGTCTTTGACAACGCAGCAAAACCAATACAATGGTTTCCAGATGTCTCCCAGGTCAACTCGGTGCTTTTCTATGCTCTCCACTACACCAGATATTGATACCAATGCACCTCAGTGTTTCCCGATGCCAGTCTCGAATCTCGACACCTTCGCATCCTCACTGCTAAAGGACAAGCTGCATGTGTTGGGCGGCGTATGTACGAATACGGAGAATGTGAAGGTCAGACGTGAGGTTGAAAGGCGCCCTGGTCGTTCGCTTTATGGTGGTCGGTAACGATAGCGAGCCTGCAGAAGATCGCTTCTGGAAGGCTTCGGCTTCGACTTCGAATGGTCTTCGAGAATGAGAGGGGTAGGGGCCAAGATGGAAAGATGGAAGAGGCAAAACTTCCACGTTGTGCATCAGTGTTGGGAGATCTTGGACTTGGGTCGGTGTCGGTACTCGTACCTGGAGTGCTGGGCTCAAGCGCTGGAGCCTCTTTTCATGGTTGGTAGCTCTTGAAGGGCGGTGGTCGGCTATCGGACCCGATATACTTTGCGCTTGGACTCTGATAGAGGTGTCAACCCGAACTAAATGACGACAAACAACAACCTCACCGCTCAGATTTATACTGCAAGCGATTATATCGGAATCAGAAGATGTTTCTGCTTCGCCTCTCAAGGCAATTTAGAAGGACCATCCCTCATATGCTCCGAGTTTGATCTATCTCATGATGCGAAATATCTACAAGAACCGGATCTAGTAGTTATAATCGCAGGAACAGAAGCATCCAGAGCTCATTCATCATCTAAGAAATTATCATCGAGTCGAGTAAATTTGAATATCAAAAGTTTCCAGCCAATGGCAAATTAAGAAAGTGCTTTAGAGTATAACCTTAGTTAGTATCCTCGCTTAACTTCAAAATGGAAAACAAGCACTTTTCCGTCAAGTTTAAGTGGTTATTTCCGTTGTCAAAGTAAGTTCCAACGGTTCTTCAAAGTCAATCGAAACTACTGATGTGTCATGAAAACCAAAAACAAAAACCGAATCTGTTACTGTAGTATTTTACCCTCCCCTCTTATCCCCAATTCTATGTTATATCTGACAGTTTCATGCATAAAATATGTAAGATCTTATGACGGAACGACCATGCACCTGTAAAAGGACAAATTCCACAATTAACGTTTATTGGGGCCGGAGTAAAGTAATGCTATCTGATAAAAATTCATGCAAAAATATTTTACTACTGGTTGAAAAGGTCCACACCAAAAAAAATCACTAACAACAAGTGGAATGGATTACTCAACGTCTACTAAGACTTATTGTCTTAGATGTTTAGTATAATTTGTTTTCATAACTATTGATCGGATACAGAACTTTAATAACGTGTACTTGAAACGAGTTCGCTAGCCCAGTACCACCAGGTACTACTTATAGATCAACAAAACATATGGGGTTCGCTTATTTCTTCTCCACTCTCCCGAACGGAGTACTCAAAAACGCTCAGTAAATTAGATGCTCTTGTTTCGTACCTAACGCCGCAAATTTGCTAGGAGGATAATAACGGCCCGACCATCAAGATATGAGGTAAATGTTAGCGCTCAAAGTAGAAGCATAAAACCGATATTTCGCAGTTTTGCCTCCCAAAAAAGTCACTGGAAAGTTCTTGAAGAAGAGGAAACAAATGCCAGGATCCCAGGATGCTTTTGATGTTCCCTGCCCTGGATCATGCTAGTAATGTAAGGCATTCCATGAACTCGACGTCATTCTTTCAAAACACGGAAGCTTCTGCATACCTTCAAGGGTATTAATCAGGCCTGCTCCTGTCGAGAGTACTCGAGTACCGAGTGCGACTGTTTTGTTTACTCAAAACGTTGAGGAGGATCCTTGCGGTCGATGTTTGGCGCTTGGTCGATGATTCAGATCAGAGTCGTATACTGGATCTGCGTTATCTTACTGGTAGCTTTTCTAGAAGGATTACAGCAATGGCAGAAGGACAGTGCGTCCGGGCTGCAGTCAAGAATTCCTGCACCTAATAATGCCCCCTTTTGGGCTCGCTTGTAAGATAAAAGAAACAATTTTGGTAACTTGGAGCTTGCTGAGTGCAGCCCTTGCCACCCACCTCTTGACTTGTAATGGCGACGTATATACACCTGGAGTCGAATTGGCGGAGGCGGAAAACTGCGGTATTATGGTTATCGTCGTTCGTGTATCGCGGGAAGAAACAGTTAACAATCGAGATGCCACAATTGGTCGATTTCCCTTGATTCTCCTGTCTTTTGTTTGAGCAGCGGTTTCTCCCTGAGGCTGACCAAGGAGATCAAATCGCTGTCAAGCGACCATAAGACCAAGTATATCCGGATATAAAATTCTTGATGAATTTTACACCAGAGGAAATTAGCTACATCCCGCTAGCGACCACATTCTGAGACTGTCCCACGACAAGCGCTTATATCTCGATAGAATCACCGAAGCACTTTTCGGTGACCCTAGATTACGCCACCAGATGGTCTAGTTACCGAGTATGTGGTCGCACTGTCCCGTTCATCACCCCAAGGCCGATCTCGACGATCCTTTTGTCGATCTTTGACACCGACCAGAAACTACTGTACACAAATGCCACGCGAGAAATTGTTCAGCAAATCCAACGTCAGACCAACCAGGGTCCAGGGCTGATGGCTAACGGCCGGAGCATTTTTCCAGTAGTCTAAAAAAGCATAAAAACTCGCCTCGAGTTGCGATGGAGAACAGTTGCCATGTGCATAGCATTCGTCCGTCAAAAATGCTTCGTTGTCGTCGGTCATTTTCAATGTTTTGGCAGAGTGCGTATACTGTAGGTAGACTTCCGTGACGCAATTCGTCCAAACAAATGTGCGATAGCAATTGATCCGCCACTCTTGTTGTCTTAATGTCTAAACCATGGAGATAATATCTGGGCCTTCTGGTTTTTAATGATTGCGTCAGCTAATACCATCGACAAGAGGGCAAATTTGTAAGGTGGAACTTGCTTTATGGCTGCATGTTATCAGTGGGGTGACGATGTAGTTCACAACAATTCTCGGACGTGGTTTTGTATAGTCCAAAACGCCGTCCTTAACTTAAGAACAGACGATTGCTGAGTCTGCCAAGGTTTGCTGATTTGTCCAACAAGCGCTAGAATGCCATTAAAACCCCAAATGCATGTCCTTCGAAGGTGGAAACGGTTTCACTCTTTCGGAAAATCGGTATGTGAATGGTGGGCAGCCAGCTAGTCTGATCTCGCATATTTGACCCTGTGGCAAGCCCGTCGCTTTAGCTTACGACGGTAAAACTCCAAAGAGACCTATTGAAGGCTTCGGCAGGTCTCTTCCTGGAAGGAGGTGTTCGTACGTCTTGTCAAGCTAGACCTGGTCCATGTAGACAGCTTCCGAGCGGGTACCTTGGTTTTCCATGGCAGACAGGAAAGCCATGCGAGAAGCAGCAATAGAGCACATACCGACAATAGCTTTCGAGAGGAAATTTCAGTTGACACTCACTGTCAGAAGGTTATACTGGAGGCTAGGTCGGATAAGTGAGTGAATATCTAGTACTCTGAGAAAGTCTTCAGAGGGAAGGCTGCTTTTGGCAAAGCTTTAGGGAATCGGAGCTTTGGAAATAGGCTGCCTGAAGCGTCTCGAGGCAAGGACTGACATATAACTGACGTACTCCCACGTACGTGGTTCTTGTTGATCGTATGTTCGTCACTCCAGCCTGACTGTTGTCATCGAGGCGGTGCATGCTTTAGGACCAGCTCTGGTGAACGAAAACAATCTCAGTGCGAGGAGGAGATTTGGAAAGGAGTGTAGTCTATAGTGTAGAGTAGTGTCTGAAGAGACTCGAGATTGCTTCCATCTGTACTCGGTCCCCTGGGACCTTTTCCATGGACGGGTTGGTGCATCGCTTGCTGCGTCGCGTGGACATTAACAATGAGGTTGACTGGCTTGAAACTTGACCGCTCTATAGAGAGTTGGAGATGACTGCAGATTGCAGATTACAGGTCGAGGGTGAGGGGGAAGTCCTTCATTTTCAAGGGGGTTGGATTTCCCTAGAAGGATGGTAGAATTGGCATGCAGAAGAAGAGCATGCGGCGGCGGAGAGCATGTCCAATGGAGAAACAAGTCCGACCGTGATGGTGTTCTGTTGATCCAGCGCCAGCACTTACTGGGCTCAGTCGGTTGGCCTTTTCTCGCCAAACCCTCCCTGGTGCTCCCAAAATAAAGGACCAGAACTGTAGTAGTAATGGTAATAACCCACCCAGCTACACACCGAGCAGAAAGAGGTGTAAGTGTATAAGAGTTCAAGTGTATAAGGGCAGCGTCGAATCTTTGGGAAAATAAACCATACACTCGTACTACCCACCAATGCTCCGGTAGGTAGGCTGTAGTTGTAGGCTACGCCGCTCCATTACCGCCGGATTAGGATGCTTTACGCTCCACCAGGCTAGGCACGTCTACCTCAGTAGTAGCGTAGCGTAGGTACTACTACCTAAGTAACTTTCGCCTTGACATTGACAGCAACCTAACATCAGCCCATAATTGGTCCCGACGTCTTGGTCATTCCTCGTACCAGTACCTCTACCTGTACACATCCCTAACTTACGAGTACTCGGTAGTACTTCTACTCCGTACACCTCTCAGATTTGGGCGGAGGCCTACCCTACTCAAGTACTCGGGTACTCGAGTACTCGAGTCGTGATGCTCCTCACCCACCTGCACGCGCCATTGCTTCAGTGCCCCAAACTCCAGCGGGAAAAATATGGATCGAAGCAAACTCAACTCGCTGCACTCTTCCCTGCCACAGCTGCATCAAGCAGGTTTGTCGACATTGACGTGACAGCCACTCAACACGCCAGTCGGCATCCTAAAAAGCCCATCGCATCGCATGGCATCGCATCTGGTACCTATCTGGTAATTATAGCTGTACCGAGTGCGGCGAAGCTATCTGATCTGGATGGTCGGGCATCGTGCAGACCAGGCCGGAGAAACCACTCACCGATTGCAGCCATGAGGAGTTTTATCGTCAATCTGATTTGCCCTTTGGCGCCCAGGAAAGGTGGCTTGCGCGCGCGAATCCGTGATGGTTCGTTGAGCCACCAGTGTACCACGTTTGAGAAGAGTTGAGGTGCAGGGCTGGCCTGGATAATCAATTGACAGATGGCGAGGGACCCTGTCGTCGCCTTGTGTTTCAAAGATGCAGCATGGCAGAACAAGGCTTGCCATGGGACGGGATTCGCCAAACGATCATGAACCTCGAGATCCAACTAGGCCCGAAGTAGGCCTCAAGGCGAGAGGAGTCGATCCCAGTCCTGGGACGGTATCGGCAGCTCATTCCCGGACGAACCTGGGTTTTTCCTTCCCAGTGCTTGCGTGGGCATCGTGGAGAAAAGCAGATGGAAAGTGGAGTGAAGAGTGAGAGAGCCTGCAAGAAGCGGAGACTCCAAGTCTTACTGCCAGATTGCCAGCCAGTGGTATTTACCAGTCAGGACTGAGGACAGGCATCAGAAATCCTAGTGTGCAGAACGAGGACTAGACCTCGCCCAGGGGCAAGAGAGAAGCACGCATGGGGATGATCACGATTCAAGCCTCAACCAAACCTCGCAAAGTCTTTGGTGTTGTCGGACAGTCAGTTGAAGGGCTCCAGCGACGGTGACTGCCGGGCGAAGCTAGCATGAGGGGCCTAATCTGATGATCAGGGGGGCATGGGAAACCCACAGACAAGATTCGCAAGAATGGGATCTCCGCGACTGCGAAGGGGAGTGGGAAATAGACGATAGTGATGTGCAACCGCGGACGATGTTCTGGCAGCACCGCCGACACCGACAGAACTTGTGGCGTTGTTTGTGAGCGGGCGGGAGGACCCCTCCGCAATGACCGTAAAATAGGGTGAGGAGCCATGAGCATGAGGAGTACGGAGGAGTGCTCTTATAGAAGTACGAAGGACTTGGTACATGGGAAAGAGTGTCAAATTACTTCAGGTGGATAGAAGACTTATACTCTCGACGCCCGTGTTGATAGATGGTCCAGAGACGAAACGAGCCAAACGGATCTCCACGATATCTAGCACGGAGGAGGAGTACCTATTAGATTTGAATATCCCATCATCAAGCTCCCCAGACAGGGTCTTCCAACGTTCGTCAGGCTCTCCTACTTGCAGCCAATCACTTCGCTCCAGCCTCCTCTAACGACTTCTTCTTCCTTGTCCCGGACGCCACCATGGTACAAGACAACAACACCACCGCTTAGAGCTGCAGCTGCCAGGACGAGTGGTAGAAAGGCTTACAGTACAGCTTCTGCAGCCGGTCCATCAAACTAGCAATCACCAAGTGCTTGTGTAGTATGGTGTAGGCATTTCCTAGTCTTCAGGCCCCAGAAACCTAATGTCCCTCATCCATGCACTTCTAGCTCTTTTTTTCATGATTACAGTACTGTACAGGACTCCAGTTGCCACTGCCATTTCGGACGGGATCCACCCGTAATAACTGCAACAGTCAGCAACCCTTCTACTTCGTACAGCAGCAGGGCTGTCACTTTTATGTGACTATTTCCGGGATCTGTCAAGAGTAGTTTAATTCACCTCACCACGGTATCGACAGCGGTACACCTCTCAATATCCCGGCACCTTGAGACAATTTCCAAGCTTAATCCCGTCGTAACCTAAGCCTTTCGGAACAATTACGAATATGGATACATGCCTACCTGTCTGCGGGGTGTAATAACAAGCACCCGCACCCTGTTCCTACAAGCCTAGGCGACCTTGCACGATTAGTCTCAACCATATCCGAAGAATTTCTGACCCTCTCCTTCCTTCTCCCATTTCTGCGAATCTCTGAGTGGTCCGTTTCTGCTTTCAATTCACCCTTTCTTCACAATTCCGGTCACATCTTGTCGATCTGATTGGCACTTGAACGTTTTTAGCACGTTTCTTTGCACGCCAACCAACCACATGCACGCCAGATCGTCAATGTAGTCGAGCAGCCATCGGAGGCCACATCACATCTAGAAGCTGTCAGTCGTAGCTCTGTGATTAGCGAGCACCAAGATTGAGCTACACCGAGTCCGAGCCATCACATTGCCATACCAAAACCTGGTTTTGTCTGGAGTACTTTTATATCCCGTTTAGGTAGGTAAGGTTCATCCTTACAACCAACTCTATTAGAACGCACGGTACCTGCTTCGAGATGACCTGGGAAATTCTACTTGCATGAGCTATTCTTTGTCTTCTACATAAAAAGTCCTAATCCCCTCGCCTACATTTAATCCACCTTATACTGGTTTTATCCAACGCAGTTTATTCTTCCCAAAGCTTCATGTCGCTCTTCTAGTCTGGGATCTTCTTTTTCGAGATGTTGCTCACTATTAAACAGCCAACACATCAAGGCTACAAGTCTTTCCATGACTACACTCCACCTACCCCACCATCCACCTCTCGTTTTTCGCCAGTCACTGCATCGACGGGCTCATTTCCTTCATTTTCTTCCAGCAATAAATCTTTACCACTCCCCTCAGGAACTCAGAGCATTACACAGCCAATGTCCACACCGCACAGGGGACTGCCACCACCGGCAGCGATGACACTGGCTCAAGCACCTCAACCACCATCTTCAATGAACCAAGCAAGTTTGAGCCATGCTCCATTGTCTCAGCCCATGGGACATTTACCTGCACCTCCTCAGCAATGGCAAGGTGCAGAAGAGTCGATGAGAGAATGGCTACATGCCAAAGCGGAAGAGGATAAGCGGAGGCAAGAAGAAGAAAAAACGCGGCAGGAATCACTACGGTTGGAGCAACGCAAGATAGAACACGACATGCTTAAGACCTGCTTGAATAGCAACATTCCACCTCATATGGTTCCAATGGTATTTGCGGGAATGGGTGGTGGAAACTCAGCCAACGCGAGCATGGAATGGGCTCAGCACTACATGGCACAAGCGCATCAATCGCAGCAGCAACACCCGCAACAAGCACAATTACTTCCCTCCCAGCAGACTTCGCCGGAGCAGTCCCAAAGACATGAAGGCCGCGCCCATTCACAATCTTTTAGTGGGCAGCCCCAGTCCATGACTCTTCCTTCCACGCCTATAGGACCACCTGGATCGCAGCAAACGGCGGGATTTCAGCCAAGTTATCAATTATCGCCAAACTCACGGTCTCGACAAATTGCTCAACCGCAAGCTACCACGAATCGCGCACCTCCTACATCTCATCTTCCCAGGCTGAATACCGGGGAGATGCATATACAACAGCCACCGCAAGGGCTCGGTATGCAGATGGTTCCAGGGCCCATAGGCCATCCGTTACAACAAACACAATCCGCACAGCAGCAAGAACCTCAATCTTCGCCTTCAATTTACTTCCATCATTGGCAGCCACCTACCTCACAAGCTAGTACCAGTAGCGGAAACCAGCCGACAACCCCTTCAGGCAAGCGTCAATAGTGTCGCCGTATCATTTTTGCATATCAACTAACGGGTGATCCAGACCCGACCTCTTCTCCCAAAAAACGGAAGGCTACTGGTCCTCAACAGCCGGCACCACCCCCAACCTCACAGCCGCAGTATACTTCTCCACCATTTTCCCAGACGAGGTCCTCCACACCCTCAAGTCGACGACGAGGCCACTCCAGGCAGAGAAGTGACTTGTCCGCTAGGGGCCTGGATTCATATGGACGCCCCTCTAGCCGCCATCGTCACACAGAAGGCAGTTTCAGTACCCAGAGTATGGCATCACCGCGGCCTACGATACCTGCCGAACAGGGACAGCTGACACAACCACGACGGCGTTCAGGTGGCTCAAATCCAGTTTCCTCACTGCTAGAACAGAGTGATTCGCGGCCGCAATCACTGCAGTCGCAACAAAGTCACCAACGAGACCAATATTCCGCATTGCCGGAGATGAGGCACGACGAACGACACACGACACCCGAAAATGATAGTTCACGAAGACCGAAAGTTCTCAAGCGAGATGGGAGAGATTAGACGAGTTTCAGAAAGAGTTCTCGGCGCTGGGACGTTCTTGGGTGGCCCCTGCACGCGAAATGAAGAGGGGACAACAACTCATCAGCCCGCATCTGATTTTTTGATTACCTTCATCTCCACCAAAGGATCATGATATTTTTTCATCGTTGACGATATTCATATGATACCCAATTATTGCGCGATCCTAGCTGCGTTTTGTTCAATTTTTTCTCTGCCTTCGGGCGCCTTTTGCTTTGTCCCGCGGGAGGCCTGTACGTAGTACTCGGTTGAGCATGTATATTTCTTCTCATTTTTATCATGGGGGCTAGGCCCTTTATATGTATCATAGCATCAGATCTAGGTTTCTTTTGGGCTAGAACTGTTGAGTTGTTTGCATGGCAGATTGTCTCGCAATTATTTTCGTTTGCTCTCTGTTTGTCTACCGTTCTTCCTTGAAAGACAGCAGATATCGTTTTACCCTGTACATATTGAGATTTGGTCACTTTTTTTTCGAGCATAGTATTGGGTTCTTTCTCGGCACGGCTGGCCAATCTTTGAGGGCATCAAAATCACAAGAAAGAGGAGGTACTGTACTAGAAGGCTTTTTTTTCTGGATAACAAAAGGACAGTACTGTATTGAAAGCAAAATTGTCGGTTAGGCTGCAGTTTTACAGACTGGCCTAACAATCACAGACCGTACCAGATGGAGAGATTGTGATAGGAGGGATTTGGCAAATCATTTATCCTACTGGTTGAGTGTGAGGGTTGTATCGTCGAGACCGTCTCATATAACGCGAAACTCCATCGACTGAGGAAAGAGGTAGTAAGGTTAAACTTATCAATGAAACCCTTACTCTCTGCATGCTCCATCGGTACAACATGGCCTTCTACTAAAGCTTGAAGTCTCAAGCATCTGGGATACCACATTGGGAATTGAAACATGACTCCCTTCACCGGGGAATTTTCACATGTGTGTGTTGGAGACAATTACGTCTCGTCTCATCCGAGCATGAGAATCCTTGAATTCGACAGACATACGGAAAATTATTTTGTTTCTGCAGCTTGTGTACATTTCTCCCAATCTATAAATTTATCCGAAATTTAAATCTCCCCAATATGTAAGTAGATACGTACTTTGACTCTACGGAACCAAGGTCGTTGATTCTATTGGGAAGTATACGCAGTACTCGCGCCACTAAAAAGTATAATATATGCTATCTACAAGGCCCCCCATCCTGCTGACAATATCCATTGATTCCATTCCCGGTACGCGTATAAAGTACCTGTACTTCTAGCAAGAATTTTAAGATTATGAAACCAAAGTCTCTGAACAAGGGCCTCCCCTAATTGGGAAATCCCTCACGGACTCTTTTCCACGAGGGGTTTCCGTTTTCTGCCCCTCCCGCTCCCGCTGTCCCGGGGAAATTTGTTAGCCTTTTTCCCTTTTTTCTTTCATGAACGTGCTTTAAGGTTGCCGGGTTCTCTCGACCGGATTCGGAGGATTTGCAAAGGGGCAACGGCGCTTTCGGGTTGCTTTTGTGGAGCGGCGTTCCTTTTTCGGGGTTTGTGTCAAACGAGATGATGGAGTTTATCCAGCGGGCCGTTTGGAGATACGGAGGAGATGGAAGGGATGGGTGTTGTTATGTTTTTCTTCATCACTATTTTACGGACTCCCACCGTGACTCGAAAGTCCAACAGGAAATCAGACGATGGGTGAGGAATTGGAAAGGTAGATAACAACGTGATTTGATATTTCTTCGATTTCCCCGCAGGAAGGGCGAGACGAGGTGAGGTGGTGGTGAGTCAAAAGAGGATAGCATCGATTCCCCACGGAAGAGATTTGATGACGACGTTTCCAATCTCTAATCTGTGTGCACAATCTTACGGTTGCAATCTGTGTAATCTTGAACTTGAAACGTATGTCCGTGCTGCTGTACATATGTGGGTGCAGAAGAGCCAAGGGATGGTAAATCTGACAGAATCTTTTTGGACGGGGCGGAGATGTGGGTGGCCCTGGAGATCTCTGGGGATACCCTTGTTCCGTTTACCTCTCTCGCGATAATTTTCGATGGTGGACTCTGGGAAGGGTTTGGTTTGTCTTTTCGCAAATTGAATCGGGAAATCTGTGAGGTTGGGTATGGGATTTTGGGATTTTGGATTTTGGATTTTTCCTTCTAGGCAGCCGCTTGGTTAGATGTTTTTAGCTCAACGGCCATTTTACGAATCTGATGACATTAGCTTTTCGTGGATCGTCTAGAAGATGAAGCCGAAATCGGCATGCGCTCGGAAATCTGATTCCAGAGTATGGGCATCGGATGACATACATCTTTGCGCTTGCCGAGATCCAGATAGCTTTTCTTCATTCAATTGAAGATGTACTTGTCATACTTGGAAGACGTGCCGAGCATGTGTATTGTCGGATGTTGTGTTTTGTTACATGGTGTCGTACTGATATTTTCAAGTGATTTGAATCAGTCGATGGGAATAGAATATATCAGAGTTGTATAGAATAACATTTGCTGCTTGAAATGTGGGTTTCTTTTATATCAATTGAGATGAGGGGAAGAAGAGCAATTTTCAATCTCTATTTCCGTACAACTCGTTTGTTACAAATACATGGAAATACTGCAATATAATTTTTGAGTGGTGGATGAGCGCAAGTGAGCCTGTATACACAACATCTACTAACACGACCGAAAAGGTAAAAGCTTCCTCGCAACCGCAAGCGAAGTGCTACCACAGCACTGAACCAGAGGTCCCTCCAACTCTTACGGATCTCGCCAGGAATAAAAAGGTTGTGGTTGTGGTTGTGGTTGTACAACCCACCCAATCCGCCACCACACAGGACTCAACCAGGAGTTACAGTCGTATTCTGGGGTCTCTCCGTGATATCCGTATGCACCTCACTCTGGCAATGTCAACCAGGTCTCGAATGCGTCCTAATCCGTTCATACGCAGCGTTTCATGTGTAAGCCAGTTCGTCCGAATTCATCTTCCCTCTCATTCCCGTTCCTGGCCGGCCACTTTATTGAGAAGCAGGTACCATGTTTTGTAGGAGAATTATTTGAAGAGGCAACGATGCGCAGTAAGGCTGCAGCCAACTCGCGGAGAGTTGGCATTAGCCTGGATTTGTTATGGTGAGGTCGGTTATCTGGGAAAAGGGAGGGGTGATGACACTTCCAGATGTTATGTTTTGTGGTACGCTTGTGAGAGTCAGAGTTTGAAAGAAGAGGGAACCTGGAGGCTGGATCTTGATGCAAGTCATCTTTGGCCATTGTCACGAGCCGGAATGGGAATGCTACAGTAGGTATCGGCTCGTAAATTACTAACAAGCGAATGTTGGATGACCTGCAGAAACTGACAAGGGGGCTGGTTGGTTGAAATGCGGGGTTGGTCTACGAAAACAGGAGGGACTTGCGAATCTAGCTACAGTAGCTTGAGATTCAAAAATAAAAATAAAACTTTTATTAGGATGTCAACTCGACACAGGGGAAATTATTGACTGATCTCTTACAGCACTGAGCGCTGTTCTTGCTTTGACTAATTCTCCCTGTTCAATACTCCCAAACTTTTGGCAAAAGCATGCCCAATTACATGTGATCTTACGGAGGTAGTCCCATTCAACATTCACGGAAAAGACTTCGCAAGCATTTAGGTAGTAGCTACAGTTGGCGAAAAGTTAATATATCGATCATGCTTTCAGCTGGACCTAAAACGCGGTATTTTGGGCAATCAACACAGGTTGGTTATGGCGTAATATCTTACAAACAGAGCCAGCGAGCACGATTTCAGCATTAGTCATACAACTTGACAATTGAGTGGTACAAATTGCGTAGCTAAGAGATTTCTTTAGTAACAAACGTCTGGAAAGCATGAGTTGAAATTCGGAAGAGGCAACAAGAATACCCCGTCCCTTGTGCCTGTGATTAAATGGCTAGGCATGACTCCAACGTAGAGGTTCACATTCAATGTTCTGCAAAAACGGCAATCAATAGGTAGCCAAAGATCCTGTAATGTTTGCAGTTCATAAGAAACCCTTGTACCGTAGAGCGCATCTGAGAGGGGGGCAAACAGCAGTTCTGTACCTGAAAATGTACTGTCAAATCTTGTTGGATCAGTTCATTTGAACCAAGCCATCCGTTCAAAACCCGACGTTTACGACAATGTGGTCTGAATAGGAGATGCCTAAGTCAATACAATCAGTCGGCTTAGCTTCATGGGAAAGTTACCAAGATATGGAACCAAATTAAAGATGGGGAACTCAAACAGAAATTATAGAAACAGTAGAATTTCAGAAGCTAATGAAGTGTCATTTCATCATAACACTCAGGGATAAGTCCGACAAGTGATCCACATGAACTTGCACTAGGTTATATCAATTTCGACGAGCACATCATCTTGACTCAGGAAATTGTGGGAAGTTAGTCCACCAAGCAAATGATGAACATCATAATATTGTAGATAAAAAAAAGTTCAAGACTTTCTTGAAATACCAGGTCAGTGCTGTGGTGGCGGCTGGTAGTCAAGTTACAAACGAGTTGCTGCCACCTATTACCAAAGAGCACTCAGAGGCTCTCTTGGAACAATAATCCTGAGATAACGCACATACCGAGAGGATCGAAAGGTTCATGAGCCTGACTTTCTTCAGAGAAGGTTCAGGAGTAGTGTAAGGCTATTGATTGCAGGTGTGGTATAGGCTACCTCCGCTCTCCATCCACCGCTATTCATTTTTGAAGGCCGAAAGTTTTCGATAGTAAATACTATGGAGAGGGCGAGGAGGTGGTATGAGGGCGAAGGAGAATATGCCTAGGTAGGTCCTTGGGAGGAGGAAAGCATCGTGCCTTCCTCCTATACCTTCTCTGGTCTTGACATAGAGTGTCGAGAGACTCAAGATCAAGTGGACAGATTGAGGTGGCGAGGGCAGAAAAAAATGATCTCATTGCCTTGGTTGGAGTCTGGTTTCCTAGTCGTTAGGAGGGAGCGATATCGACCTACTTGCTAACTCGCCTACTTGTATTTCATCACCTGACCACCTTAGTTGCCAACCACGTATGCGAAGATCGTGTCTAGTTGAGACACTTAAACCCAACTAGACCTTGACTTGTTTCTCTGTTTGACCACGAAAGTCATTAGAGCTCTGTCTCAACTTTCGGGTCTGCTCCTGCCCTCGTCTTGACTTGTCTTCGTCCCCAACACAAGCTTAGACCTCTGCATTCGAGGCTCTTACTTGGCAAGAGAAGCAGAGAGAGGAGAGTAAGAGTTTTGATCTAATTACCTCCGACCAGCTCAGTCACCCTTACAAGATCCAACCAGTACTCACTTGCCATAATTGAAGTGGTCAATTTATCGAACTTTCTATGTCTCTGTATTGTGTCTGCTTCTACATACATACTCCTTAACTACATTTTATGTGTCATGTTTGAGAACATAAAGGTAGCTACTTTCTGTATATCATCAGAGACGCACTCTGCTCTCTCTGCTCAATCTGTTATACATCGCCAATTCGAACGTTTCGTTCAAGGCAATGCTAACTAGATCAGTGGTTGGCACAAGCGAGCTGGCATAAACTCCACACAGGCCTGAGGTTCTATCAGCCCACCAATAATGGTTAGGTACTCCCTTCCAAAACATAGTTCCAGCTCTCCGACTAACTCTAAGACCTCCAACATCTTCCAAACAAATCATTCCCCCACCCAATCCAAAGCTAATCTGACTTCCCATAGGCATTGAGATTGAGGCCATGTCATTTGAGCCTTTCATCTTCGTGAGCTCCTGCAAGTGCTTTCGAGAAGAGTCGCTCATTTGTGGTCTGAATAGCTCATCGATACTCTCTTGTTTGAGAAGCTTGCCATCTCCGGCGGTGATGCTGTGCAATAGCTTGATAAAGTCGGTTGCTCTTCCCTGTTACCAAGCGTGAGTCACCTTCTCCATGTCGTACCGAAAGGAGCACTGAAAACGAAGGGGAACCTGAGATCAAAAACCTACAAATAGTCCAGCGCCGCCAGAATAGTCATTGTCCTTTGATTGCCAGAAGTGTTTCTTCCAAATGATCTTACCAAATGGATCCTTGACTGTACCGAACTTGTTTTTTCCTCCTACGCGAGTGCTTAGATCGGCAAGTGAAGACATGATTTCTGTGTGCTTCTCCGGATGGAACGTCATGCTCGTAATACCTAGTGGCTTCCAAATGAATGCCTTCATGTACTCCTCCAAGTTCAGAGATGTTGCACTGGAGTCGCGAATTAGCAGATACTCGAAGAGTAGATATAAAGCAAATACCGTTCAACCATGAAACCGGCCCATTCAAATCCAGCTACGGAAATTAGCCCTTGTAACATTCAGGCACAGTACAAATTTGTTAGCTCACTTGAGTAAAGGTACTTCTCGCCTGGCTCAAAAACAAGTGGTGTGAGACAGCGATGATGCAAAGACTTGATCAAGAGACCTGCAGGTTCTCCACGAGACTTTCTCCAGCGCACCAGATCTGGGTTGAGATGATCGTAATGAAAACCTGAAGTGTGGGAGAGCAAGTGTCTGGTATCCATCAGCTGTAAGCATAATTCATCTCAGAGTATGGACAAACCGAAGAGTAATTGACTTTGTTGCCTTGACCAAGATGGGCTTTCCAGTTCCTTCATCAAATCCTCTCAATATCTCAATGTCCTCAAGCTCTGGCAGCAAACGGGTGACATCCTCATCAAGAGTAAAGAGACCTTGCTCCACGCATTGCATGATAGCAACAGCAGTGAAAACCTTTGTGCAGGATGCAAGGT
Organism: Hymenoscyphus occultus; assembly: GCA_900536445.1. Lineage (NCBI taxonomy): Eukaryota > Fungi > Ascomycota > Leotiomycetes > Helotiales > Helotiaceae > Hymenoscyphus > Hymenoscyphus occultus. The sequence goes on along the minus strand of UNPT01000001.1, from coordinate 405,038 downwards.
AGAAGACGTTGTTGACGGTCATGGGTTCTGGGGTCTGACCTTCCTTCAAAGATCGGACACCAAACGCCTTCTCATAATAAAGACCGCCTGGAAGCTGTCAGCGCATTTGGCTTTTGACTAGAAAACATCAAGAACGATCTCATATTTACCTGTTGCGCTACTTGCGGCCAATACCACACCAGGTACATCCACGGCCTGTGTGGCAGATCTAATAATCTCCTCAAGCTGGTCCATTGTGGTGGTGTTCTAGTACCTCGAAGTACTTTGAATTGGATCGGAACTGAGCCTGAGCTCAATCCAAAACTTTATACTTGTACACCTCACGATGCGCCGCCCGTGTTGCTGCCCTAGCCTTTGTCTTGGCGCTCTCCCAAAAGGGTAGTCGGTATGTTCCGTAAAAATAGAGTCTTCCACATGATTCTATGAGCCTAAGCACTTAAAGAAACTATGTTGAAACCTAGTTATAAGAAAGAAATTGACACTCTTGCGCTCCCATTTTATATTCTATAAAAGTCACACATAAAATCATATATAAACCCACATACAAAATCACAGATCAATGCCTTCATAGGAGTTCAACACAGCAATTTTTGAGCTGGTGTTGTTGACCTTTCACCAAAGGAATTCATCTGATAGTCCACATACACCATCTTCAAATCTCGCTTATCTGGTGGCGCATAGCACGTGCGTATTGTTGAAATTATCGACACTTCAAACAATGGTGCAATCGGTTTTTGGACCAATTGCATGGCGCATGTATTTGGGATTTTCTTAACTTGAAGCTTTTTTGGGAACCAGAAGCTCCTGATTAGGTTGTTTGCATATACGATCTAATATTTCCTAGATCTTCTCTCCTCGGAGATCGCACTGCAGATTAGTGACGTTGAATGAAACAAGCTTGTGCGACTTTTTCTTTTGACTTCCAATCATTTTTATCCCTTCCAGAGAAACACAAAAAAAAAAACATACACGTAAAGCGGATATAAGTGGATGCGATCACTGGGTCACACGGAGGGTCAAATACTTAGAAAAGTAACTGGGTTGGCCAAGCAACTTTGCTTTGTGGAGAAGATGTTGTAAAAGTGAATACTTTACTCCACTTTGCGTGCAAATGCTATTTTGTGTCTATACACTTTAGAAGGGATATGTCTGTCAGATTATCACTAGGAGTGTACAAGGACTATTCCAGAATAAGGTGGCGATATATCGCAAGGGAGAAGAGATCTGAAGGCAGGCTATAATTATATTCAACAAGAGCCGAGCTCATTCCTAATTAGGAAAATTCCTACCCCGCACTGTTATTCACTAAGCGATATGTACTTGTTCATCCATGCCCTCGCAATGTTCAACCTTCACTTAGGTGGGTTGAGCCAAAGGAGTACACATATCAACCTTGAAAATCTTCCATGTAATCTTACTGTCCCTTTACAAAAGTAGTAGGATTCTAGTATGTCTACTGGTGTATTACAGAGTACTTTGAAAGGTGTTTTGTATGTGAATTATCTATCTCCTTAGGTTCTGGGGTTGTGAAATGTCCTGCTACTTCTGTGAAAGGGCTGCATAGTATGCTAAGGTTATTTCATCGCCCAACGTGCAAAAGTAGATTGAAAATATAGCCTAGCAACAACCAAACCAACCCAAAGGTGTGGTGGGGCACTGCACCTGTAAGCAACCCCATGATGCACAAGTGGAAAACAATATAATAATGTGGGGGAGAACTCAATCAACAAACACTGAACCACTTCCGCCAAGATTTGTTTTTGCTTATTATTGCAATCCCCCCACGCCATCCACTTGTTCTCTGTCAATAATAGATTTCTTCACGTTGCAGCGGAGAATTTCATGGCGTGATTGCTTACATTTTAGTGGAGCGGACACGACTCGCGCCTGGCAAACAGTGAGGTACTGACTCAATTCTCGGATTTCGCGATTTGCAACAAAGATTTTGTCTGGAATTTTTGAGAAAGTTCCGTTTGTGTGTGGGGGGAGGAGCGAGTTTGAGTGGATGGTTGTGGCTATCGTGGGGTCTAAGGAGTTGGAAAGGCAGTGGGGGTCCGCTGGTTTCGATGGTGTTAGATACACAGGGGTTTTGTTGCCCGTGGAAAAGGCTGACTCGATGTCCGATATTGCGACTTGCAACAAAGAGATATTTAGATGGAGGAGCAGTAATAAGCAGAGACGCGGCGTAGTAGAAAATTTCTGCGTATGTACTCCGTAGATTGATGGGTGAGCGCAAATGTTCAGCAGGGAGCTGGGGCGGCCTATCCCAATTCATCCTGTCAGAGTATAATTAGTAAGTAATAAACATCTAGTAAAGGTCTCTTTCACAAGAAACTCCCTACATTGGAGAAGCTTATATTTACCATAACCTTTCTTATTGCTAGCATTTCCTTTTAATTAAAAACATATGTTCCGCTTACTCGTTGGAGACCGGCTTTTTCCAGTTTGCAATAAAACAGTGCTTAGTTCCCTTATATCGCCGCAGTGGCTAGGTAATTATACAATATTTAAAGCGCCATAGGATCTGGGCTAGAAAGCCTGGAAAGTTAGAACAACTACAAAGCATTGTTACGCCAGACTGTAGGAATAGTAGAATAAAGATATTAATAACTTCTTTTTTACAGGATTGAAGTATTTTTGAGAAACAGAAACACCTTTACTTTAAATACTCTCGATTTACACTTTCTTAATAGATCCAATAATTTAGACCCAAATATGACTTTATGGCTTAAATTTACAAGTAGCTATTAAAAACCATTGTTCAGTTAGGGGTTAATATAAAAAGTAAATGCTGGTCGACCGACATTCCTTATTCCTTTTTGTAATAGAGGGAAGAAAAGAATACCTAACAACAGTTTTTATTTACTGAATCAATGTATGTACATATTTTACACATGGATTTGATGCCTCTTTGAGTCTACAAACATCATCTCAGCACTTTCAGCTGCAAGAATTTGGCTCTTATAGAGCATTTTAGTCACACAAATTCGCATTCGTTACGCCACAACCAAACAAATACAGTTCAAAGACAAATACACGCTGTCTTGAACGTAATTTTTTTGTCAGTAAAATCTGTTCTTTGGGCAATTCTTAGCACTACTTACTTCTTTTAATATTTGGTTTGCAGAGCTAGCTAGGGCGATATCACCAGCATTTAATTTCGCGGAAACAGAGCTGCTTAGATACAAAAGACTACCAAAATATCGTTATTACTAGTCCTTGTTTGAACATTAATGTGTCAACTTGTATATCTGGGTCAGTTAAAAGGAGGTTATCGCTAGTTAGCTTTCAACAGTTTATTGGACCCAAGGGTGATGAAGATTACATGGATGAAGAGAGGAGAAGGAGACTTTCAGTTCCTTTAGATAATGTGTAACACTTTGTGCTGTTCGGCACCCTGTGAATAAGACTCGCATTGGCAAACCACAATTTCAACAAGCGTTGATAACATGAAGATATTCATTTAGTGCAACGCAATATTAAAATTATACATGATGAACCATACATCATAAATCATACATGAGCCCAGGTATCCCATACCCCCAAATGCCACGACGCCATAGCCCAAACCCAAGTTCCGTATTTTAGTCGCTATCCTCCAATTCCGCAGCTTCCAAAGCCAGTTGTTGTTTCTTGATCTCGAGTTGTCTCTTCTTCTTCGCCTTCTTCTCAGCTTCCGTCAGAACCTTCTTCTTTTTCGGAACCGATTGAGCTTGTTGTTGTTGACCATTGGCTCCAAGCTATGCATGATTAGTATCAGATACTGTTGTTAAGGAATGGGGAAAAGCAAACTTACGATTGGTAACTCATCGGTAACACCTCCCACTGTTTTGAGAAGGGGGTTTGTAATGCCTCCAACAATAGGAAGACCCTTCGTCGTATCATCAACAGTATTCAAGAGCCTAAATAGCAATGAATCAGTATAGCTGGAGGTTAACAGCAGGGCACGGAATGGATTACCCTCCGAGAAGGCCCCCGTTACTAGCTTTTCCGCTGTTGTTCCCACCACCACCTCCTAGAAGTCCAGCCATATTTGAAGTGTTTTGGTGTGAGAAAGATTTGTGTTTTGGTAGAAGCTTTTGAAGTTGCAGGAAAATTTAACTCGGATGCAATAGTTGATAAGCGGATATGAAAAGCTAAGGTAGTATTCGTTCTTACAAGGGATTATATACACCTCCCATCATACCCCAGCCTGACTACGCAATACGCAGGTATGGGCGTATGATTTGAATAATGACGTGGTTAAAACCTGTTTCCTCTCACCTGCACCTATCCCTTGTAATACCTCAATCCTTCTGTGGTTTCGGTTCGTTGCGGCGCTGAGAGAGGCTGCATATCAACCATCCATGTGAGACGATGACGTAGATATGAAAACCACCTCGTTTATTCCACCAAGTGGAAAAGGAGGAAATAGTGGAGAAAATCACGTGACAAACAGATCTCGGGTATGCGATTTGAGGTAGGTTCTAGATCCTGGAATTGTATAGTCGGATTTTTTATCCGACCACACTCAACTTTACAAGAAAGACATGAAGTTACACGGGAAATTGCGTGGAAGGTTCTAGCCTACTACGACAATAAACGCCCACCCAACAGATGCCAACCCAACGGACGCCAACCGAGGGAACGGCCAAGAAAGGATAGAACAACCAGAATCTTGTATTTTTGCAAACCTCGCTTGGAAGATAATATGATGTCAAAACCAAGATCGATATTAGCAGTGGTTTTAGAATAGTAAGCGGCTGGAATTACGATTTCGACATCCATTCAACACCAAGCAGAGTATGGATTAGTGCCAGAAAAAGTGTAATCCATATGGCACAAATATTGACATGAGAACCCTTTCGATCTTACTCGTATGCATGAAGCGATTGAAATATTACTAAGAGCCCTTGATCTTCGTATAATTGTCCCATCTCCCACTATCTTATTGTGTTCTACCTCACGCAAATTTGCAGAAAGCTAGAAGATCCCTTAATTTTGAGATCTATCTCAAATCTACCCGAAAACAACGCAAGTTCTAGCATTCTATCAGCTATCTGGCCCATTAAGCTTTTAGCATTTCCCCTTTGCCACATCAAGTAAAAGACAATCGCGGTCAATAATTGTAGGGAAGCACTCGCCAACGCAAGCCGCTATTGCTTTTCCCCAAAAATTAGTAGGATACACTGTTCACCGAATTTCATTTAGAGACTCACAACATCAAACTGATTTTATCGAAGCTGATGACTCATTTGATGGAAGGTTGGGATTTCTCGACTGCTGGAGAACAGACCCAGTACTATAGATCCTTGACCAAGTTCCAACACGATACAAGAATGCAACCGCGACCAAAGCGATAATATGTGCCATTTCACTAATACAGATACACTTGACAACTCAGTATTGCACTGTTGTAATATTGTTGGCTCTTGAATGCTGCGTGAGTATGCACTCAGAAATGACCGCAACTGCGGCTATAGAGAGTTGCATTATAAGAGGTCGAAGCTGGACTTGTTTTGCCCAAGCAGTTCTGCTGCTTTCCGCGAACTTCTTCTTGCGAATGAAGAGTACTAAGGTTCGAATTTCCTGGGACATCGTGCTTATATCTAGGATAGTGGCTCTGGGATGGGCGAATAATCAAGGGTACCGACTCTTTCGCTTAGGTTTCTGAGCAAAGCTTTGAAATTTGAAAATGGTAAAGACAATATGCTGATGCAAATAGTACTCAAGAACCCTTCAGGTGAAGAATCAAATCCTCGACAAGATTTACCCAATGAAGCTGCGGCATTTTCCCCTCAAACCGAAGTCTCTTCAGATCTCATCGACATGTGTTTTTGCTTAAACCCATATATGCTAATTTTGAGAAGTGAACACACCAAATAGGCTTCAGAAGAGAGAGTAGAAGATGAAAATGTTTCCAGAAGCCACGACGAGAATGGCCTAAAAAGTAAAGCTCTCCGCCGGGAGATACGATATAAACATAAGTTAAATAGTACGCAATCTTGTGCACGACGCCACCAAGCTATGGCTGCGCATACTGAAGAGGACTAGGGACATAAAAGGATCAGTCCTTTGTGAACCTGTTTACAAATGCTGTCTACAAAAAACCCGCTATCTAAATTCGCATCCTAGCGAACATCATAAGTGCCAGCCGATCCCCACCGAATTCGAAGAATGTTCCAAAAGTGTTTCTCGCGTTGAAGAAATCGAGAGTCTCATAACTTGTTAGGGAGTAGCCTCTCTAGGCTATTATGTAAAACACTTACCACTTACTCGTATGAGTGAGGCCCCTATATTCTCTCACCAGCGTGACTTGGACCATTTTTGAAAGCGAAGAAGAGACCTCCGAAGGAAGGAACTGAAGCGTGAACTTATATCTTTCATCTTAAATCAGTAATTAAAATGACGCCCTCTTGGATAGGACCGAGAATAAAATCAATGCAGTGTGCTAACATTCAGTTGTAATGCTTCACAGAAATACCTTCAGTTAACTAGGTAGCGTTAGCCTCTCCACCTGTATCTTTTGCAGTATTCCATCAGTCCTCTAGAACTGCAAGAAAGAAGTTTCTTTGCCCTATCTATCTAATTAATGTCAAGCAGGTTAGTTTGAAATTCTTATATATGATATTAGTCGAACCCTTGATGTTGCCCGGTAAAAAGTGACAGATCAATTGTGGGTGATCGCGATCGCGATCTGCCAAGCCGCCTCCAAGGGGTTTAGGTTTTCAATCTGAGCTTATTGGGTCTTAACAACGAGAATGGTGGAGAACAAAAGCTTTTATTAGGGTATCTAATTATCCGAACCTTGAATTGTAACGCGGTATTATTGGACTTTTTCCAAAAGTCATAGATTTATTATTATGCCTTCAAAATCTGTCACAGAAATGTGCAGCTACAGATCTCCACTTTGGAACGTCAACAAACGTGGAGTTTACCATAACTTCCATTACCGAAACCTGAGAAGCGAAGAGATCAATCTTCTTGTGGCCAACACTTGTTCCCTGAGACACCAAAGTCCAGGGTGCATCCGGTACATCGGCCATCTTGACATAAACTGAATATGAGCGAATGACCTGTCCATTCGTTTGGTCTTCCATTAGAACAATACGATCTATTAAAGTTGGGGTATCATATTTGAACGAGTAGCTGCCATCGCTTCCTTGTGGCGTGGTTTCCGTGGAGTTGATGGGGTTATTATAGCATGTTCGAACAAAATCGCCAAGTTGCTTGTACAGAGCTACATGCGCATCAGGAATTAATCCGCGGGTATCAGGTGAAAAATCTAATTCAAGAATGCAATTTCGGCCAACCGTTGTGTGATAAACTCCCACAAGTTCGCTGATGTTTCGAAGAGGAAAACCGTCACCAAAGAACCATCTGGTAGGGGTGTATAAAGTGGTATCGCATTCCGCAGGGTTAAAGAAAGGACTTTTTGGATCCCCCCCATCATCTGTATTTCCACTGAGAGACATAAGCGATGATTCAGAAAGGAGGTGAATGGGTAGTACTCACGTTGACCAATTGGGTTCTGGAGCTTCTCCAAGTTCATTTCCAACCCATCGAACTAACATTATAATCAGCACGAGCTCAAAGCACAAGCAAGTGAAGCGGGGGACTTACTGGAATGTGGTGTCAGGCAAGTTCCAGATTTCTGATCGCACGCGTTGAAAACAGCAGCATCAGGCTGCAATTCAGCCAGCATAGTCGTAATCTTGGCTCCCTGAGCGGCACTATACCCACCATCGAACCAGATCTATTTTTCGTTAGTTAAACTGCACCTAATCATGTTATATTGGCGATTTCTCACCTCTGTTAGAGGTCCATAGTTCTTCCACAGCTCGGTCAGCTGCTCAATCACAATCCCATCGTAAACCTCCTCCGTAACCTTTAGCTGGTGTGGGCCCTGCCCTCCCCGGACCTTCGATTGTTGCACATTGAATAAATTATTAACAACAGTACTATAATAGAGTCCAGTTCCCAGACCGTACTTATTTGCCGAGGTCACAAAATCCTTCACCATATCAACACCGCTAACAGGAGAATTGGCAATTGTGTAACCATATGAGGTCGTATTCCCGTCAATCGTTTGAAATTTGACCTCACTGGGCCAAGTAGCAAAGCCGCAGTTATGTTTTGCCACCAGGGTTGCGGATTTGGCTCCCAGAGCCGTCATGGCCTCCAGCCATTGGTCGGTATTGAGAGCTGTCGGAGCGAAGCGTTTAACATTCGGAACCAACTTAGGGTCTCTATTGCAGCCATCAAATTTGATATCGAGCCATGTTGCGATTTCGAAATGAATGAGAGCCGTTATTTCTTTGTCTTGATAGTCCAGCTGTTTCTGCGTTGGTAATGCGATGATAGATCCATCAATTGGTGAAACGCGAGTGTTCTGACTTGCCAACGCAACTATGCCATCTGTGTCTGCAGCAACACATATACCGATGGCCCCAACAAGAATTCCAAAGTGGTACCTCATAGTAGACGCTTGTTGGTGGGTGTTAGGAGGAGGTTGGAGTCGTGGAAGGCAAACCGAACCACACAAGGCAGAATCTGAAGTATATACTTTCTAGTATTGATACCTCCGTACACAGGAGACCCCTCAACCCCCCGTTGCTAAATTTGATCATAAAACCCCACCTTGAACCCTTCATCCGCATAGAGATTCTCCGGGGGTCGAGAAGTTAAAAAGAGCTGATGAGACCTTCGGATAATGCGGGCGCACCTCGGTTAAACAATGGAAGTTCAACTGACGAACCATTCCTCTTACACATCCACACTTCTTGAAACCTTTTTCATGAGATTAAGGAGTTGGGATGAATAATGGCACAACGTTGTTCAAACAGATGCACTGGCCACATACACCTCGCTACAGGCAAACCCTTTCTCACGAGAAGAACGGAACCCTCACTCCATACGCTCTTGACTGCGTACGAAGTCGCATGTAAAAATAGAAAGGGAATGTGACAGCTGAGGAACCACTACTTGAAATGCGTCGCAATATGTTCCACGTCTGGCTAGTGGAGATTTGTACTAAGTGTTAATTCGTAGTTCATATATGGTAAGTGCATTCAGTCAACGTCGGGTCATTCTTATTTTTCCTATAACGGGGAGGTGGATACACACGGCTAAACAAGACTGCGGGCCGGAAAAACGGCAGTTACCAACGAAACGGCATCTGGGTAGATCTTACTTCGAAGTAAGTCAGTGTACAAGATTTACATGTTCAGATCATCAGTGAGTTAGAAACGCCCAGCGAGGGCAGAACTGGAAAAATCCCAAAATCTTCTTTCTCGCTTAAGAAAATGGATGAACTAGGCAGTCTTGGACAGTGACATTGAGACGGCGAATTGTTACCAAGGAACGCCGGAACTGACACGGAAACCATACAAGTCTACATTAACGAAATCTAAGTCTCTGATTCGCTGGATCGCTAAAATCCATCCGGGGCGAGCCTTAATGCCCCTTCAGCGTCGCATGTGTTCATCTATTTTTCGAGTTCGCGATATTTACCTTCAGCCTTAGTATCGTATTAATTAAGTTACAAGATAACATAGACATAATTCAATTTAGAAAGTATGTTCTTAGACGAAAAAGAACCTTTTCTTATGAAAACATTAATACCTCGTAAAATAAATCAGCTCCATTTTTTCTTGGTTAGATACGTTGATTCTAGACCTCTATTTAAGTTAAAGTTGTAAGATAATAATATTTCATACAAACAGAACGTTATCTTATCGAAAAAGGTGCTCTTGTCACCTAGTTAATACAGTGCTTCCGATTATTTTAACGTCAGTACTACTTAAGTAGTAGAGAATGGAGTAGGTTGTATAACCATTGTACCAAAGTGTTCCGAAGGACGTCTACAAACTACTGCTCTAATACATACACGACTTCCAAGTTGTATTCCACACTCCCGCTGTAGTAGGCAAGACGGCCCGAGCCCTCATCGCGAGGCTAGTTATATTATTCCGATCGGTCCGACTACGTAGATCTAGCTCAACCAATATAAGGCGAACCTTATTTAAACTTTTTAATATATATATACTTTGAAAATTGCTTGTTTTCGGAACTTCTAGCCTAATATGAAATCGTAAACTTCAAAAGTTAGATGTAAGATACACATGCGACGTTCCAGTAAGAAGATAGACTAGCCAGGGTTGGGGTCCGAGTTGTTCATATCTTACTCTCGCAACGTTCAATATTCTTCTCGCACCACAGGAATGGAATGTAGATCAGAGAGAAATAGGCACGTGTAAGATCTTACAAAAATGGGAATTTGCGAAGAAATCTCTTCCGGGTGAATTGTCTCTCGGCTGCATGGTTCAACCATTTATCCACCAACGATATGAAAGATCGTCCCTAAGCTCTTATCTGAACATGACTATTGACTCCTCCTATACAGTTTGACACTTTAGCTATACAGTTTGACAGCTAACCCGTTTAGGAAGTCAAGGCGTTCTGAGCATTCCGCGCGTCGGAGTACTCAAAACACAGAAGTGGCTTTAACAACTTGGGCGGTTTAGCGTTAGGGTTTAGGCTAGGGGTCAGGGTTAGCGGAACATGAACCCCCGCTACCTATACTATCAGGATCTCACCGACCCCCTTGGGTTAGGGTTAGGGGGTTAGGGTTAAGCACCTCGTTTAGTGTCATAAGTGCTCGATAAGCGGCCGTAGCGCGGGCAGTAATAATAGAAGGGTGTAAGAGAGGTTGTTCAAGTGTGAATAGCTTCAAATGGTAGTTGGTTGGGTTTACTAACTTTTTTATTGTGAGAATGAAGACGCGTTTCCTACTCACACCTAAAATACCACTAAAGTGGAAATGCCGAGCCACCGGAATATACGGAACACCCCTTTTCCCTGAAGAGGTTAGCTGTCAAACTGTATAGCCAAAGTGTCAAACTGTATAGGAAGAGTCTTACTATTGCCTCGAGACTTCAATTCCGCCGGGAAGAAAGAAAACTGTAATCAACACCTCTTAATAGATAGGCCTCCTACTCTTATACCTTCGTCTGTACAAAAGCAAACAGGAAACTGCTAAGCGAGAGTTGTATACACATCAGGGAGGCTTTTCATGTTGCGGTTTTCTTAATCGTTCGTTTAGTTCAGCTTATCATGCTTTTATCTTCCGTGCCTCCCTCAAAATCCACGGTAAGGTATACTGTAAGTTCCTCCTACGTTACGTTGCTGGACACACTTGATTTGCCTTGGGCAGTGATTAATACAGTCTTCATTTTACAGATATATTGGGGTGAGACATAGAAGACCCCGCCACAGATTCTTCAGTGGGTGGATTTGATGTATTGGGAATGAGATGTGAAGACCTCTCTGCTAATCTAATAGTAGCAGTATTGTCAGTGAGAGCATGATCATCAAACCCCGTTGAAGTGCAGACAGAGACATGAAAGTGATCTTTTGTCGACCGTTCGTACATTATCGAATACATGGGCAATCTTTCCAAGGTTACCCTGCCCTTCAATAACATTGCGAACGATCCATACCGGCTCTTGGCAGGAGAAGCAAAAGCTAACAACAAAGCGAAAAGCGAACACAACAAGCAAGCACCTTGCGGCAAAAGTAGCCCTCAACCCACGCCTTCTGGAGTCGTTCCCAATTTAAATAGCTTACAAAGAATACGGGGCGATTTCATTAGTATGCAGTTCAGGTGACACAAATAGATCATTCCGAACTTGTTTCAAAGTCCCTTAAACCATGGCTTCCAAAGCTGGGCGGCTAGTAAACTGAAACACTTCTTTGCATCGTGACCTGAACAAGAAACCCTTCAAGCAGTTTTGCTTGCTCCGCTGAGAGTAAATATAGTAGTTCGACTGTTATTTAGGTAGGCTCCAGAAACCATGTAAACGTTTTACCATACAACTACTTCTTCCCAGGCGAAATAAATATATTTTTTGGAGGGGTTTTTACCCTGTTGCTCGCCTTAGCCACCATAGAAAAGCTGTAGCCATTTCGCCCGGGACGATGTAAATAGCACTGGCTCTTGAATATTTTCCGCCGCTTTACATAATTTTACTGCAAGTCATCGTCTTGGATCTGGAAGTTTGGGACTTGGCCCTTTTGGGTTTCGCGAACCACCGCGCAACTACGATATTATGCTCCTTATTTGATGTTCCATTCGAAGCGAGGACGGCCCATTGATTGTTTACGTTTACTGAATACTGTGAAACCGATCGAGTGTTCTTGATCCGTTTGCAGAATGAGTAATAGAGGATAATTTTATCACAAGAGGTTGTAGAGAATACTTACTGTTGTGGGTCATCCTATATAATATCCAATTTATTAGAGCTGATGCATCGAGTCCAACTCCGGTCTCTTCTATCACCTTAACGACTTCATCTGGTTCGAACCCAATCTCTGTAAGCTATTCTGTAATATTACATCAACAGCAAATATGAACAAAACCTGTCATAGCAGGCTGAGGGACAGGAGCCTCAACTTTCACATCAAATGTGAATTTTCGGTATCCTCTCGACCGCAGTCGACTCTTTGGGCACAGTTGTATCTAAAGAACTAGTTTTGGCTATAATATTGGGTCTCCAGGCTAGTAACTGTGGAATCCGTAGCTTCAGTGATTTTACCATGAAAGACTCGGACGATAACTCTTCTACTACCTCTAGTGTGTGGAAGATCTCCAGAATCACCCCCTCGCTGTTCATAGCTCTCTTAATGGCTTGAAGCTGACACCAGGTTCTGCGCCAAACTTCAGAAGATTTCCAACCAGTTACGTCTAATCTTCAGACTCCCAACATTAGAGGTTGCCTCACCTACTGGTTCGCTTCATTGATAACATCGGTAGTCTTTAACTTCCCGGTTCGGCTGGGGTGACTTGGAACCGGACATAAAGAAAATCCTGCCATTGGCCTTTTCCCATGCTGTTACTGTGGCTGAGCTCTTTCCACTTACTTCTAGTCATGACCCTAACAATCTTCGATAATTTTGATTGTTGTTGTCGTAGGAGATTATTGTGTATGGCCCAATAGGTCAACCGCATCAACAATGTCTAGTATTAATTCATCCCAAATCCTGACTCAGTAGTGCATCGTGAGTTTTGCAAGAGAGCACACACATATGTACATACAAGCTCCATAGTGAGCCGCCAACGAGGGGAGATAGTCGCTGACAGATTCTGTCGTAATCTTCGGACGAACTCGCTAAGCATGGACTCAGTCCAATGGAGGTTGATGTTGCCAAGCGCAATTTCATTTCCTCTCGATCGGGTCTCTAATGCTTGAGCTTATCAGAAGTAAGTTATTACTCTGTCAAGTTACTCGATATATTTGTCCAATCCCGGGCTCTCACTTCGTTGGCACTAGACGAGGAAAGCCTAAACATCGCCAATGAACTTTTTCCATACATAGATCTTCTCACGAAGGAAGGATTCCCAAATTTGAAAGATTATAGAATAGATACAACAAGCCGTTCGTCGATCCCAGAGATAAATCCAAGAGTTTCTCGGTCTATGAATTACCGAACACATTGTGTGTTTTAAAAAGTCGGATACTGCTTTATATAGATTTTCAAGTCGACCGTCCTAATTATATCGGCTTCTATTAGAGTATCACATCTCAAAAAATAGCGTAGTATTAACCCTTGAGCCGACTTTCTGAGTAGCTTGGAGCTCTTCGTCAGTTACGATCGACATGGATGGTGACTTAAGCGAACCCCGAGGGTTTCCCTGTCTATGAAAGACAATCATCGTGTTGTCGACAAACCTAATTCCACTTCTTAGTAATGGTAGCTAGCCTGGAAGAGTTTGAGAGCCTCGGCTCTATGTATAGATCTCATCCATTCGAACCCCTTCTTCATAATTCTATTCACGTGTTCTCTCCTATTATCTTTGTCTTTTTCTTTCTTGCTTACCTTCGCTTGTCTGCCTCTATTCTCTCCACCTCACCCCGTTTCCCCATCGCCATCTCAGGATCCTTCATCAGTCTCTCAATTACGCTTATCTCCTTCTCCTGCTCCAATCCATCCCGGACACGACTTCGTTGTTCAGTCATCACAACTGTTTCTAAATCACGGCCCTCTCGAGTTTCAAGTTCTCGAGAAAGTTCCATGAGCTCTTTGATAATAGCCGGACATTCTTCCGCGAGCCTCTTCTGTGCCCAAATTACTTTTAGCAGCAGGCAAAATAAAAGAAGCCATGTGTAATACCTAAAGCTGATTAGCTTCATCTAGGCCGGTAGCTCCCCCCATCTGCGATCGGATCCAAGCAACTCGATGATCCAAGACATTCGGGAAATATGCTACATTCATATTTACCTCCGCTATTCTATGATAAGAGGTCGACTACCGACTTTAAACATGTAACAAGCATAGGTCAACGAACTGCAAAATGTTCGCAGCGAAGCAAACCGCGAACAACAGCTCCATCATCAATGATTCAAATGAAATTTGGCGAAATTTAAGCGTTGTAACTACATATGTATTTTTATTTACGCAGCTCATCGTGGTAAATTCGAGTAGTTGAGTTGAGTAGTGGTGCCTACTCAACTCAACTCAAGTAGTCAAAATCACTAATCAACTCAACTCGCCAAGTACTCAATTAACTTATAAATAACTCGAGTAGTATCGGCCCGATGCCATGTAGCGCGATCGGGCTCGCTGGCCGACTCCGAACGCCCTAGACAGACGGTCCGCCTACGTGGACAGAACTTAGCCGAGTGCCCTACCTCGGCGCTAGCAAAGGGTATCAACAGCTCCCGTCACCCTTGCCCTATATATAACTTGTTATAGGTAGTATAAGCCTATTATATAACCCTATTAGCTAATTCGATTGTCTAACATATATAAAGGTAGATTAGAAAGTAATTAAAAAGTGGGGGAGAACGGGGGAAAGGGGAAGAGAGAGACCCGAGCTATCTAGACCCTATATAATCTTAAAGAATAGGGACAGGATCTCTATATAGTTAGTTACGTTTTATAACTACTCAAGTATTAATCAAATAGTCAAATCTACTACTTAACTCAACTTAACGGAATCACCGAATTATACTTATTCAACTCAACTCGAGTACTACTCGAGTCGGGTTGAGTATTTGATTAGAAGTATTATAATACTATCTACGTTAAGCTACTATTAGCCCTATACCTTACTTAGCCTACTTATTAATAAGACTAGTAAATTAGTATATCTAATTACTATAGGATAATAACTTAGGTAACGTTTAGGGCGGTCTTTATCCTTGTTTATATATCTAACCTATTTATATGTGATAGATCCCTAGCAAAATAAGGTGATATATCCAAGGAAAGAATCCAAGTGTAAAACACAAATATAGTAAAAACTAAACAAGTACTACTAATCAACTAACTCAAAGTCACAAATTATATATATACATAGTAAAGCGAATAAAACACCTAATTCCTCCTAGCCTATTATATCGTTTCAAGGCTCATCATGTTCATACAAAGCCACCAACCTATAGTAGATTCAGAGCTACATCCAAAGAACCACTCGCTACAAACCAACAAGGAGCCTCTCCCTAGCAAACGAGGATTAGAGCACGGATATAGGCGGGACTCATTTCGAAGGTATCCAAGAAATCCAGGGAACTCTCATGTTCACCTATATTGTGATTTATACTTAAGACTCTTACTCAAGCTATATCAAACCCCATTAATATCCATCACCCTATTCCTCTCCACATCCCCGCAAAACATAAAATCCACCATAGTCCATTACCTCTGCAAATATCCTAAACAAAAATCACCACCGCAAAAACCACTATAAATTCACATACCATCCCATCCCACACAAAACCCCCACAAAAAAGAACCCAGTATCCCAAACCTCTTACTTCCCTCCATCTCCACAATCCAACCAATCCAACCAATCCTTCCAACCCAAAAAACCATCCTCCAAAATCCAAGGTCCAAGACCACTATAGCACGTACCTACCTACCTACCTACCTACCTTACCTCACAACAACCCATTCACTCCCCACTTACCTACCTACTTATCTACAATCTCCTATTTCCCCTCTCTCATTCCAAATCTCTCCGCCAACGTCTTAACCCACCTAATCTACGCATTCAATTCATCAAGCAAGCAACAATGTCCCTCTTTCATACAATCTTACAATAAAAGCTTCACTTCCTTCCTTCCTTTATTCTCACCAACAGATCTATAGGTCGATGCCATGCCTTTCCTTTTTCATCCCTGATTTCCAAAATTCTTATTCTGATCTTGATATCGAGGTAGGTAGGTATCTATAAGACTTACCAAGTACCCTCACCCCTCACCCCTCTTCTACTTTTCTACTACACCACCACACCCCCTAACACTTCCTTTCTTTCCATCTATCTATCCATCCATACCTATAATCCCTCAAAAATCCCTACCCCCACCCCCACCCGCACATCAATCTACCCCCCGTCCCCCTCACCACATCCCCCTCACCCCTTCCCTCTCACTCACATCTACATTCCATCCACATTCCATCCACATTTCTCTCCACATAATCACATCATACCCTAAAGAACACCACCATAGAAGATCAGTATTGTAAGTAGACCGTGCTCGTAGACCCCCAAGTAAGAGAAGAGAATAGATATACTATAGTCTATACACAGACTCACTCTCACTCTTCCCACTCTTCCCACTCTTCCCACTCTCATCCCACCATCACCACCCAAAACCTACTGTAGGTACGGAGTAAAGCTCCAAATTTAAACCACACTCTATACCCTTCTTACCCCTTACCCCTTACACCCAAACAAACCCACATCATAACCCCCAAAACCCCCACACAAAATCACAATAATCGCACACCCCCTTAAAAGAACTCCATCAATCTACACCAAACACGCTAAACCCAAAAAACCCCCCATTTCTCACTCCCTACCCCTCCTCAAAAAAAGAGCACTTCATCACTTCATCACCACATCACCACAACCAATCAATCACATCTAACATTCTCATTCTCATTCACATAATCCCCAAGTTTGAATTTGTTTTGAGAGTTTACTTCAGTATCAATAATCAATACAAGTATCAATAAAGAGGGGTATGATGACTATCAACCTCAAGATAACAACATGGTATAGGTAGGTATACAAAAAACACATCCCTCCTTCCCCTTCCCTCAACCCTTTCCCTCCTTCCTCAACCCACACCACACCCCAATTTTCCACTCAACCCCTTCAACTCAACCTCGCCTCCCCCAAGCTCCCCCCATAGAACTC
Source organism: Hymenoscyphus occultus (assembly GCA_900536445.1). Taxonomy (NCBI): domain Eukaryota; kingdom Fungi; phylum Ascomycota; class Leotiomycetes; order Helotiales; family Helotiaceae; genus Hymenoscyphus; species Hymenoscyphus occultus. The sequence continues at coordinate 387,853 of UNPT01000001.1, read as the reverse complement.
AGGCACCCAGTACTTAAGCATTAACCATCCCATCCATCCCATCCATCCCATCCATCCCATCCATCAGATGCACAACCACAACTACCACCCCCCTCCCCCCCCTCCTCCCCAAAAACAAGCAGAGAAAAAAAACAAGAGAAAAAAACGTGTGCAGGACATACATACAACCAAAGTTGTTTCTCAAAAAAAAAAAAAAAACTAAGACTAGCGAGGTGGGTGGTATCAGTATAAGATCAAAAAAAGGGACGCAAAGCAACTCATTATCTTTTCAACCAAACAGATCCAGATTCGGAAAAGAGCATAAGAAAAGAGAAAGGGGGAAGCAACAAGACACCTCATCATGCAACTTTCTATACAAAAAAAGAAAACAAGAAACGAAGCCCACGCCCAGAGATGACTGACCGACCACCTAAAAATAGGTGAGACGCTGAGGGAGAGAAAAATAACATCTAGCTTTTTGATTGAGAGGCTCCCAGCATATGCAAATGATTTTTCAAATGAACTCGAATGAACAAGAGCAGACGCTAAATGTGACGATGGTGAACCTTAAAAACAGTAAAATGGAAAGTATGTGTATGTGGTATATAGACAAAAACAAAGAGCGCATTATTATGCTCTTGTAAAAAATTCGCTTCGAGCTGGTGGTGGTATGTCGTTGATCAGAAAGGTGTTTCTTTTACACTCTCCTGTCATTTCCAAGATTAAGCCAGCTCATATCAGTGGATGCTGTGGGTTGTCGTTGTGCGTTCGGGGGTTCAGGGAAGCGGAGTTCTTCAGGAAAAGGTATTGTATCTCGAGGAATCGTAGGCGCGTAGACACTACTCGTGGGATAAACACTCGCTGTGTATGCCACACTTGGAGCACGTCCATAGTCATCTCCTCCAACAGGACCCCATTGATCAGGTACACTCGATGGCACACCACTCGAAAATTCATCCCGTCGGTCATCATATGATGATATTGAACTTGTCAACGAGTTTCTTTCAATCGTACCCGACATCTCCCGCTGCAAGGGGTATGTTGGTTCGTAGGTTGAAAATGTTGGACTGCCAGTACGGACTCTATTCAGTTCCAAGCCGCCAGGTACGGGAATGGGAACTTGCAATGGCGTGGGTTTTGCCGAGCTTTGCGTAAATTGACTTTTGCGTGGTTCCGTATAACTTGACTCTCTTTCTGATCCTTCTTCGTACGTCGTTCGTTTCGATGCCCCTCCAAAACCAAGAATATTCATCGAGCTTCCACCTGACCAGTATCTATTCCACCCCGAACTCCTTCTTGCGCTTCCTTGTGGTACCTTATTATTCATTCCTCTTGCCTTACTAAGGGGCGGTCTGCTGGGGTCATTAACTGGCAAGGCACTCGCGTGTTCTTTAGGTGCCTCCTTGACGGAGGATAATACAGCGTTATCATGTGGTATAGGCTTGCTGATGGCGTAATTCTTGTTGAATGGACCATTGCTTTCACTCGCGTAATCTTTGGATTCGCCTTTGCTGTGTCCAACCTTTCCCATCAATATGGCCATTGATGAAAATGATCCACCTGATGGTTCCTGTTTATGATAAGGTCGTCGCGCCGATGCGGTTGTTGCCGTTGAAGGTAAACCCCTATCCATAAAGTCCATCTCATTCTTCTCATCCCCATCTGGCATACCACTCGAGCTTCTCCGGTGACGTCCCATTTCACTATGCTCTCTCTGCTTCCTCTTATATCGCAGCAGTAATAATATCAGTACAAATATGGCTGCCACTCCTAATATTGAGCCTAGCACGCCTCCAAGAATCTTAACTGGGACCTTTGGATCTGAGGGACGTGCAGTAGCGGGGGCAGCTTCAGGAGATGCAGTCGATAGAGGTGATGCGGTTCCGGAGGGATTAGAAATGGATGAGATGGTGGTTGGTGGGTTTGGATTCGTTCCTATCGGTTGTTGCACTTCAGCCTTTACGAGCATCGAAGTCGCGTTGACCCAAGTGTTTTTCCTCGCCCTAAACATGCACAATACATCTTCATCATTACCACCGGACACCACAACGAGACCACTTTGATCACGCGCTAGCGCGTAATCCGTTCGTGTGGACATTGGCACCAGGGTATCGTTGTAGGTTGGCCAATTCTCCACCGTTAGATTATCTCTCTTCTCCAATGTCAGATTATCTCTCCTATCCTTCGGGTTAGGTGTGCTAGCTTCTCGAGTAGAAACAATCGGCTGTGCATCCTGCACGGGGTTACCGTTGGAGTCCATGAAGATGGTCCGGTTTACGACATTAGGGGATACTGTCATGTCGAAAGTGTATAGGGTTTTACTCGCATCATCACCATTAATAACGATTGATTTGATGTTCTTGTTGTTGTAAAAGGGCTGGGCAAGAGTAGCATTCGAGTCTTGCCATCCTGACGATGGACTGAAAAGCATCATCTTTTTGTTTGATTCGCTTCCTCCCACATACATGGCCTTGGTTGTCGAGAATGGAATCAATTGGGGATCGATTGCAGGGTCAGCAATGGCCTTGTATGCGAGTACGTTGTAGGGTTCAGTGGCATTCAGCGTAAATGTTTGCGAGGTTGGTACCTTGTTTCCGTCCTGGGATCCAGCGTAGATCAGAATCGAGTCGGAGCCATTGAGATATGCCGCGCCATGATATAAGCGATTCTGGGTCACTGGCACATTTGGTTGTATCGTCTCCCACGTACTCGTCGCGAACGTATATTTTTGCAGTCCTTGGTAGTTGGCATCACTCGTGCTTCCTCCCACAACCCACATGGCCGCGGCATCTGGATTCTCTGGTGGGGTCGTCTTCACACATACGCCTCCTTCCACGCCTACGCCCGACTCCAATTTCTTCCATTGTGCTCCTTTTTCCAGGGGAAGGGATTGGAAACAGTTGGAGCTGTATGAGTAAAGGGTGTTCTTGAAGATGACTGAACACGAATGGTCCAGCTTCGCGACCGGCTGTGGTAACACCATGGTCGCCGTGCGCGTCGATATTCAAAAAAGGGGAAAAGAGAGATTCAAGGTCGGTCTGGCCGATCTTCTAGGTAGCTGGTGTGGTTATGAAGACATCACAGCAAGTCTTGGTTTGGGGGTCAAACAGGAGGGAGAAGGAATGCAATCTCTCGAGGGTCAGTAGCGAAGGAAAGCTATCAAAGCGATTGCGACGTCGAGGACGGGTTGGTGGTATGAATGTCGTGTACGAAGGGTGTACTGGCGCGGTAGATGTGTGATGGTAATCGTTGGAGGTCAACTCAGCGGGCAGTTGGGTGACCCAGGAAATGATTCTTCATTCAGAAGTCGAATTGAAACCAAAAGCACGAAGGTCGGGGGGGGAGGGTGGTGTGGTGGGTGAGTACAGAGGAGAAACAGTCGAGGGTCGTTGAGTCGAGGAGGTAGATTTGACTCCCGAAACTAGTTTCTAAAGTGACACTGATGTTTTGGTGATAGTCGGCCTGACTGGATCGTGGATGCAGAGCGCCGCAATCGAGAGCTGAGCACGAGGCTGGTCTGTGAGTGAAGGTGAATGGCGTCGTGTAGTGTAGTGTGGTGAGGATGTCGAGGAGAAAGCCGTCGAACGCTCGCTGAAACGAACGAAGTCGAAGATGTCCGTCCTAGGCTCCTGAGCGGTTTGCCTGCCAGCGGGTGGTACTGGGCCCTTGAAACTCGCCAAGACCGATTTGACAGGTGCAATGCGGAAGGTGAAGCCTGGCACGAACTGAGGCGTGGCAAAGGTGAAGCGAGGTGTGATGGAGTAACTGTGTACTCAGTAGTTTTTCTTGACTGAGCGTGGATTGCGATGAAGAATCACAAAGTAGTGAAGAGGTGAAGTGAAGTGAGGTGTACGAGCGTTGAGGCGCGGGCAAAGGAGAGATACTATTCCAATGCAGTGCGAGGGACTCGAGAGGGCGACGAGGGTGGGTGGATCCAGGTACTGCAGGTGCTAGTGCAGGAGAGTGGTTGGCTGGCCGAGTGCTGGGCAGGTACGGAGTGGGGCATCTGCACCACAGCACCACAGTGCCTATACGCACGCTAAGGTTCCCTATCATGGGAGCATGGGAGCATGGGAGCATGGGAGCATGGTTCCTATCATGACAGGGTCTAGGGGTGTTGACTGCTTTACTACCTAGCCTAGGGACTGTAGTTCGTACCGAGGACCTCACTGCCCTTTTGCTGACCCTTTTGGTGAGATCTTACGACTCTACGGGTAAATTTACCTCCCGTGCAGGTGAAGGTGGCCAGGAGAAGAGGCCGTAGCCACCTTAGGCAGTCTACTGTCTGTCACTAATCCACTGCAAGTCCACCACTATCCTTGGGCACCCATCAACCTCCTTGAGTCCCGTTACGGAGACTGCACGCGCTGCACGCACTGCACGCACTGTACCCTCACCCGCCTCCTCACTGGCCCTGCACCCAACTACTTTCTCCTACCAGTACAAGTACTCCAGTACCTCCGTACAGTCCGTTCGTCGCTCAGTGCTCACCTCACCCTCACTCCTGGTGACTCCATCTAGCCGAGCGGCGTATCTACCTATCCAGGTGCTTCCCATTCTAATTATGATCTCCAGAACCACCCAGCGGTACCTCAATGCGCAGGAAATACCGAATGGATCAAGAAACAATCAACAAAACCCGCCCCTGTTCACGACCCATCAATTTCCATCTCAAAGAGGCCATTTCGCAGTCCCGATGTTGATCTCACGCCTTCTTGTATAAGAGGTTGGGAAGTCAGCTGTCGACATCCATCTGCACCTGCACCTGCACGATCGCACACCCGGGCTCAAGTCGGGGGTCAGAAAGCACGTTGTGAACTTGTGCGATTATCCTTTTCGAAATCAAGAAGGCAGCGAGAGCTTGGCCAATCAATTCCGTCAGGCAGATCAATCTATTTCAACCGGTCGTGCGTGGAGGACTGGAGACTGGACACTGCAGTGTCCAAAGTTAGGCAGCTCTCCCCCGCAACTCTAATCTATTAGAGGGTGTTGAGTAAACCTACCGAGTTGCGTCTTCGGCTTCGTGACGTTACGGGTGGGAGTTTATTGTACTGAATTTACGGTACTGTAAAGCTTCGCAGCTTCGCTTCGATGTAAGATACGGATGTTGGAATTCCGATAGTTACTTAGACGAGTTTATATGAGCGAGACGAGTACAGTAGACAAGGAGCACCTCGTCTGAATCTTGGTCATTAGATTATATTATTATGCATTCAACCAGCGTGTTTCCAAAAGGGTCCAGCAACCTCGGTTAACTCTTCTATACAATTCCATCTATAAAAAAGAACTTGGCTATCTACCACCAAGACGCGCTGCATCATTCTTCCTGGAGCCGTACCTATTCACATCAAATCAATCCACCATCTCGACATTCTTGTTCGCCACTATCATCATAAAAATCATAATTCATCTCTCCGTCGAGCGGTGCGGTCTCGTGTCCGTGTCTATGATACTAGCAGTACCCAGCCAGACCAGGCCATACACATCTCCCGCCTTGATCTGGCTGCGTGTAATGGAACACTATGAGGGGAATAGCCGGTTCGCCATGCCACGTCGAATTTTTTAATTTTTTTTGGGATATATTGCACACGAGACTTGGGAGACGGGAAGAAGAATAGGCGGAATCTACATTCGCAGAAATCCTCGACAATCGAGAAGTTCATATTCGAAATCCTTGGATTTCTGGCTTGGTCCTGGGATAAATAAATAAATATATTGGTTATTCTCCTCGCCCTCCGGACTCAAGATCCCAAGGAGAGAGAAAGAAGCTAAATCAGTAACCACCTTTTCTTTACCAAGAGCCATCACGATCGTCGCAACAAGCAAAAGAGTACTAAAGCAGGATAGCAGCATAATACCAAATCGACTTCCTATTCTCATGTTCTCATAATGTGGGTTTATAAATTTCCAAACCTCTATGTTTACGATCCTCTCGCCAAACTTTTATAGAAACCACGAAAACGGAAAGTTCGCCAAGTTCTATACTTAAATGACTTTCCCTCAAATAAAGACGATCACACACCCCCATCCATCCCACCCACGCCTTGAGCATCCCATGCCATGGGATGGGAGCAGCCGTTGGCAGATCATTTGTAAATTTACCTACTTCGTACGGTCGCAGACCAACCTTGCCTTGCGACTCCAGATCTCGAGACTCTAGTATAGATAGATTTATCTGGGATGACGTGGTAGACATCGTATTTCGAGGTTGGTTCAAAACAATGTTTCGCGATCTATCCTTCCTTACCGGCATCTATAAATTTACGAGTGCTAAGTATTATACGGAGGCCGTCCACTAGGAACGCAACGCGCAGTGCCAGACTGACTGACGCTCCAGGTATCTTCCATGTACGAATCTATGGCGTCACCCACTCCCACCCATTCCTACTTCGTAACTCTGGGTAACCATGTGCTCACCTCCCCCCTCGTTCCGAATAGGTGGTTACGAACTTACGGGCGCCTACCACCGCACCGTCTCTGATGCTATTTTACCAACCGCCCTCCCGATCTGTGTTGACTTTTACCTCCAGACGGAGATCATTGGGTCGTGAAGGCTGTATCCTGGGTATAGACGTTGGGCTTTAAGGATGGATGGTTCCTGGATGGGCTTTGGAGTCACTATAAACTTCAACGGTCGAAGAGGAGTATTGGATTTAGGGTACTGTAGAAGGACCCTATGTTTTATTAACTTTCACTGTTAGATACTGTATACGTTAAAGGATGTACATCGCCATCTCATCCACTCAGTGCTCACACAGTCTTGAAGTCAGTGGGGCCCACCCAGTGTAGAAGCGGAGAAAATGCAGAAGCTTAGAAATCAAGGATTGGTTATCCAGAAATCAGCAGGTCAGAAAAGAAGGTTATTCCGCGTTATTCTTGGAGAGGTCGTCCCCGTTGTTGACTGTCGGCTTTACTGTCGTCGTCTGTTGTGTCAAGAACGCCGAGCACGGGGCTAGAATTGATGCCCTTTTTTCTTTCTTTTTTCGAGTCCCCCAAGGGTCCAAGGAAGCTGTCCAAGCTAAGCTCTGCTCATCACACCATTTTGAAGGATGGGGTGGGGGCTCCACCCCACGCACGAGTCACCGAGGAGGCTGAAAATACTGCAGTGTGCAGAGAAGACACAATTGTACGAAGTAGGATCTTGGATGGGGGGTACTCGAGTATGATCAATACAGTCCAGTATAGTTCCTAGGGAATACCCCGTCAGGGATCTGAAATCTGCCGTTCCGTTCACACTCGCACGGCAGACGCACCAAAATTGTCCTCCAAAATCCCCCAAACCTCTCCAGGATATTTCCAAAAAAGTGACACGCAGATGTGGCCCTCCCATCGAGATGCCAATCGGAACTTTATCGCCTTTAGGAACCCACGTTCACCCTTTCCTTTTCCATGGAGATGGCCGGGGTAAATTTACTTTGCTCTCGGCAACCATGCCATTTCCATTGGGTCCCCCCTTTTTACCGCCCTGCAGTTCCCGCTTATGCAGCCGGATTTGTACCTGCGTACTCCGGGACCCCCCAAAAACAGATTGGCGTGGAGAGGTTGAAACACAGGTCCATCGGCCGTGCGATCCCTGTTCTTCGTCTGCTCCACCTGGCCAGTCTAGGGCCATGGAGGGACGTTTGGACCCTTCAGTTTGAATGTTCACATGGCCATCATGAAGTTGAGCTGCCGACGCCTGAAGAAAAGGCTCTTCCGTACCCGACGGTATCGATTACTTCTTGCGAGTTTATTGATCCTTCGTGATCCTCTGCCTTTGCAGTTCTGGTGTGCCAGATTCCAGATGTAGGTGGTGCGTCTGATGATGTGGTGTCGCAGTGCAGCTTGCAGTTACATCCAAACATGGTAACCCGACGATCCTACTACGTACAGGCTACAACCGCAACCAAAGACCTCTTTTCGGGATATTGAATTCCAGGAATATCCGGCACCGGGTAGAAGTATTTCAAGGCCCCGAATACTAGTGCCGGTACACTACCGCGCAAAGTACAGTACTCTCTGCGACCTAATCTCACGGAAGTGCGCAGGCTCTGGTATTTTTTATTCTGTGTGTTTTCAGCATGTTTTGATCGGATTGGAAATCACAAGTACTGTAAGTGTGGTAAGAAATGCTACAGTAGCGTGGAATAACCATCACCCAACGATTCTCACTCTCGGTCTCGATCTGAGTTCACGGATATTGAAAACACAAACTTTCTCACTCACTCATCAGGCACGAATGCGATGACCTCGGGCTTCGACCAGCCTCGCACTGTACTGTAACCGGCAATCTTCTCCCCGAATGGTGTGACTAACTTACAGTCACGGTCACGTCGGTGCTGTACTTCAAAGTATCTCAAAGTACATGTCAAAAAAAGCCCTGTCACATATGGCACTGGCACCGGCACCAGCATAGGAAGCGACCGTATCTAAGGCCTCTCCTCCGCCCTTGAAGAACCACCAACCAACCAACCGCAATCGGTCCCGCAAAAGCCTCCAAACACACGCCCTCCAATCGCTGCCCAAACCCACGCTTCGAAGGTTGGTGAAGAAAAGGAACAAAAGGATTCGTCTGCCCGGTGTGTCAAACGCGAGCTAAGAAAGTCTCGACAACCTCGTCCGAACACCTTCTAGTGCCGTAAGGTAAGTGGGGTTGGGCTGGACTGTTCCTTTTCTTCACAATCGCGATTCCATCATACAGTACCGTCAATCTATACTATAGAGGTCGCTTCATGAGTGCGATCTTCCACGACATCTCCAGGTCGCACATTCGCACCCATCGTACCTACCAGTCCTCCGGCCTCGCATCCAGACTTTCATACATCGTAATATACAGTAGCTCCGTACAATACAATCTACCCCAAACTCCCCGCCATCAAAGAGACTTCGCAGCTACTCTACCCCGAATCGGCGTCAACGTCATTCAACCCCGAATAATCAATCTCGAGCTCTAAGCGCTGTAATCTATTCTTTTCTCCACATACTGCGTCATTACTGTATCTACAATTCCGCTCCATGTGTTTAACCCTCTCGGTTTTTTTCTTCGCTCGTGTGGGGCTTGAAGCGCGCGGTATGTATGTGTTTGATTCTGGTGTGGTTGGTGTGGTTGATGGTGTGGCTTATGAGCTTGAGCGGGCGGTACGGTGTGGTTGGTTAGATACAGTCTGTTCTCCTAGGTACTGTACTGTAGCCAATAGGATACTACAGTAGACTGACATACAAATCACAAGATTATCTAGAGAGTAGTACTCTACTCGTACTTGTATACATTCATCATCCCGATTCGCCAATCATTACATGCTATTAATCTTCCCTGGCCCCCGAGGAAGGTTCTTTACGGGTACGAGGGCGTTTAGATATCTGTTTATATTATATATATATATATTAAATAGATATCTCTCCTCTTTTTCTATAAGCTATAGGGATAGTATATTATGTTAACGGGGTAGCGGAAGGGAAGGGAGTAGAATATATATATATATATATATATATATATAGCCGTTTTCTACTATTATTATTAAATTAATTTAATTTAATAAGCTACAGGAGTAAAGATAAAGTACTCTACTTAAGTAGTATTCGTAAGATTTACTATATATTAGCATTAGTATTTATACTCGAGTATAATTCCTAACCTTATTATTCCCCTTTCTCTATAAGTATACTAAGATATATATTTTATTATATTATATAATATTATATATAATATAATATAATACCTTAGACTAATTCTAATAAGCTTTATAAAACCCTTCTCTCTTTTCTTTTCTTTCTAAAGAAGTTATTTTTATAATATTTATAAGAAACTAACCTATATTATCTTATACTATTTTCCTTTAATCTAAGTATAATATCCCGGCGCGTATATTATCTACTATTTACTACTATCTTATTCTAGAGTAGATATTATAATAAATATTCTATTACTTATTATTTTATTCTATCTTATTTTATCTCTTTATAAGTAGCTTATTAACGTTTAAATAATTAACTTAATATTTCTACTTTTCGTTTTCTTTTATTATTTAAAAGGAAATAAATCCTAGATAAAGTATATATTATTAGATTATAAAGAATAATATATATATAGCTAGCTTTTTAGGTTTACAATATCTACTTTTAGTCTTAGCCCTTAATAATAATAGTATTTAGTTAGTATAAAGTAAGTTGAGCTATGCCTTATAGCGTGTTTAGGTATTATTTCGATCGCTTTAACCGCTTAAATAGGAAATTATAAACCTAAAAAGCTAGATATATATATATATATTATTAAGGGAATATTAGTAGTAGTAGAGGTAGGGGTACTAGTAGTAGAGTTAGAGTAGTATAGTATATATTAAAAGAGAAATAATAATATATAGCGAATAGTAATAAGAAATTAAAAAAATAGTAGATAAATAGTAAAAAGGGTAGATAAATAGTAAAAAGGGTAGAGATCGGTCTTATACTAACTAACTACTATAGGATAATATACTATACTATACTATATTATACTATAAGCTTTAAAACTCTTTTAATAATTATAATAATTTAATTTAGATTTTAATTTCTTTTTTTTTCTTCTTCTTTTTTCTTTTTTAAAGAGAAAAGGGGTGGGTTAGAGTATACTAGGGAGGTATAGGTAAGGTAGAGGAATAGGAAAGAAAGGGGAAAGAAAGGGTAAAGGGAAGACCTAAGTACTTAATACTTAATACTTAATACTTTATATTTCTCTTCCGTCTTTATATTTTTCTTAAGGTAATTAATAACTCCTACTACTCTATTAGTTTAACTTTATTATTAAATATAAGGTATAATATAGGAAGAGGCTAAACCTTAGTATTAAACTATTCCTATTATTAATATATACCGAGTTAAAGGTATAGAAGTCGTACCGCTATAATATAGGTAGGACTAGCCTAGTTAGGTAATCCGTACTACCGAGTATATTTACTCGGATATTATAGCGATATACTCCTATAGTATATAGTTAAAAGAACGGGAGTACGATTTTATTTCCTTTTTCTTTCTTTCTTTTAGGTACTATACTTAGGCGGGTAATATAATTATAAGTATAATTATAATAATTATAAATATATAAGTAAATAGCCGGGGGAATCCTACGGGTTTAGTAGTAGAAGTACTTAATCTACTTACCTTACCTTACCTATCTAGCTTATTCGCTAAGTAGTTTCTTAGATCTTAGGAATAGTTTTCAATAGTTTTTAATATTAACCTTCCCTTCTACCGTACTCTATCTTTAAAAGGGGAAGGGGAGACGGGAGCTTAATATCTACCCTTTCTTTCCTTTTTACTCTAAGACTATTATATCGGTTAGCTTTTTTATAGGACGCTAGGGAGAGGTATAAAGAGTAGAGTAGATTAGAGTATAGAGTACGTATACTATAGTAGTACTAAAGGATTTAATTTTAGAAGATCTAACTATACCGAGCTAGGCTAGGTAAGTAGAGTAAAGAGAGTAGCTACTATAGCTAGTTCTTAGAGATATTAATTAATTAAGTAATTACCCTACCTTCCCACTTTATTAAAAAACGTTGTCTTCCATTTTCTTTTCTATCTTATCCTTTTTCTTGTTCCGAGGGTGTGGGGGTGCTTGTGAGGTATATAGACTGGAGTAGGGTATAGTAGGGTAGAGTGGAGTGTTATACGAGTATTACTAAAGGATCTAAGTCTTGATCTTATTTAATTTTCTCTTTGATCTTCCACCGTATAATACCATCTCATTAATGTAGCGTAAATCATATACCCTTGAAATACTACATTTCACTACACGGTAACGTAATGGTTAGCTAGCTAGCTGGGTTGGTATTATTATTAATTAGTTGGTAAGCTTACTATTACTATTACGATAATCTGGGGACCCCTCTATTCTCTAGATGTAGATCTTAATAGACATGTTACCTCGGTGCTTCTCGATTCTCGGCAATATTTTCGTAGGTAGGGGGGTTGGTTGGGGATGGCTGCGTAGATAAATAGATACGGTAAGGTGAGGTAAGGTGAGGTTATTAATCCTACGCGACGGATTAGGGATTATTAGGTGGATTGATTACTATACTATAACACGTGAATCCTAATCCGAATCCTAGAAGATAATGCTAGCTGATACCTAGACCTCCTTTTATCTTTCTCTATAGGATACCATATCCCCCTTATAGTAGTATAAGAAATAAAACCTTTTGTTTCCTTCTTACTTCTTGTTCTAGTCATCTTTTTCTTTTTGGACTAGGTTGTGTACTATATGAAATCCGTGGATTGAAAGATAGAGCTAGAAGGGTTTCTTCTATTAACTTCTCTATAGATTTCACTTTACTGTTTCTATAGTTTAGGAAATAGATTTTCCAACGCGTTTCGTTCCCTTTTATTCTGCTATAGTATACTTATTATAAGTTTGATCATAATATTCTTATATTCCATCTCTTTACCATTAGATTCCGAGAAGTTTCTTTTACCTTGATACCTAACCTCCATTCTATATCTCGAGAATATAATATATATACCATCACCATGCACCTAAGATACAATCACAGTAACCAAAAGACCCTATGAGAATTCTACTGTAACCTGTCCTGTGCTGCGCCGTTATGAAATCCTTTCGGACCTGGTATCCTCTATCTCCTTCAAGATACCATAGTAAAGACATGTAAAGGTCCTAAAGCTTTTCACTCTTTCTCTTTCCTTGGATCTTTTTACTTTAGTAAGAGGCTTGTTTTTTGTATGATATTAGGGTATCAGAGAAATTAGGATGCGATCGGAGTCTCGTGGTCTAGAGCACTGTTTCGTCAGAGGGAATGGCGTGTTGTGGTGCGGCGCAATCCATTCCATTACAATCCAAATCCAAATCAGATCAGATCATGGATTTTCTATTTTTAGCTCGCGAAGTGGGGATTTGAGGTGGAGAAGGAGGAGGAGTAAGGTGTACGTGTGTGATTATGTAAAGATATCCAGTATCTAAATATGAGAGAGGCGGGCTCGGGTGTACGTCTTAGGTGTCGTGGCTCGGATCCTGAATCATGGATTTGAGGGAATGGGATTTCAAGTAAGCAGTGCCTTTGTGTACTTCCGGGAAAGTAGATGTTTATTTTCTTTCTCTAGGTACTGTACTTGGAATTATACTGAAATCAGCAAAGCAGTCTCGGACTCTACAAGCAAAATCTGCTATGCGATATTTCATCATCTGGTGTTATGGATATTTGATGTGAATCCGTGGGATGTCTGGAATAAGCGATTTCCAACGAGATGAGTGCGTGACTGGAGGGGAACGTGGCTTGGTTCTTACTATAGCAATACTCCCCCTTTCATACAAAGAAAGGATTTGGCGGAGAACGTTTGTTAGTGGGACGATGAAGGGTCCTTCCTGGATGGACAAGCTTTTGAGATGCTTTGTTTAGACTCGTGGTATTCTCGGAAGGGGTTTTGGTGGGTAATAGTAGAGGTAGCAAGTCTGAACACTTATTACTAATTTCGCCCGTTGCTAGATCTAAGAGAAGCTACTGTACCCGGCTATCCAGATGGATTTGATGGATCGAGTGTAGATATGCGTATGTGTAGGATACGGATATATGTCGAAATAATATCGTCGACTCTATTACTATTCGCATGGGATTTGTAACTCGTTATTACAAACGACTATATTAATTGCTCAACGAAGCTTCTAAAGAGATTATAGTATAATATCTTATTTGAGAGGTTTCCTTCATACCCGCGACTATAGTTTATATGTTTACTTATCCTATTTACGTATACTGAATTTAAAGTCTAGGGTCTCTTCTCTTCCGTAAAGTTTAGGAAGAGAGCTTTTTTTTTAAGGTAAGGTTAGGTTAGACGAGAATAGATAGAAGTAGTTAGTTTATTACTATTTCGATATATAGTCTTATTATAAGCCTTTATAAAACAAAGTTAATATACATAGTAAAAGAAATAAGTAGAGTAGAGTAGAGGCACCTACTTAACCCTACTTAAGTAGGTTAGAGTATTACTTAAGTAGTATAAAGTAAGTCGGCCTAAGGCTCTATAGCGCGCTCGAGGGCATATACTAGTCGGTCTACCTACTCGGGCGTAGTAGCTAGCTATACTATCTAGAGGGGTTCGCTTAAGATAACTAAACGAGTTCGAAAACCCTTATTAAGTTATAACCCTAGAGGACCCTAGCTGAGTAGTAACAAGACGTAATATTAATTATACCTAGTATCCATTAGTTAATAGTGGCAGGTTATAATAACTTAACCTATACTTACGTATTAAACCTTCTATACCTAGTAGGTAGGGAGAATAACGTAAAGTTATTCCCTATCCATGAGATATTCGCACGTGTTCGTCTAAAGGGGTTAATTCAGGGGTATGTCCCTGATACCAACGAGTTAAGTTGAATTAGGGGTAGTCGTAGTATAGGCATTAAATAACTTATTACGAGAAACCCTTCCGTGGAACTTCTGCTCTACTATCGAAAATAGTCTAACTATGTTTTGAGAGGAAAACAATAATAGCTACTTCGTTCCTCCTCTACGCTCTAAACAAGTAAAGAATAAATAAATCCTATTTTCTAGTTTAATAGTCCCTCCGCCCTTTCCCTACGATAGCGACCTATCGTATATCTTTTCCACCTAGAACCCCTATATAATTCCAAAGGTCTACAAGTAAAGTATAACTTTTTTTCCCTCGCCAACGAAAATATCCAAAATTAGATTTAACTTTAGTTATTTCATGGAAATGGTATTTATACTATAAACGATTAATTCTCATAGAATCTTAGCTGTTAATAAATATATCCCTTAATAAACCGACAATACCACGAAACTTTGTTACTACTATAATGTACGACCTTGATATAAGGCTTTGGTCAGGCCTGGATACTTTGAGGATATAAACGAGAATATCTTTATTACGAGGTTCTTTTAAATTTAAATTCTTTTTAGACCGAAATACGTAGCGATTTTATAGAGTTCGGGTATCCTCGTATCAAGGTTATACAACGTATACTTCGACGTACTTATATAGACATCTGACTAATCTCACACGCGGGAATACATTGCCTGTAAAAACAAACACCTTCCCAAAAATCACTTATACTATCAAATTCCACAACAACACTTCGATCAACAGTCCTCATATTACTTGAATCTTTAGCACCCATAAAACCCATCCCTTAAAACAAACACAATCCCTACAATCACTATCCACACCATCAAACTCCCCAACAAAGCCCCTCATACTCCCTCACCACCCATCCACCAATCATGAACCTAACCTCTTTCTCTTCATCATCCAAAGTATCACGCCTCCACAGCATTATCATCCACAGACCTCCTATATAGTCACAACAACCCACCCCAACAAAAGAACATCGTCAAACAAAATCCCCCCCCCCCCCCCCCAAGCATCAAGGGGCAGTGTGTGCATACAAACTTCAAAGACGCAAAATCATCCCCGAAGCAAAATTGTCCCCAAATACCGAGGCACCATCGAAGAGCCGGCTCTTGGACTGCTATAAAAGGAATACCGTACCCAAGACCCAATACCGACATCTTGTTTTGTTCTTTGTCAAGACTCAATAAAACTAGTACTAAGATCCCCAGATTCTTGCCAATATCTCGGAGAGAACTTTGGGACGAAAACGCAGAGAACAAGCGAGAGCTCGGCTGGCCGCTCGGTTCGCGCGTGCCTCACACTCTCGACCCCTGCAAAGTGTGCAAACCACGTTCATGAAGGCAGCGGGACGGCACGACAGTCTACAGATATTGGTGGCCTTGGTCTGTGGCTGCAGATGGGCTTGCTCTCTCATTGAAATCTTGCGTTCGAGCTCAAGGCAACCTCAATTTTTGAACCTCAACATTCAATTTCTGCCTGCTTTCGCTTTGACAGCGGCGTTACCTCCGTCGCGCGCCCCCCTCCTCCCCCGCGATCAATAATGTCATTCACACTGCGAAGGTGACAATTATCCGCCAGACCAGATTGATATCTGCCAACAGGGCGCTGTGGCCCAATTTTGGAGCTTGGAGATGAAGTCGTCACCATAACTCGATATTCTCTCAGAGTCTCGATCCAAGATGAAAACGTGGGACTGGGTAAATTTGGTGGAACAAACTGCACCGTCCCGTCGTCTTAATCAATCTACCCAATAAGGCAGCTCGACAGGCTGAAGTCACCTGTTGAGAGAAAACGAGGGAGTTGTACCAAAGCTGTCCGGAGCCGTGTTTCATGGCTCTCGACATTCTAAGGGCTTTCGCGTCACAGCAGACGGCAATGATGGCTCAAGGAAGTCGAATCTCAAAAGGAGAGTGATTGCGTTGATCAGCCTTACGCAGTATAAAATTACCCCACCCTCCGAGAGCGGTCCAAGTACCTGGACTTGCCGAGTGGCAGAGGGGGGTACGAAGTACGTAGGTACTCCATGTGAAAAAAAACAGCCCTGTTTGTCATTTTTTGAAAGCTGGAGCAAATTGGCGTGCAGGCCGAAGTCTCCCAGAAAGTGCTTTTTCAATCGAGACAGGAGGAGGCTTGAGAAGTGGCGGATGTTCCACCGTTTTTTCCTAAAGTTGGATAAACTGTCAAGATTTACGTTTCAGTCGGAAGAAATGCCTCTCAATATTATATGGGTGTAGTCCGGTTCTGTTATCCCTTTACGCATTGGGCACGGGAGTCGCATCAATAATGGTCACCCCCTCTATCATGGTCGCATCTCATTTGAAAATACTCACGACACCATTCTCAGCCAAAGACCGCTTCACAGCCAACTTTCATTTGAAGAAACTGTCAGGGCCCGTAGCAAGCCACATAATCTTCGTACGCTGTGACTTGGTGAGATGGCTTTGTAACCCAAACCTCGTATTGTACCTCCGTACGGGACACGATCATGTACGGTGTACCTCGGTGTTCTGATATGTTGGTGGCACGACAGGAGGTTCGGGATGCTTTTGGCGTGTCGTTTTGGCAGACGCAAGTGTGGACATGCAATGCAATGAATGTGCTGTCGCGGGTGAGCAGGAGAAAGGGGCAATTGTCAGTTGGCAGCTGCACAGTGAATGCTGCAGGCTGTTTTGACATGTTTTCGTCAGCTTCCGGCAGGTCCTGAGTGCTTATTTGATACTATTTGCTCGAGATATTTGGTCATGGAGTACAAGTACCATACTGTCTATACCGCGACTTTATCACAATTGAGCCCAACCAAGAGGTGCCAGCAATGATATGTGGCACAATTATGCATGGATAAAGTTGAATCCACAGTCCAGTTTCGCGGATCAACTTTTTGCTATTGGCCAGGAACGCGTGAAGCCCTTGCATATTCTATTGCAGGCTTTAGCGAGACCTGCAGACCCACGCCCATGTTCGACGAATTATCTTCGGATGATGGACGATCATGTCTATGTAAAGCCTGGAGAGCCAGTCATCCATTGGAGCTTCTTCCAAAGTGTTTTCCCGTGCCAACCAACCGCTCGAGATCCACGACGGCGCGAAGCTCCAGAGCCATGGTTTGTGTGGTGATACGAGTATTGGCATTTGCCTTGGACTGGTTGCTGCTTCGAAGCACTTCTATTCTGCTTCCTCCACTCGTTTCGTACGCATGCTAGGAAACGAGGGGCAAATAGAATTATACTTACGAAGTAGTTGGCCCACCGTAGACTGTGAGCAGGAGACTCGGCAGCGACGTTGTTGGGGGGTCCAATCTGTGACGCTGTCAAGCAACGCCTATCTATCACACTGCATGGTTTGCTATTATTTGGTGATTTTATCGCGGATCATCTTGCGGCGTTGGGGTGATCTTTCGATGTTGGGTCAGAATATGTGGAGTCTCCGCCTATCTATATTGAGTTCAATGCGGAGAGCGTCCGGCCGAGGCCGCTTATGATTATACTTTGTAGAAGTCCTCCTTACAGCAGTGATTCTGCCAGTGAAAGCGTAGTTTTTGACTCTGTTTCAACGAATTAATCAATAATCTCGCCGAAGCGAACAAGAGTGGGAAGAGGAAGGACGTACCAGAGTCATTCCCTCATCACTTGTCTCCCAAATCCCTAGTCTCGTGTAGGAAGTAGTTTCTAGGGTTGCGAGTACAAGACCAATTTGATACCCCGTTGCTAGTATTGCAAGTATTGCAAGCTCAGAGTTGCAGCGTCGTGTCGATTGCACAAAATTAGAGTTATTTAGACTCGAGGAAGGGCGATGGAACCGTCTAGCGCGAACCACTGAACACCAGCTCGCACCGGCAACCGATCAACAGCGTCACCGTCTATTCCACAAAAGGGAACACCAAACGGTCCCTGATAGGTCCGCACCACGCAACAGGGCCGTCGTACGGTAAGGGCCACCAGAGCCTGTCAGACCGCCCGGCAAAACACACTAATTTAGTCGACATTCCGCCCCTCTGAGTGGTTGCCCAACAGAGAAACAGGGTGCTGACAGGCACGATGGGACCCCTCAAGGAACAGGGGAGATGCTGTGCAAACTGTGGTCCCTCAGTCCCTGGTGTCCCAGCGAAACTGGTTCGACTGGCTCCCCTACCTACAGTATACCCCTACCCATGCCCATGCCCCGGCCCAATGGCGTTGGCGTTCCCCTGATGATCCCTGAGAAGAGAGTCGGAGCTTCAAAAATATGTTGTTTACGGTTCCTTGCCGAAAGGGCAAAGAGCTCTCCACCTTCACCGGTGAGCGTGGATGTGCCGTAGAAAGCAGTCCAGTTCCTCTCCTAGCTCCGGCGGCATGAATATGTAATATCACGCTCTCTCCTCCTACTTCGATTCAACCTGCTGTCTTTTGCCCGCTTACTTGCTTGCGTGCGTGCTTGTTTATTCACTCGCTCGAACGAACCGCCCCAAGTTAATATATCCTCTGCTTGCTCACTGACGCCGTCATGGCCCCCTCACGTTCTCATCCCTACAAGGCCAATTCCTGTTCGAGCCCGAACGCCTTCCGCAAAAACGACTGCTCGACAAGGAAACCAAACTCCAGCCGGACGCTCATCAGTTCTTCTAGTTCAGCCTCAGATCTTCAGTGTACAGACCTGCTACGTCCGGCAAAGCTTGAGGCTCTCCCTCTCCCCAACCGTCCCTACAGCTCAGCAACAGTGCCATCAAATAAACTACGGAAAAACATGAAGGACTTGACGGGATTCCATACGACAGAAGACGAGTTCGAGGCATTGCCATTGGCAGTAAGAAGAAAGGTATGCATGCCTCTTTAATAATTGTTACTGTTATGAGAAGCTTGGTTTGTCGAGGGAACCATAAAGAAAACAACGCACCTAGGAGAAACACGGACACCAACTGGAATGGCTGAACATTAGACATCAACACATTTGGCTTGAGCGAGTGATGATGGTATCATTTGCAAGATACCGGTAGACACCAATCTCGATGAAATCACCAAAAACGTTACTGGTCTAGTCATTCATCCACTCCAGTACCACAGCCAAATTTTAATATCAACACTATTACTTAGCAGACGTCCCACCAACCATCACTCCTTCAAGCCAGATGACATTGATAATGTTATGTCTCTTCCGTTGGTGTGCAACAATTGCTGCTACCGGCAGTCTTCGCTAAATCCAAGGTATCTCGTCGTGTAAATTGTGGTACGAAATACCCGAGGATGAGGTCTTTCAGCCAGTATCTCCGGTACCGAGTGGTAGCAGAATCATTCGCCGTTTCGCCATCTCCCATTGGGAATAAAATGCCTCCCAATGGGTGTTTGGTGGGCGGTGAGTTATGACGAAGGAGTTTCGCAGTCCCGCATGAACATATACGCTTTGGGCATCTTTCTATATGCACAGCACGATTCTCATCACCGCACCTTCCAAACGCTTCAAGATAGTCCTCTTTCGTGCCGAATTACCCACAATATCCCCTGGTTTTGGATTTGCCTGAGACTAATAGGGTGTTCCCTCCAGTATTTTTCCACGCTGGAACGTTTAAGACTCGCTGAAAGGGCCAACACGCAAGCTCTGGACGACCTACCTACCCAACTATTACGAAAGAAATCCCGACGCGGCGTCGCTTCCTTTCACGAACTTCAACAACAACCTCTCTCGCCTAGACGGCCACGGAGAGACTCATCTTCCAATACTGAAGCATCTTGGTTCTTGAACCTGCCACCAAAGATCAAGAGAAAAAACTTTACGGCAGAGGAAAGAGTGATGTTGGACGGACGTTTGCAGGACAAAGTCATACTTGATGCGGCGGACGAAGCGGTATACAGGGCGAGTCGGCGTGTCATTAATCCAGACGATGAATTATTAATCCCGAGTCCAACATTGCCCGACACCCCATTGGCTGCTGAGTCTCAAGCGTACATGGAAAGTTTCCGGTGGATGGACGAAGAGAATAATCTGGATTTGCGGTTAGTGCTGGACGATTACCATGCAAATATCGAGGGAGCAGTGCTTCCTGATTCCACGAGTAACCAGAGACCATCATTTCGGCGGCATATGTCAATTACAAACCTCCCCTTTGGGAGACCTTCACTATCCTCATCAATACAACCTCGATCGCCAAAAGGCGACTCATTCTCGCGATCACAAACGAAACAATCACAAACGAAACAATCACAAACAAGACAGCGATCTCGAACCCTCTCGTTAGTAACGGCAAATAATTCTCCTCGCAGCTCCCCAACAGCATCGATAGACCCCAACGCAACACATTACCAAGATCCAGAAGCGCGGTTAAAACTCAGAGTCTACTTAGCCTCGCCTCAAAAGTTCGATGAAGCAATAGAATTTGGGTTTCCTTCCATGGATAATTTTACAACGGGGGACGAGAAAGACAACCGAGCTCAGACACGAACCTCAAGAGATGGCTCCGACTTCAAGAAATCAACTGCAACCGATGGGGGACGGTCGTTTCTTGATGATACAGCTTCTCTGTTCGAGGACGACATGTCAATTGCCGATCCTGACTCACCAATAACACCCATGGCGATGGAGGAAAGATTCCCGCCCCCACACCGAGCTTCAATGTGTAACTCTGGCAGTATCGGTAAATCTTCAAAGACGTCAGCTGATTGCTCACATATTGGGATCATCAAGCCGATGGTTGTCAAACAAGCTGACAACTACGTCCACTCGACGCCTGGCAGCCGAGAGATGACGTTGCGAATGACGCTTACGAGACCTGACCTGAGAGCTGATGAGTCGAAGATCTATGGATGGCAGGTGAAACCCAAAGTGGATACACATCATATGTCACCTACGATTGAAGACCTGGACGAGAAGTTCGAGATTAGGGGTCCTTTCGGGGGCGTCGATGGGTGGGGTCCAGAGGAGAAAGAGGGAAAAGGCCTCAAGCGCCTCTGGCAGAGGGTTAAAGGGAAAGCGTGAAAGAGCTCGCCCTCCTCGCATTTTGTTTGTTGATCTTTCAACATGTCGTATTATGATTTGTATTTTAGCGGGATCTCTTGGTGTTCTGGGGATATCTATTTTCATCTATGATGCTTGCTTTTCGTCATATTTTATTTTCTTTTGTACAGCGGATGCATTAGATATGCTTGATACCACTTCCATTTTTTGTAATTGCCAGTTCTAGGTGCTATTATAGTAATCTAAATTACATTTGATTGCTATTACTTGGTCCATCATGCATTGTCAATAGCATTGATAGATGCTAATAATATGACTGGACTAACTTAATGTGGCTAAGACAAGTAGTTCATCCAATATCAAACTTAATTAGCATTAGTTCGCATTGTCTCCTGAAACCTCGATGAGCTAGCTACTCGACCTGTAGGCTGTATTCCAACCATCTTCTGATCTTCATAAACACAAGATCTCCTATGTTGCTCATGTTAGCACGATGCCTTTTCGACATCACACCCGGCGCCCATTAAAAGTCGAATAAATACACTAACTACTTTTCCGCAGTATGTGCCAAATGAATGACTGAGCTGTACTCGGGTACTACTGTATCCTCAGAACAGACCCTCGATCCTCAATTCGCGATTCTCGCTTAATATCTGAGCACAGCCAACGTGGTCTTGGCGGGAAAAGGGGGGGAGGAGGTAACGAACGGGTGGTGATGCTACGTACTGAAATCTAAGAGATGATGATTTTGAATCGAAGGGTGAGGGGTATTAAGTGTAGAGGGGAGAGATACTAGCGAGTCTGTTTTGTTTTGCCCTGTATTTTGGAAGGGTGGATTAATCACGTTATACTGGTTTAAGAGATGAATTCGAATAAGTGTTCGGCTTTTACTCTAGTTTTTTCAATCGATTTGATTTGTTGTTGAAAATCTATTCGATTCGATTTGGATTAGCTCTAGGTAAAATTCAATAAATAGGGTAATTAATTAGTCCATGAACTAGGTCGTTTTCCGATCACCGAGTTGACCCCTGATCTCGCTGTAATAAGCCAGAGGGTTCTATAGCTTAACTGAATGGTCTCTTATTCAAATAACGATATTTGAATAATTGACTTCATGAAAGCTATTTCATCTTACCTAAACATTACCAACTCCCAAAACAAATTATATCAGAAAATCATTTCCCACTCCCCCCTCCCTCTACACTCCCTTCGTCCCTCCCATTCCATCAACCAAACAAACACATAATTAAGCCTATACAGATAAACCTGGCTATAAGGATACTGGATATAAGGATAACCTCGGTTATATCCTTAAATTTTGGGTCCCGATTTTGTTAGGTGAATATACTAAGGATACCTCCGTATAAGGATAATCCTTAGTTTTTTAGGTCCTAAAATTTTTTACCACCTAAAATACCCTTACTTATATCCTTAGAAGTTTTTTAATCCTCGGAAATTTAGTAATTCTATATAATTTCTCTATAATTTCAAGTATAAAACTAGCACTTAGCAATAAGAATTAGTATATTACTAGCCTTGTATATGAAGTAGTAAGTACTATGTTATATATTCTTAACACTTAAATAAATAATCATGTCGTCGCCTATGCCAAGACCCTCGTTATAAGGATAACCTCGGCTATATCCTTACGAAACTTGCCCCCACGAATATCCTTATATCCAGGTTTATCTGTATAACAAAACTCCTTTCACGCCTTGTACCACAATCATACGATTCTTCTTCTACAAAGCTTGTAAGAAGAATCGCATGACTGCGGTTGAGCCACAAAGTGATATCACAATCCTCAAGAGTCAAGACGTTCTACTTTATAAGCGAAAACCGAAACTTTCGAATCCACAGTATGTATCCACTTTGAAAGTTCCATCACATTTCTATCGTGCGTAAGTTTCTATATCTGGAGATCACGTGGTTATAGGGATATATATAGAGGAGGGAAGATGCGGGGAGAGCTTGTTTGGGTTATGCATATTCATTCACTTTGGCTACTTGACGGGGTCCTTATGGTGTAATTGAATCGGGGGTTTGATACGATGACAGGTTATTTGGGATGGATTGGCATTTCTGGTAACTGCCCTGTGCTAATGATTTTTATTGTTATTTTCCTATACTAGGCATGCTAGGCGCGGGGCTCACATTAAGGGTATGCGGTACTGTACCTCTTCTCATCGAATCTACTAGCTAATCCTACAAGGAATTCTTGCCTCCTCTAGGTGTACCCTTCCAACTGATTGTACGAGGCTCAGCTGGCCGCTTAGTAGCAGTGAACTAATTTGTCGGAGCATAGTTAGGGCTTAAACGGCGAGCCTAGGAGAAAAAGAAAAGAGATGGGGAAAACACAGGAAAAGACTACACACTCTCCTCATTCTAAGATCCCGCTATCCTGTTCATGTACGGGGTGTCCTTGCTGTACAGGTCGGGTTGGCTCTGCCTGCCTCGTTTCTAGGCAGCTGTTTTCTGCGAACCATCTCCTCTCCCAGGAGCATGTGTCAATTAAGATATAACATGACATCTCTCATCTAAAGTCTTGTCCTGAGACAAAAACAGCCTTGTGTAATAAAAGATTCAAGTCAATACCTCAAAAAGATAACGTAAACCCACTCTTGAATCCGTTTTTCTACCCTCTATATTTTAGCCCTGACCGAGTGTTTACAGTACGCATAAGCTTTGTACAACTTTCGGATAGGTGCAGAGGTACTTGGAAGTATATACAAGTGCTAACAGGACATGCAATCAACAAAACCCCAACCCAACCCAACCTCTATCATCCCACAAAAGCTGATCCCACGACATCTCCTCAACACCATCACGGATCCAAGTTAAATACCAAATCTTCTCTGAGATTCACCATCATCGACACGCATGTCTCTCTATGGCCTAGGCAGCGACAGTCTATAAAGGATGAAAGGATTTCCAAATGTCCTCGAAGCACGAGAAATCAATCCTGCCAATTATGACGATTAATGAACCCTTTGCTATATGTCAGAATCTCCTAACTAAACTTCTAACCTTGTAAAATTTCGTACCCCTCTGTAGCTTTCCATATATCTCTTACTGCACCGATAAATAAAGACTTCCTCAAACCCAATCCCAGCTAATAAAGTATACCTAGCATTGGTTAATCAACTACTTTTCCATATACCGAATTCTAGAAAAAAACACATAAAGGCAGAATTTTCCAACGCAATCAAGTCTAATTTGAGCGAGACCGCTTTATCCTCTTACAGTAACCTGGAAGCTTCCCATTATTCTAGTTCTCACGAACTTTTCATATTGTCGTTTTTCTAAATATATCGGACGCCGCGTTTCAGACCCTTATGTATGTTTATGTTCATTGGCGCGCCATGTTGGAGATAGACTACTACCTGATTAGTGGTATACTATTAATCCTATTAAGCCTCATAACTATATACATACTAATAATACGCATATCAGTAACGAACAACATCAAGATATCTATACCTCAACAACCTGTTCAACACAGCAGCATCAATCTATCACCCCTTCCAAGACCAAGAAACATTTCCCTTACTAGCTACAACCAGACATTACCCCTAAAAAGCACTACAAAATCCATAAAACTTTCGTTCTTCTCCTTCCCCTTTCCCCTTTCCCACTTTGCTTAGAAGACAAGAGAACCCGCTAACTCCCTCCGCTCCTCATGATATTCACCCCGTTTCCCCGTCTCGTCACAGATAAACTTATGAAGTTAGAAATAGATGCCTTGATATTTAATATTTGATATCTCAATGTGATCGCGAAAGATCTAGAAGCTTAGTTGAAGTATGGTTACCGCTTGTCTATAGGTAGGCGCAAAGATGAATAGATAAGGTGAGGATTATAGTGTATATATACGGTGCGGCGTGATGGAGATATCTTTACTTTTCAAAGGGGTTTATTATGTTTTTATGTTAACTTTGAGATATACCAACTCCTGTTTTCTAGTACTGCCATTGTGAGTAGTTTCGCCAATATATTTATATCAGACCAAGCATTACGCAAACAATACCATCATATCATGAAGACTCCAAGCCTCCTACAGTTAAAATCACAATTTCACAAAACAACTCAGCGCTTCATATAATCAACCCGACCAAAAGTACCTGTACTATATCTAAGCACATAACCAAACTCCAAGTGCTAGTAAATATAAAAACTCCCTTATAAAATATAAAATATTCACTACAGTATCTTCAATTCATCAACATAGTGTATCTATCTACAAACTACAAAGTACAAAATTTCCCTTCCTATTTTGCTTCGATACCCACCCAACTCCAACCTCCCAGGTATATTCAAAATTCATGAGAACCGATATTTCGTCGCTAGCGCCAAAAACCTGGTTCACGCCAACAAAACAAGAGAGGAAGATGTTACAGTACATAGAAGAAATGAAAGACCGCTCACTCACTCGCTCGCTAACACAAAAATCAAACAAAAAAGAGTTCAAAGAGAAATTACAGAGTAAGAAAACATCACCACAAAACCCGCTATCAAACCCAACCACCCACACCAAAAACCCCACCCTAACACAGCTAGCTCTCCTACTCGAGTAACACACTCCATACTTCCCATCCCTTCCATCCCCCAAACAATTATCACTACCTACATTAGCCCCCTCGCAGTCATATCCTTGCGTAACACCCGTCCGCTACATGCCTGCGTAGCTAAATGGAAATATAACATTGGTGAGAGCTTTACTTTACTTGTAGATGGACTAGTGCAAACCGTAAAGAAACTCAGTTCCGTCTGTCTGGTTTATTAATAAGTCCGAGGCCGAGACCGCCTTCTTTGAGGGTGAGGATTTTTTTTGGAATTCTTTTTTTTTGTGGGGGGGGGGTTCTTTTGGGGGGTGTAACGGTGTTGGTTGCGATGGGACTTTGTTTTTTGGAGGGGTTGGGGAGCGAAGGTGAGAGCGAGATACAGTAGCAAAGAAACAGGCGAGGGCACACGCCCTACCTCTCCTCAAAAACCCTCACCGAATGAATCAACCAATACCCCTCCACAAAAGCCTCAGGATGCAACTCAACATACTCCCTACACGTCCCCGCCAACGCCCTACACTTCCCATCCCCCTCCCACGTCTCCCTCGTCCCCGCCCAATCCCCACAGAAAGCCGTATTGAAAACCATCCGATGCTCCTTAAAGTGTTTCTCAACATCGCACGCACTCCCACTAAACCTCGCCATAGGAGCAGGCCACTTCCTCGGATCCGGCGTGCCATTCACATCCGAGAGATCAGTGGGGATGGAGTCACGAGGAAAGAAGTACACGGCGATGAAAGAGGATGTCCATTCCATAGCGTAGATACCCCCGCCGGCGGCGTTGAAGGCGTCGCCGAAGGAAGCGGGGTTGTTGGAGTGGGAGGAGCATCCCGTGGTGCCTTCGCAGTTGTCACCTTGCAGTGTGGAGAGCGGGGAGGTGCCGCTGGGTGAGATGGTGCAGCCGCTGCTAGTGTGGAGGGTTACGGAGTTGTTGGTTTGGGTGTTGACGCCTTCGAGGATGTCGATTTCGCCCATTTGGGGCCAGGGGTGGGTGGGGGTTTCGCCGAAGGTCCACTTAGGGGGTGTTAGGTTTTTGTTCTTGTTGCTTTGGATGGGGTTGGAGGTGGGATTTGGATTATAGGGATGGAAAGGAAAGAAAGGACGAGGGATAACTTACAAATGCAGGCCAGATACCACAAGCGTTTCCAGGCATATGTTTAACATCCGCCACAAAAAGACCTTTCGTCCAGCTCTTTTTCGATTCGAGACGTGTAGACTGTCGACCTCCTTGTGGTTTGACCGTCGTGCTGTCGACGCCTAAATATATAGTTCCTCCTTCGCTGTAACCCGCGAGCTGCGAATTATTCGAGCTGATGGCTGTTTGGTAGGCGACGAATCCATGGGTCGGATCACCGCCTGAAAAGAATGAGAAGCCGTCGAAGAAGTTGGTTTTGTTGTAGGAGTCTGTGATGATATAGGTTGCGTTTGACAGACCTGCTGTGCAAACGGTGGATAGGAAGAGGAAAGAGGTAGGATGCATTGTGTAGGGTGGGAAAGGGTTCGGGTGTGATTGTGTCAAGAAAGATTGGATCTCTTATACATCGGATGTAGATACTATGTGTCAAGACTATTGGAAAGACTTCGCCGTGACCTCAAATATATCGCAAACACCAAGTCTCCGTGAATAACAGCAAGGAACGATATAATAACAACAAAGCGATTGTGAATTGCCAATTGTGCCAGAACCCGATAAGAGCTCTATCCAATTGTAATTATCCAATCAATAACAAGAAACTCAGCAACAAAACCAGAACAGAGAAACGAAAAAGCAAGCTCAACCACCCAAAACAAAAAGACAAAATTAGATCTTTCATGAAAAGAGGAAACAAAGGAAGGTATATAAATCAACAGCCAGCACAAACTCGCTAGACCCAATGATCCATGAGATCTTTCTGTATGGGGCTATGTATGGACTGACCTACATTGACTCCTCCATCCTCACATCACAGCCCCAGCGCAATCTTCACCCCACCACTCCTCAATCCATCCTATGATTCCCTCACACAGAACATCAGCAAGTCCAGACCTCTCCCCAAAAGCCAGGAGAGGTGCAGCAGGCCCTGACAACCAAGCTAACGAGGCATAGAAGAAAGAGTTCCAAGAGGTTCATCGCAACGGAGTGGTCATGCATCCCTTACCCAAAAACTCGAAGCGCTGTCAGGCAGCCGGAAGCTCGAGATTCTGCATGGAGGACAGCGGGGACTGGTGGAGAGACGCTGTACGTAGAGAAATCATCTTGGTGGTTGAATCCTGGGGTTAGGTTACGATGGGGCATTGTTTGAGTTCCTTTGTCACCAGGCGAGAAACACCGCTTTGATTGGTCTGGGTGGATTCTTGTATTAAGCGAGGGCGATTGTTTGGCGCAACGAATTCCGCGATTGAAACAGGCCGACCGACAACTTCACAATATGACCTACCCAGGCCAACATGCGATCTCTGAGTCTTTGCCTGGTTATATCAAGGTCAAACTCCTTCTGGTCGTCTACATCTTCATCCTTAACCAGATTTTTCAAACTGAGATGCGTCAGAGAATCGGACCACCCCTTCGAAGAATATTTTTAAAATTGTCGTGATTTATGATACATGCCCTCTATCTAATCCGCCTATACACGTTGGGCAAAAAAAGGAAAAACTCCTCCGCATCGAGTGCAGACCCAACACAATGCAGACCCAATCAAAAACTATGAAGCCATGGGCCATCTAATGAACAGCTCCACTGTGGATACGCAGAATCCGTACCATGGGCGGCTAGAAAATCAAGGTTGGGTATCCCAGATACATGCATGAAAACATCAAAAGTCTTTGCGCATCGACATATTAATCCTCCCCTATAACTTGACTTTGTGTCCGGTGATCTTGAACCAAATAACGGCAACAAACTCCTCCTTGAATAACTCCCATGGGTTGCGGTTCAATAAATTGCTCAACTCGCGATAGTTGTACATTTCTCCCCAGCAATCACGTCCCCATTCGCATCCTGCCATATTCACAACGAAGTCTCGATCCTTCTCGTTGTAATGAATTCGGGTATCGTTTCCATTGTCAGAACAAGCCCCCGGCGGGAAACTGTTGATTGATCGTTGTGGGATGAATGCTGTATGTGGCCGGATCCATGGCTGATTGGTGTAGAGGAATTCCAGGGCATCTTGCTCTTTATGTTCCCATTCCATATGCTTTTGCTCGTATCCAACTGGATCCCACCAGACATCAAGCAAACGATCAGTCCACGCGCTTCGTTTTATGAAAAATGACCCGAGATTGAATCCAGAGCAGTCCTGTGGGACCACCAAATTGATAGAGCTCTCCTTTCCGTCTCCCACAGCGCTAAGCGCTTCAGCATCAAGATGAGGCGATGTAAAAGGATGTGTGATATTAAGAGGGTTATAATCGTTGATGTCGCGATAGGTGTTTTTGGCGAGGTGATTGAAAACATGCGATTGCAGAGAGTAGGAAGGCTCCATGACGAAAGTATTAAGATCCATCCACCAGAACCTAGAATTTTTGTTAGCGGAATAATTAGCAAGTTGGCGAAGCCACGAACCATTCGGCATCGGGATACTTTCTCAAGCAATTCCGAATCGTGTCGACCTTCTCCCAACTTTCTCTCCACTCGTGAGCATATCTCTTCTTGGTGCTCATGTCGACAATCTCCAGCTCATACCCCCATCTATTGGCATACTTTCTTTTATTTCGTACACTGTCGCGCTCAATTGCCCATTCTCGCGGACCCTTCCACTCCATTACACCACCTCCTTGGTTTGCAGCGAGTATTATTACGAACTTCTTTCCACCCCCGAGATGCTTGCTCCTTCGCCAATAGTAGTGCAAAGCTATATTTGGTCAGACTTTTGTTGGGACGAGTATTGGGTGTGGGAAGCTTACGGGTGGTGTAAAAGAGAATGATCATTACAATGAGACCGAGGACAGTCAGCAGTCGCATGCGCGTCTTTCGTGAAGTATTTAATGCCATGATCCGTAGCCTGGCCAGCTTGCTTCCACCTGGCACCCACCGACCTCTCCCCAGTTTCTCCTTTTCAGCATAGCTTTTGTGGGATCCGCCATTGAACCTGGGCAGACTGTTGGAAATGGACCTGTAGTGTCGATTGAAGAAGCCGTTATTCTGTGTAGAGAATGATGGGTAGCCATTGACCCCTTCGCTCTTGGCCTTGGCCGATTCCCATGTTACTGAGGAAGCACCATTGGAGCCACGAAAGCCCCCCGAAGGACTTGATCGCCCACTGCCATCATGATATGGACTGTTGAGGCCCGGACTCGCCCATCCACCTCCTGGCCGAGGAGAGGGACTGCGCGACAGCGTCATAGGAACACTGTGCGTGCCACTTCCAGGTGTCACAGGCGTCCCAGGGATAGGAGACAGAATGGTGACCGTTGTTCGCGATGGGGAGGTTTCGGTATCGATGTCGACTCCAGTGGACTCTTGGGTATTAATACCAGGAGGGACGCTTGCACTCAAGATTTCCGAGCGCCTTCGTCGATGAGAGAACGACCCGCCAGCGGAGGAGAAAGAGGTGGGAGTTAATGACGCCAGGACGAGGGCGGGATACCAGAGAGGTTCACAGACCTTCTGGTATGGAAATGCAGGTGGCTTTTCTGTAGGAAAATCCCTCCGGGGAGCGGCGAATTCGATTCGCCTGATTTAGTGTCTTATCTCGTTGCGGCAGGTCGAGTAGGCGTAGGCGTAGGCTTATGCGTAGACGTAGGTGTAGGCGTGGTGTAGGCGTAGGCGAAGATGGGGTGCGCAGTGCAGCTGATGCGAACGGGTAGGGAGACGTTGCAATGCAGAATGAGGAGTCCAGAATTATACGGTACAGCTGCTGCGATGGGTACAGTATGGATTACGGAGTGTTCTGCCACCAGAAACTTTGGTTCGTGATTGACGGGGGGTGGCCTGGCGTCTGGGAACGGACACAGTAAGGAGCCTTGGCGACGGCCTTTCTACGGGCGGGGGGAGCGATCACTTTTGGTGTGAGCCGGAGAGTGCTATACAGTAAGTCTTACTCGTAGCCTACAGTACCTACCTACTTGAGTACTACGACTACCACCAAATACAGACTACCTCTGCAAAGATACTTAGGTAGGCTAAGTCATGAGTTGATGAGATGAGCTTTTGCCAACTACCTGAAAAGGCACTAACTATATTACTTAAAGCAACAACACCACACTACATGCACCAAACATTTGATTACCTATCTGGAATTATTGCTTCCGAAAAAAGTCAGGGGGAAAATATATTGATGAAGTATTCAGAGCTAGTCTGCTATCGTCTTGGCAGTTGGTGAAATTGGGGTCACCTTGCCGTGCTGGTCTTTCCCGCTTTCAGGTAGCCGTTATGATAGGACTAGGGATGCCACTCGCTTGATGGAACCCCCTTATCAGCCTCGTCCTCGTGTTGGTGATGCTGAGATGATCACGACATACGGGAATTGCGTCTAGTCATCATGCTGCTTCTTCTGCATTTCCATCGCACGAGGTCTGCAGAACAATATACGAGATATGTGAATAAGGTATTCTGACAAGAAAAGTTGGGAGGTCTTTGGGGGAAATGGATCACCCTTGAATATGTGGACATTTCATTTGAGAGGGGTTTCAAATAGTGCTTTTTTGGCTACTTTTGCAATTTCCTCCTGCCAGAATGAATTAAATCACCCCCGCTCATTTACTCAGCTTTATTTGGCTTATAATCAATTTCTGTTATTGATATTTAGATATCTATTACTCTGTGGATTGTTGCCACATTACGATTAGTTACACCAGATGTCTGCCTCGTGGTGGCCCCATTAGACAGCAGCTCAGCCTTTTTTGCTCCATATCAATTACAGCGCAAAGACCATCTAAACAGTACAGTACTGAGATGAATGGATCCAATCATGTTCGATTAACTCATCCGGTGTTTCTAGAAAGTAAAAATAAAGAAGCTATCCGGTGCCACTTATCCTGTCAGAACTCAAAAGTGCCATGCCATGTAACCTTATTTCCATTCGCTTAATTTTACCATCTCTATTTATACCCAGAAAGGAAATATCAAAAAGAAGAAGAAAGAACAATAAACCGCATCATAACTATAAGTGAGCTGAATTTCTGCCTAGCCCTCAGAGTATTTGAATTTGTGTTACACTACAGTAATAGTTACAACGGATTACGATAATCCGGTGGGTACGAAATAGCTAACGAGATTTGTGATCATGCACCACATGTACTGTAAATCACATTAAACTTCTCCGCGAATTCAGAGGAGATAAGAATCCAACAAGTGCACTGAATAAGGCGATAACTGCGAATCTAAAGATCGAACCACCGAGCTCCTACAGTATTACCAGAAAGCCCCCCAGAATTTCCCCAACCTGTAAATCCCTACTTTCTATACTTGAAGCCTCTCAGACAACGCCCCCTCGATATTCTTCTGACAAAAGATACCGTATTCTGATCAAACTCGTATGTACAGCATTGAAACAAATAGACTAAAGTAGTGGAGGTACCCTTACCCTGGGCATCCATACCACGTGACTCTCGTCTCATCTACACAAATGGATTGCCTCAGAGATCGATTTTCTCAGTGAGTACAATGGTACGTACACACGTTTAGCCGTTAAAGTTTTACTTTGATTTACGAATTATAATGATATCTGTTAAATACCGGCACTGGTTGATTTGTGTAATAACCATATAATACTAGGTAATTCATGATTAAATTTGATTGGAGTCGTGATAGTGTTAGGGAGTATACTTTTTATAAAGTTTTCGTTTGTTGTAAAGGTAAGCTTATACTGACTTGACTTGGGGAGTATATCTAATTCGTCCCAGGCGAAATAATCGTGGGGTTTTCAGGGGTTTTTACCCTGTTGTCAACCTTAGCCACCCTAGCAAACCTACATTTATTTCGCCTGGGAAGAAGTAGTTAATCTTCTACGGTGAGTCGGAGGCTGTTTCCCATTCTTTGGCTACCCAATACAGATCCACCAGCCTTTGGATGGTGGTACCTTAGGAATTCAGCTGTTCGTTTCTTACATGTATTTACAGCACAAAAGTTAACCTACAAATAGCCCCTGTTCAATACCTACTGTAGCGATTAGTACTCTAGTATTTGACGTTTGGCAGTTAGATTGCCGAGAGCTACCTAAAGATGGTTGGTGCTCAATTGTTATCTCGCACGTGAGGTGAGTGTGTCGGAAGATACTTCGTGAACTTGTGAAGTAATTCCGATCCTTGGGAATGAAGTGCTGGGGCTTTGCCTTCGAGAAATGTGGGTCGCGGATCTGCTCTAGGTTAATAAGCAACATCTTGCGCACGCACTTTGAGCTTCTTTTCTAGAAGTATTTAGAGGTAATTTTATACTTCGTAGTTTATTGTTTGGGCACTTCCTAATGCAGCTTTCTGCCACCTTTCACCGACCGTGGATTTGAAAGTCCCCTCATTGGTTCCGGCTGTTTAAAGCCGAATCTCTAAGCGCTCGCCAACACACCACAGACATGCCTGCACGCCTTTTCGTGGGCGCGTATATTCATCGACAACCAACGAACGAAGGTCGTAATATCTCCATCTGTGACTGTTGTCGAATGAGAATTGTCCCAAGGCCTGCAAAACAGGCTGGTAATGCTGTATCCCCTGCACATCATCTCTGGGTGCAAGGCTGAGCGAGCTTCATGGTCGTGCCAGAAGGGAGTACGAGTACATGCCTCGTCGTCCATATACTCGAGTACATGCCCATCCCATGACTGAAGTTCTGGCCATGATATGAGTCTTCGTTTCATCTTTCTCTCTTCCATACACCTCATCTTTTTTTGTGTCTTTGTCGCAACTCCTTCCAGCTTCCCGTGTTGCTGTGTCCAAGTTGCCGTCGTTACCTTTGTCTTCATTATTGTTGCTCGAAAGAACCACCTTCCTATTGTCACCCCACCTATTGTTTCCACTCTAAAATAGACCTCAGCACAATAGCTTGCCTTTGTCACATTGTACCATTTAGAATTTCCTTCGATACATCTTATTCATTATTGTCTTTTTCTGTCTTCCGGTCATTCCTTCCTCATTCACAACAAAAACTATAACGAACGGGCTACCTACTTTCACTCACTTGCAAACTTCGCAAACCACTACAATAAATACAACATTTTCGAACCATCGATCCGTACTTATCAGCTGGATTAATTTTAGATATCAATTCTCCGCCCCTGCGTATCTTTCAATTCAAATATGTCTGCCGTAATTGGCACGAACGCAAAGTCAAATGGCGACTCGAAAGGCCTCATGGCAGGCTCCGCAACGAATCCTTTCGAAACACCATTTGACGACGACGATAGCGACAGCGATGCTTACGAATGGTGGGAAGATGCAGAGTCTACATCACCGAAAAACCAAAAATTGCACGAAAATAATGGCGGATCGAACGGGAGATCCCTAAATCGAAGTACCACCCGAAAAGTGGAAAAGAAATACTCCGTTCACAAACCCATTCGACATAAATCCAGAGGGAGACAGAGAAAACAAAATGCACAGGCAGGGATTAAATTGGTAACGGATTTCTCTGCAAGGCAGAATCCAACACCAGCACAGTTACCAGCCCAGAAACCGAATGCCCAGGGGGGCTGTTTTGTTGATCTAGCGGCCCTCGAAGCTCTCAATGGCGGGCCAAAACCCAAAGCCAAGACTGGCGGATTCTGGAAGACACTGAAAAATAAAGTAGGTGGTATTCTTTGAGTCTTGTTTCCTTTTGGTGTATTTCAAGCAGGTCTTGAAACCTCATATAATGATAAAATTGAAATGCTGACTCCAAGATCTTCCACAGCCAGCCGATGTGTCCGCACAAAACCCAGTTCCAAGTGAGGCAGCTCTCGCACCTAGACCCCACGATCCATACGTTGATCTATCACCAAGTGACCGACCGATATTTATTGGTCTTTCCATTCCTTCCCGAGATGTATCCATGCACCAACCAAGTCCTCAGACAGCTTCCTCTGAGACCTCGAATATCGTCCAAAGTTATCAACATCGAACCCCGATAATAGAAACCCCAACAATTATCATTACACCTGCAAATGAAGGATCTACTTGGTCCCCTTTTGATGAAGGTAGTTTGTACAATGGACAAAAACACTCAGCCACTTCGAGCTTCTACTCTCAAGTCAGCACTGAGCATAACACGGCTGCTGCTCCTCCTGTGCCAAAGGTTCCCAATAATATTCTCAAAGAAGAGCAGCAGCGCATTGCAGCGCAAAAGAGCTGCTTTTCTCCAGATACCGAAGATGGAACCACTTGGGAGGATGAGAGTGTCAGATCTCGTGTAGTTTCCTCATGCACCATTTTTGAAGAAGATGTTAGTCCTATCGTTGTCAGAACGGCACGTGGAGTCTCAGTTTCTGATGGCTCAAAATCTGGGAGACGTGCGAGCGTTGGAACGACTGCCACCCCGGCTACACCACGCCGGTATTCAAAAGGGTGGTGGAATTATATTACAACCCCATTTTTAACACGATCAAATACATTTGCAACAAACGATGCTCCAACTCAACAACCTCCTGCTCTTCCGAATTTAGCAATTGCTGCTGCGAAGGCTGAGAATGAGAGAGATGGGAAAACATGGGAGAAGCAATTTTCTCCACTCACGCCTGCAACGACAACAACCATTCAGTCAGATACATGGTGGAACGCAGACCCGAAGTCTGCCATCCAATCACCGGTTGACAGTAAGTTGGGACACAAGACCCAGGTATCTGCAGCCACAGTGCCTTTTGTCTTTTCTGGCGATGCGCCAGTTTCTCCGCGTTACCCAGAGAGTCCGGTTCCTAGCTTGCCATCATCAGGGCTTGATAGTAGTGATAGAGAACTTCCGGTATCGCGCATAGAGAATAATATGCGGGGTTTACAGAGCAACAACCCATTCGGACGGCCTCAATCATCTGATATGATTGAGTCTTCTATTTCATCCAGAAGACAAGCCGTGCAACCTGCACCTGTGGTTGTGATGCAGCAGCAACCTCAAACTTTGATTGTCAACAATGTTAATCATGTTCACCAATCTCCATCAAATACTCCCCCACCAGCTTACTCACCTCCACCATCTCATATCCCGCGGTATAGAGCAGTTTTCCCTCCAGGGCACGCCCTCAATATGGAACAACCAATGTCGCCTGGCCCCCTAACACCAGGAATGCAAAATTCCATGGCGGGCCCAGGAGCAGTTCAGATGGAGAATGTTCCATTAACGCCAGCTCGTTCAACAATCAATCTGAACTCTTCTTATCCAGCACTTCCCCCGAGAGGCAATGCGCCTATCATTGCCGCTTACTTACCGCCTCCGACCAAACATGCTAAGAAAGCAGAAGCGAAACGTAGACGACACGAAAAGGAAGATGCTGTCGCTCGTAGAGCTGGAGGCTGGTGGCGTGGTCGAGGTTGTGTCCCAAAGAGAGGTTGCTATGGTCGTGGTGGAGCTGAAGGACGAAAGAAGCGACGTTGTTACATTGGAATAATCATTGGATTCTTGTTGGTGATTATCCTGGCAGTTGTATTGGCAACGCAACTTCATCGAAAACCTAGCTCGGGGATTGAGACATCTCAATGGGTTAATTTGACTGGATTTCCTCCAATTTTTGCCGGTCTTTCTACCATTGTAGCGCCTGTCAACACGGTTGAAAATACTGGATGCGTCTTTCCAGCTACCCAGTGGAGTTGCAGTTTACCCAAAGAACTTCAATCATCTGTTGCTCCAAATCAACCCAATCAGCCCAATTTTCTACTGAATATTCAGTGGGATAATAGCACGGAGACAAATGCTACTTTTGCCAATGTTACTGGGAATCTAAATCTTCCTATCCGTGCTCTAGGTGGTAACGCTGTTTCTGCTGGTCAATTTGTTAGACGGATGCTTCTCAGAGCCAAAAGGGCAATCACTATTGTACCCTCACCAGCACCACCTTCTTTCGCTGATGGTTTCTTTCTCGGAAATACCACAGATGGGATTGTTTCAGATCAAAAGGCCGGGGATCCAACGCCATTCTACATCTCTCTTCTACAACCCGAGAAATCCAATTTCACGAAGCGCGCTTTGGCTACCAGACAATCAAACACATCCGATCCATTCCCAGATCTCGATATCATCATCCCAGCACCAAGCTCCGACTCAGATGGCACAGCAGCACCAGCCAACCTACTACCTTTTCCCACACAACAACCAATCCGCCTTTACGACCGTGGTCTCCCAACCGAACACTATGGTTTCTACACCTACTACGACCGCTCCATCTTCCTCAAATCCATCGACCTCCTCAACGCCACCAACGACCTCAACGGCGAAGTCCCCGCTGATCGAAACGGCGGCGCCACCAAGAACGAAGCCCAGTTCCGTTGCACATGGACCCAAACACGCTTCCTCGTCCAAATCTGGACACGTCAAAACACCACTGCCCAACTCCTAAACTCCACCTCGACTCATACCCCGGTGGATCCAGCACATGATTACAGCCAACCTGGCTCTTTCCCGTATCCTGTCACTGTGACTGTGGATCGACACGGGGGCGATCCGCGGACGAAAATGGTATACTGTTATAAGATTGATGAGCGAGGGAGGAATGTGGGTGGGAGTGGGAAGATCATGCAGGAGCAGAGGTTCTTTGGTGGGAGTCTGGTGAATCCTGCGAATGTGCTTTTTGGGAGTGAGATGGCGGATCCGGCGCTGGGGGGGTTTGATGGGGGGGATGGGGGGTGTAAGTGTAAGTGGGATAATTTTGAGGGGAGGAGTTGAGGTTGGTGATGTGGATGAGGGGGTATGAATTTATGAGGGGATTTAGGATTTGGTTTGGGTGGAGAGGATAGGAAGGAGGGGGGAGTAGGGGAGTAGGGATGACGGAGGTAAAATGTATGTTTGCATGGTCTTGTTTCTTTTTTTCTGGCGTTTTTTTGGGACATTGGTTGGGCATTGCGATTGGTGTTGGGATGAATTGTTTGGGCAAAAGTATAAATATGGGCATGTGAAATTCCAAAATAGTATATAGAGAGTAATGAAAGACATGGGATATCATCCTCTTGTTCGTTTTCTTGTTGTGAGAATGGTAGGACTAAGAGTTTGGATGATTGGATAGAGGTTTGAGGAAGTGAGGAAGTGGGAGCTTGGTAGTTTACTGATAAAGTAGTGAGGGTCAGGAGGAGGTTGATGATAAATTAAGTGATGTATTTACCCAGATTCATAGATATGGAATTTTGTTTGGTTGGTAGAGTTTAGAGTCTAGAGTCCAGAGTCCAGAGTCCAGGTGCAGTAAGCTTTGTTTTGTTTCATGGGTATCCTACAAGTACTGTGAGTTCTTACCCTAAGCGAAAGTCCAATTACAGCTAAATCAACCTCACACAATTCACATCACATAGGTGCATACATTTCCAAATATCAACATCCTTCTAAATTCAGCCTTTATTCTTTCCTCATCTTCTTTATTTCTTACTTCTACATACTTCTCTGCGAATTTTTGAATGACGGGAGGTTTCTAGAGTCTACTAGATCTGACTGGGTAAATGCTAGAGTATTCGCCAAGACCAAGGTTCCCCAGTTTAGGCTCATCCCGGCGCCTAAACTACATAGGTACCTCCGACAACGCTCTCCAGGGTCAAGCAGAGGCACCTATTTGGGGCCAAGCTACTTAGGTTAGGCTTATCTCACGACATCCATCAACTTGTCGTCGTTGTCGTTCGTTCGCAACAATCACGATACACATACAGATACAATTACGTCGTCCTAGAGCGTCTGCTATCCATATTGAAAGATAAGATTATATTCGTCATACCCGCTGTCTTTATCTTGTCAATTGCTTGCTGTTCTGCGCAATATCGCAACACCACCAGATCAGGTTCAGGGATCGCAAGGTTCCTTGGGAAAGACAGGAAGGGTTGATTTGAAGGGGTGAAGGGATAGGGATATGCCTTCAATCGCACAGGTACCGCAAGATGGCGCGGGGGCGAAGAAGAGGAGGTGGGAGGATGCGGAGAGTGTGGTGAGTGTGGTGAGGGTTTGTAGGTAGGTTTATACGAACCTTTCTTTCTTTCTTGTATTGCTAGAG
This sequence comes from Hymenoscyphus occultus, assembly GCA_900536445.1. Lineage (NCBI taxonomy): Eukaryota > Fungi > Ascomycota > Leotiomycetes > Helotiales > Helotiaceae > Hymenoscyphus > Hymenoscyphus occultus. The sequence goes on along the minus strand of UNPT01000001.1, from coordinate 348,990 downwards.
GGAGACACTACGACAAGGACGAATAACATAGCATGGAAGAGCTAACCAAGAATAGTCCTCAGCTAAAACACCATCGCTCTGAATCATCACAAACCGACCACACCACTCTCCTGGAAGAAAAGCAGCTTCACCACTTAGAATACAAAGACCGCGACCGCGAACGCGAACGTAGAATCCTACCTATCCCCTCACGGAGGGAAAGCCATAAACGCCAGCGCATCGAGCGAGTCCCATCACATAACGAAGTCAATGTCGATATCGGGTCTTCCACCCCTCTCTCCCCAAAGGGCGATGCAGTGGAGAGGACAGTAGGGAGGGAATCTCAACCACACTCACCAGTCAAGAAAACAGATCTGAGTCCTTGCCATATCTGTCATCGCAAACCGACGCTCAAGGCGGAACTAGACTCCTTTGCGGATTGTGGCGCGTGTAGAAGGAGGACGTGCTGGATTTGTATAAGGGAGTGTCTTGGTTCTGCAGCGGGGGTTGGTGCGGGGAGGGATGTCGAGATGGGGGAGGAGGGGAGGGATGCTGGTGGGGTGGGAGAGAGGGAGGGTGAGGAGGGAGAGCGGGGGGTGGGTCATAGGGGGATGGTTTGTAGTCGGTGTTGTGTGGAGAGGGGGACTGAGGGGGAGGTGTGGTGTTTGGGGTGTTTGAGAGCGGAGGGTGGTGGTTGAAATTAGGTCTTGGGTCCTGGGATGGGACGAAATATGACTTCTTGAGCGATGGATTATGGTATCAGGGACTTGGATGCTGGATTGGAGGCGTAGACTAAGTGCTACGAGTTCAGGGAAATCTGTAGTGCGGTTGTAGTGGAGTTGTAGATGTTGTTGACGATGCATTGGACGGCTGGTTAGGGAAGATGACGTGATGGTTGCGTCTAGGCTTTTAGATACCCCCCCTTTTTAATTTCACTGTACTTGCGTGTGGAATTTTACTTTTACTCTTGTTTTTTTTTTTTCATGGCTTTGGGGTTCGTGGGACTATATAGTGTTGGGAGATTATGTCTCTTCGGATTTTGGAGCAGTGGAGTAGAGTGTGAGAAACCTAGCTAATCTGCTTAGCGTAATCAGAGGACTTACTTGATTCTACTCAGGTCTACTCAAGTAGTCAAGTAGTTGAGTAGTTGAGTACCTCTCTCAGCAATCCGGCATTCAAGTCATGAGAGAGATATCTCTCTTCTTTAGACTATCAGATTAATTATCAATAACTTCCTCATACTTTCTACAATCAACTTGAATCAAGCAGCCGAGTTCATTACTGTGGCTCTCACCTCTTTCCAATCTCAATCTTATTAATATAAATATAAATATACCAACCTCCTAGTGGACTAGGTCTCATGTGCAATCCTGTATGCAGTATTCAGTATTCCATTTACTGTAAGAGATGTTCTTTATGTTATAGATATTGGGAGGATGATGAGGATGATGAGAATTGTGTAGTGTTTTTGTTTGGAAGTAGCTAGTTAGCTAGTTATATAAATAATGAGAATGATATTGATATCCATGTCTTGATTATGAGGGTTTAGGATAGGATGGGTTAGCTTGTGGGTGTACTAATTGTGAATCATACTGTGCTTTGTGAAATTGTGAGCTAGATATCTAGATATTGTAAAGATACGGGTTTTATGGGTATGAACTTGCATGAGTTGAGTGGTGTTGAGATTTTTGATTTCTTGATTTGGTGATTTGGTGGTACTTGAGTAGTGGGTTCTTTGCTGGTTGAGAATATGGATGTATGTAGAGTGATATGAAGGAAAGGGAAGGGGGATGAATGATGAGTTTGACAGAAGTCGAGGTATAGTTGCTCTTTTCGAATTCATGGAATATTCCCGTTGCTGCTATACTTGTAATAAAAGTTTTATGATTCTCCCTAACAGACATTAAATTAAATATAAGTGTTATCACTGACGGTTTTCTAGTAGGGTAAAGAAATTGGTATGCAGGATCTGGAGGTAATGGTAATACTTACTCATGAGTAATGGAGTCGCTTTGGTTGGTTGGTTTGGAGTTCTTGAGGACCGCAGGATAATATTTTTGGGGTTTTTCGGCTGCGAAATCGAAAGGATTTATACATCCTAACTTAAAGCGGGCCTCGCGAGCACAGACGCCTGCGGCCGCTCGTAGAGCCCCTAAGGACAGCTAGCTAGTACCCCCCCTGGTTAATTTCCTAAATAGGAAATAAAGCGCTGATTCGTCTAGAGTACTCGTTTATATCCACCTTGCACTTGGCTACTCTATAAGTGTAGTAGGTAAAAGTTAACTAAAAATTATAAGCTTAGTATAAAATTATATCTACAAATCTAGGGCTTTCTAACAGTACTATTATCTTTTCGATATCTGCTTTACTAGTAAAGATACTAGCGTTTCTATTGTTTTGTGATTTCGGGTGTTGTTACCCTTACTAGTATATACTTAGCTACTCCGCTATCCCACTTAACCACTCTACTATACACGATTTACAGGCCTTGTATGGCCTCTAGTACTAGCTAGCTGGCGTAAGAGGCTCTGCCAACTCGTTCCTCGTTGTTGAGGCCTGAGGCTCTTATAGTAAGAATGGGATTTATAGCGATATATTAGATCATGGTAGCGCTAGGTCTGTGGCTTGATGTTCCTTGTGAGGTTTGTAGATACAAGTATAACTAATGGACTAGGACGCTCTATTTACAGAAGACATAATTCGACGTGTAGGTTGAAGGGGTGTTTAAGATTTGTTGTTGTAAGTTGAGTGGGTATTTATATAGCGGTAATGGGGATGCTTCTTGTGAGCTTTGTAGAGGTTGATGATGTAGTTCCTTGAGTCATTCTTAGTGGGGTGGTACATTGATTGTATTAAGATGGTGTTTTCCATTCTGTATTTGAAGATTTCTAACATGTAAAATAAGCTCTTGATCCTCTTTGTCAGAGGTGATAATGTAGTAGATCAGACCTCAATACTACCTAGAATAAATCATCGACTGTCTCATTATCAAACTGCACTTCGAGAAAAAGTGCGTAATAGCCGAGGCGTGCCGTGGAGATACGGTACATTCCGCGGCCCTACTGCGAGAATTGACGATGATCCATAATACTGTACGTAAAATCTGGTCCGATCCGATAGTAAGTGGCAATTCATACAGATATTCGTACTTTTTTTAAAGTCCCGTTCTCTTCGCTCATACAATATCCTCCATTTTGTTCTTAGAGGTATGTATGTATACTAACTGAGAAGATGTTTCGTATCCTTTGACGAATGTGTAGTTAATCCAATAATATGGATATGTCCCTTGCCAGTATCCTTGTATCGAGGTTTATCTGTATACCAATCCTACTGTTACATTGTTGGTTGGGTCGTGTCAACTACAGAAAAACCTGGCTATAAGGATACTGGATACAAGGATAACCTCGGCACGCCTCGGTTATATCCTTAAATTTTGGGTCCCCATTTTTTTAGGTGAATATACAGCGCTACAAATGGGTGCCGTCAAAAGTTCCGTTTTTTCTCGTTTTTCGACCCTCTGAAAAACGAACTCTCTAAAACACGTATTTTGTAACTATATAATAACACTACTATATATTATAATAAAAAGTTGCTCCTAAGAGTCCTTATATAGCCTCTTAGATATCTCTACTTTTTATTAAATTCTAAGACGCCGTTCTTAAGTTTTATTAGGATTACTACTTTCTAACTTTTTATACTTTACGTTATAAAGGTGCCGAGGTACGCCGAGGCACGTAGGGCGTCCTTAAGCGACTTTTAGTATTTTTAGTAAGTCACTTATAATACTAGTAACACTTTACTAATTAAAGGGCCAAGACATTAGAAAGTATTATAGCTATAGGCGTATCTTTCTAGCTAGGGCTTATACTATATAAATGTGTTGTTATTGTATGGTTACTAAATACGTGTTTTAGAGAGTTCGTTTTTTAGAGGGTCGAAAAACGAGAAAAAATCGAACTTTTAACGGCACCTATTTGTAGCGCTGTACTAAAGATACCTCTATAATAAGAACAATACTTAGTTTTTTAGGTCCCAAATTTTTATTTTTTTTAATACCCAAAATACCCTTACTTATATCCTTAGTAGTTATTTATTCCTCGGAAATTTAGTAATTCTATATAAATTCGCTATATTTTTAAGTATAAAACTAGTACTTTGTAACAAGAATTAGTATATTAGGTAGCCTTATATAAGAATTAGTAAATACTAAAATATATACTCCTAATACTTAAAACAATAATCAAATCGTCGCCTATGCTAAGACCCTCGCTATAAGGATAACCTCGGTTATATCCTTACGAAACTTGCCCCCGCGAATATCCTATATCCAGGTTTTGCTGTGCCCCATACGGATTGTTGGTTCGCCGCGAATCCCCTCCATGGCTCCAACATTCATATTTCTGTCTGCTTAGTTTTCTCCCACGTTCTACGAGTATATACAGAGTCTCTGTAAAGTCACATCACCCTGTAATTTTCACGACTTATCATGTTATCTCAAGCACTAAGGCGATGTATGTCTTTGTCTTCCCCGCAGTGAAAGCGGCTACTGCATGTGCGTTTGAGTAACAGTTACCGTACTTAGGTTGCATTGTGAAGCCAATCTCAAATATCGGTCATGCTTCGAAGTCTTTAATATCGATTTCTTCGGTGGGGTTGAAACAACAGATGCGGTATGTGTTTCTTTTCCGCTTCTCTTCGCCCCCGGTCCCACCAGTACGAAAGTTAAGATCAACTAACAATCTCATTCTATATGACTCTAGACACGCCACATCTACCACCAATTCAAAACCAATTGTATCAGTCCCGCCAACTTTCGGATTGGCACCATCTAAAGGAATCGAAATTCTCGCTGCCCAGCGTCGTCAACGTCCCGTCGCACCCCATCTACAAATCTACAAGTGGCAAATAACATCCGTTCTCTCCAGTCTGGAACGAATCACTGGCGCCACGCTGGCGGGCGCCCTCTACATATTCGGCACCGCATATTTCGTGTCTCCATATCTAGGTTGGGATTTGTCTTCGGAAACTATGGTTGCTGCGATGGCAGGCTTGCCAATAGCAGTCAGATTCGCTGTCAAGTCTGTTCTTGCGTGGCCTTTTTTCTTCCATTTTTTTAATAGTCTGAGACATTTGGGTTGGGATTTAGGGAAGGGATTTAAGAAGGTGGTGATTGTTCGGACTGGGTATGTGGCTGTGGCTTTGTCGTTTTTGGCTACGATTGGTTGTGCGCTCTGGGTTTAGCCTTCTAAATAAATACTTCTGTTTAGAAATTACCATGAACTCTCCTGCGCGGTTAGTGAGCGTTTTTGTGGGGTTGAGTTGTTTTGCTTTTATTCGTGGTCTTGAATTTCTCGTGGTCTTGCCTTACGCGAGGTCTTTCGAGTTTATGAACACTATCCGTCTTATGTTTTCCACTTGCTGCTTTGGTGTGCTAATTTCGGCCTCTTATGGTCCTCCTTGGTATCAACGGACTTTCTAAGCTGACAGATGTGTAATTAGCAACATCGATGTAGGCTTGTCGGGATCCGAAGACTGCGGGTCGAGTAAGTGTTATCATATCTTCTTCGTAGTCGTCGATTACTCCTTTGAAGGGGTTTCGAGACAACAACTCAAACTTCGAAACAAGCTCCTTCACGAGAGATTAAACATGAATGAGACCGTGAGTGGCAGTCTCACGTGGACTATATCTTATCATGACATATCAGCTGAGCCACAGACGTAAGTTTCTAACAACTAAGACGGAGAAAGTAAACCAATAAATCGTTATATCATGTGCTGCTTCTCCCATAAGTGATATAGTTACGTTGTAGTTATCCTACACTCCATTTTCGGGTGGCCAGTCTGCCAGAACATTTTCTGTAACTCAGACTTTCCTGAAATACTAAGTACGGGATCCTTACGCTTGAAGAGGATTTCCCACGTGTTCGATACATTACGCATGAGGGCTAGTCGTTTTTGCACAGTTTCCGGCATACCTTGAGGATTATCTTGCCCTAATATTCCTTTACCATATGTCTAGTTTATCGTTATTTAGCAGATTGCTGCCTTCCGTTGCTCGGTCGATCACGGAGGGTTTTAAAGAAAGCCAGAAACGTATTCTTTTTCATCTAGATCTCTGCCTTGTAAAAAGTGTGGATTAGTAGCAAGGCACTTTTGTATTCCTAAGAGGTGTCGCTTAATACAGAAGTCTGAGAGTCCTACTAGCGTACGATTTGATTAGTAGAGTATAGGACATGAATTTTTTCCGACGACAGAAATTACACTATTGCATATCCTACTGTACAAAATAGTTCCCGCCTTTGTTTGCACTATTATTATAGTGTGCGATATAGCGTATTCTGTTGGGTAAGTGACCTTCGAAGCATTTAGACTACTAGAAGTATAAAATTAGCAGAGGAAAACTCTAACCCTGGAGACGAGACTCCTACCTCGATATCTATTCCTTTTCATTGATAGAGCTGTTAACTTCTCCATTGTCACCCTAGAAGCAACCCCGAGCAGAATAGACCATACATGCTTCTTCCTCTATTCTTCAAGTCCCAGAACTGGAAATTCCCCTGCTTTCCAAAGCATTCCCCAACATGTCCGCCAAATCCACATTATATAGGTCACTTTCATCGTCGGTGATGATGAGCCACGATCGCAAATCTCGGTTTTCAATACTCCACTCTTTGACCCTTTCCAAGACTCTTTTACCATGCAAATCCCAGCATTTGCTGTTCACATCTCGCCAAACACGAAGACTATTGATTTTGTGAGTCGGAGTAAATGCTTCCTTAGTAAGGAAAGGAAGCATAGCGTATTGAACAGTTTGACATTGAAGAGTATGTTTCTCGGATTCCGAGGTTGATTCCGAGGACAGAAGACGGATAATGGTGTTGATCTGTCCTAGAAGTGTTTTCTCGGGCTTAGAATCAGTGGGGATACTATGGTATGAAGTTAGTAAAGAGTATGCAGAAAACGAATTGTAGCGATTGGACGTACCTTCCCTATGTAGTGAGATGAATTTACTAAATTTCGGGAAATAATCCTCTGTTGAAGTACATGGATACATGGCGGTTCCGTAGGCCATTTGGGGGGAAGATAGATGTCAAACCTAAATCAAAGAGATCAGCAATATGCAACCGCGAGTCTTAGATAACACTCGACTCACGTGAATAAACCCCCCTCAAGAGGTCCCTCTGACCCAATGACTAATAGTTTCATTGCATCCGGTCTCTTTCTCGAGACCAAAACAAACACGCCTCCTTCCAAGCCAGTACTGAACCCCATAAGTTCTATCAGGACTTTTCCCCCTTTATCTGCGCTTATCTCCTTTTCCTCCAATTGTTCTGCAAAATAATGTTTTTTCAAAGACAAACTGGAGAATGCCACATGATTGGTTGCACAAAAAGCTTCCCATGGATCCTCGGGTAGAGGCTTGATAATCGGAAGATTTCTAAGCGAATGCTCGGCCAACTTGTCTCTGAGCTTCAGGAGATCTCTAAAGAGGTCGGTCGAGCTGTCTAAACACGATGAGGTCGCTTTTCTATTGGGATAATTGTGATCATATTTGTCTAGTAGAGCGACGAAAGGAGACATCTGATCAAGTATATCCTTGCAAGCGACCGTAATGGAATCTCCTGCCTGCTTCCAATACTGCATGGATTGTATCTCACTATCTTCATTCTCGCTGAACTCCTTCAACCCTGGACTCTGAACTTTCCAGTCCCAATTATCAACGATGACAGAGGACATCTTGTGGTCGACAAGCGAGTTGAGAAACTCCACTATGGGCGCGTAAAATCCAGACTTTTCAAGCAGATCTTTGACGGAAACATGGCTCATCAACACTTCTATACGATTCAGTATAAAAGTACTGCATCTGTAAAGTGCAAAAAGCTCTGCAGGAGGATGCTCGTCGAAGAATGACAAAGCGACCTTATTTCTCTTACCCTCGCTGGCGGATAAAGGAACCAGGTGAGAGAGATAGGGAAGATATTGTGGAAGCAGATTATTCAGTTTTTCCTCTTTCATTCTCTCACTCTTGGGGACAGTATCCAGGGTTTCTCCAAGGGCCTTTTCAGCTTCTTCATCCATCGGACTCAAGAAGGCCCAAACACTGAAAAGCTTCCCATTTCCACAACAGTTTCGTGTTCTGTATTGCTTTTCTCCCTCTTGAAATTTTGTTACCAGTCCTATACTTGCTGGTTTTTGTCGACATCCAATACAAGTATCTCGCTTGCATTTTGGACATTGTAGTGTAGAGAGATATTGTAAGCGACGGTTGGTTGTGTGTAGCCATTTGAATACATGTATTTCCAAATTTGGAAGGGGGATCGGGGTGCGACATTCTCGACATTTCAGACTGGTGAAGTAACTATAGAGATGCCGAAGATTCTGAAGGTCCGTTAAGGCGGTTGGAGTTTCCGGTATCGATATGCTCGAGTCTTCCTCGGGGTCCTTCTTTTTGCTGGTTCCCAGCTTAGGGAGCTCGAAAGGCTGGTTGTCCGGATGGAAGCTTCTGTTCTTATGAGTGCTGTTTTTGAGGAGGAACGACATCTTGAGATGATGTAGATTCTGTCGTGCGAGGCGTTTGCGGATGGATATTGTCGTTGGAAATAATTTTGGAAATCATGGTGGCGTAGTTATGAATCAGAGCCATGGGCTAAGACATCTTTTTGAAAAAGCTACCTTCAAGTGGTGAATCATCTTGGATATTTACTTAAATTTAGCGAAGACGTGATGAATTGTGAATGGATAATACTTAGAAGATAGATAGTGTAACAATCACCCATCAGTGTTGTTGATTAAGCCGAGTTGACATAGCTGCGCTACAGTTTACAGATTCTGGTTACTGGTATGTAACCTACAAACCGAATTCACCACAAGAAGTCGCAACACGCTTGAAGATACAGCCTCGTTATACGAATTTCACTCTTTCTCTGTGGTAAAAGAGACAGCTGTGCTCCAATTTAAATGATCTCGCTCCCTTGTTGTGAAAATCGCTTTGACTTCTCGCAAATTCATACACTGAACATGGGAATATATAAGCCATTTATCGTCCATTCGTCACACTTCAGATGAGAGGCTTATTGTTGGTTTTGTTTTATTTTTGTTGGCTAGCTTCAAACGCTTATACTTCTCCACATACGAACCAATCAGAAGGCTCTATTTTGTGGAATAGCTGAAGGATAAAGCGCTCTCGGCCTTGCGTCCCGTAAGGGGAGCAGTAAAACTACCTAAAAATAGGCACACAGCCAATAAGCAAGCACAAAGCTTAGTAGTAAAATAGGCACACAGCCAAGAAAGAACACACAGTTCTAAAGGACGCTAGCTCGCGCTAGCACACAGCACGGCGAGCGATTAGCGAGGGGTACGTGGGTGGGAAAAAGAGCTCCAATAGTGTGACTGACGATAATGTTGTGGTGTTGCTAGTTGAGGAGTTAACTGTACGAGTGGAAATATAATATATTCCCCGCACTTCCTCATTCACTATAAACCACTACTATTTGTTAAGGGTTGGCTATCGTATGAGAACCAGATAGCGAAATCTCTAGCCTTTCTAGGTACCTCAGTTGGCTCTATCCACACAGAATGAAGTTGATGTTATAAGACAAACTCCTCGAGTAGCAGATTGAAATCAATCCTTTTCCCTGAGTTCGAAAATATCCACCAGCGTGACTCGTCAATTTAACCCAGGAATATGCATCATTCTGTGTCCTATAAAATTGTCACCCCTCAAAAGGTGTATCAAGAATCCTTTCCCATACTCTGATAAATTGCGGATGATGTTTCGATCTTACGAAGTATGGTGCAACTTTTGGTGGGGTGGGGTGTTGTTTCTTCCCCAGCGCTCTCGCTTAAAGTACCGAATCAGTAAACAAGTGGATCAAATACCCCACCCACTCCCAGTGCGATTCTATCTCAGCTCTAGCGAACTCGTAGAAGAAAACAGAAAACACAGAATTTAATCGCGCAAAGAACAGGGCTAGCACGGGGTATTTTTAAACCAATATGGAATATATTTCGCCAAATTGCCTACCAAGTCGGCACATGTATACTTGGGCGCGGCGATATGTTTCATCGTCATCCTGGATTCAGGAGGCGACGTTTCCAACCCTGCTTCTAAATATGAAGTACCGTATCTGTCTTACCCCTCCATTTCACCCCTTCGCATCAACTCCACAGTTCATAATTTTCCTCTGGATGATCTACGGTGTTCCCCGGATGCATCAACTTGCGACGAAGATCTTGACTGCCAATGCCATGTTCTTTTCTTATGGTCGATCGTCGTCTCTTGAAACACACGCACCGCGCCTGATCAACACGCAGGCAAAAATACCTTGAAGGACCTCCGTACTCCTTGTTCTCAGGATTTTCTCTCATCAGCTGAATATCAGTGTTAGAGATCATCAGGTCAAAGTCCCTTGGCTATTTTTATCATGTGAATATAAGGCAAGTCGTTCCTGTTTCTTCGATATCATATTATTCATACCTATCGTCAACAACATATTCAGCCCAGTCCTGCAATACCCAACCAAGCCTTTCATTTCTTTATAAACCCCATTTAATTCACACCACATTTCATCTCTTTCAACCCTCCACAATGCAATTCACATCCCTCTGCGTCCTCGCCCTGGCCGGCTCAGCACTCGCAGCCCAAGCACCAGTCAACAAGCGAGAACCCCAACTCCTCGACAACATCGCCAACAAAATCGGCGAAGGAACAGGCGCCATCAACACCGCCATCAGAGATGGTTCAGGCCTAGCCCAAACCCTCGGCAACCTCCTCGGAACAGCAGCAGGCACCAGAGTAGCCGACGCAACACGAGCACTCAACGACGGCGCCGCCCAAGCTACCAACGCCGCAGGAGCAATCGGCAACATTGTTGCCAACCCCGTCGTTTCCTCCCTCGCTTCTCTAGCTGCTACCAACACCCGCTTAAATCCTTTGCTACCACAACCCACACCCACAGGTGGTCTCCGAACCGCCCCAACTTCTCCTGGTGTTGCGTCTCCCACCGGCGGGCTCCCACCATCCAATGGAACAGCTGCTGGTAGCTCTGGCTCGTCGACCACAGCGAGCTACTCGGCTGTTCCTGCTGCGGGTGTTATTTTCGCCTGTACCTTCCTTGCTATGTTTGGATACATGTAGATCGTTGACGGTCTTGTTTCTTTTCTTTATGAGTTTATTTCTGTAACGTTGCATATGAGCGGAGTTTTGCTATTTGGAGCATGGGATATGGAGTTTAGCGTTGGTATGCTGGCATTTTGGGGGGCTTCTGGAGGATACTTGTATATCAGGCTATGAGATATGGGATATGGAAAGAGGAATTGTCTTTGCAGCGCATGGCAGGTTCTAGAAATGATAAAAAGATTATCTACCACGATATCCATTCTTAACCGTGCCTTGAGCATTGAACTGACATAAAACCCTTTCACCATTTCCAAAAGTTGACTCCTTCTAGCCGATCTCAGTATTTAAGATTCCAACGTTCGGCACTTGGAATACGATTCCAAGGATTCCAAGATTCCATTCCAAGATGGAATATTCCAAAGGCTCTTGATTTTGTAACCAAACATTCCAAGGATTAAAGGCTTAGGAGTTTGGTTCCCTGAGTAGAATATATATATATATATAGCCTATTAGCCAATAAGAAAGCTTACTTTCAAAGTAAAATAATACTAACGTAAATTACTTCATTAATTTACCAAGTTACTCACATACTACTAGCTTACGTATTACCTATACGATTAGTAGATACTAGCGTAATCTACATCTAGGTACAAATAGTCCCCTAATCACTAATCTTAGTTGTCCTGAGCTCGTCAAAGCAAGATTTCTTCCCCGAAACTAAACTAAATAATAGAGTCTACTTGTAAAGCACCAAGAAAAAAGACAACTATTATTATCACCTCTCTCGCTCTCGATCGCGACATTCTCAAGGGCCGCACCGTTTCCGTACTCTTGAATTCATGTGAGAGGATATGAGACGCTGGTAGTCTGTCTCTAGACTGGTGTTAAATATGTTGTTTTTGATAGGTAAAGGTAAGTGTAAGTGTAAGTGTAAGTGTAAGTGTAAGTGTAAGTGTAAGTGTAAGTGTAAGTGTAAGTGTAAGTGTAAGTGTAAGTGTAAGTGTAAGTGTAAGTGTAAGTGTAAGTGTAAGTGTAAGTGACAGAGGCAGTAGAACTTTCCATTGACAGTCGAATCAAAAGTTATCAGATGTTTAACACCAGAGAATGAACCGAGAGTCTCGTTCTTCACTTGCGACCCTACGTCTACAAGTATCCATCCATCCAGCTATCCAGACAAACAGGAGAAGAAATTAACACATTAAGTCTATATTCTATCTGTTATATATATACCACCACCCACACTTCAAACTTCTACTTCCCATCCCCCTTCAACCCACTCACCGCTCCACTCTCAGAAGTAGCCGTCGTAATCCTCCCCAAACCCCCCACAACCACGCCCTCATTCTCAGCCTCAACATCCACCGGCACAGGCGGGCCCGTAAAAGTATTCCTGCCCCGCACAATATACCACACCAGACTAATACTCGCAAACGCCATAAACACCACCGACGCATAATTCATCGTGACAGGCGTGACAGGGATAGCAGTAGGCATGCAGAAAATAATGATGGCAAAGACGATCCAGATGATCGTCGCGATATTGATGAAGTAGCCGAATTTACCGAGGGAGAAGGTCGAGTGTCGGACGGCTTTGCGGCCGCGGAGGACGGAGACGAGGATGGGTATGCCGTAGGAGACGGAGAGGCAGATGGTAGCGACGCCCGTGAAGGCGTTGAAGGCGGAGGTGGAGCCGAAGTAGATGACTCCCAGGATGCAATCGACGAGTGTGGAAAGGACTAAGGCCCACAAAGGGATGTCGAAGCGAGGACTGACTTGGGACCAGAGACGAGAGCCGGGGATGGCGCCGTCGCGTGCGAAGGCGTAGGTGCATCTTGAGGCTGCGGTTAGGGAACCTACACCGGCGAAGAACCAGATTCCGAGGATCAGGAAGAGAAGGGCGAAACCGCCACCGGCTGAACCGGTTGCTGTTTTGAAGATGAGACCGATGGGTTGGCCGCTGAGGAGGGCGAGGAGAGTAGGTACGTCGGGGAGAACGAAGAGGATTGGAATCAGGTAGATGATTCCCGTTACTCCCGCGGCAGCGACTGAAAGAACCATGGCTTTGGGAACTTCACGCTCGGGCATCTGGACTTCTTCGCACATGGAAGCGACCATTCCGTACCCAGTCAAAGTATCTAGGCTTGGTTAGATATATTGGGTTATCAGAAATCTTGAGAAACTTACAGGCGGCTTGTAAGAGACCGACAAAAAAGGCCCAACCAGCTGGCCATCCACTGGCACTCGCATCGTAGTGTGTAAATACAAACTCGGCATTGCGTTTATTATCCGCCATGGTCAGAATCGTGATGATAATGATGAGAACAGCCGCGCCGGTCCAGTAAATACAAACCTTGTTAATCAAGTCCAAATATTTAGATCCGAATACGTTGACGGTGAAAACGATTGCCATGACGAGCCAGAATGTGAGAACCGTTTGCCACTGCGTAGCCACGAAATCCTCGTTCCAAAGCGTGATGGCGGACAAGATCAATTGAGCGCCGGAAAAGTTGATACTCAACGTGACAGTCCAATTGCCAACCAACCCAAGCCATCCATCCACCCAGGACACAATGGGTGCCCATTCTTTCGTTGCCAGCATTGCGGACCAGTAATAGACTCCTCCAGCGGTAGGGAAGACCGCACAGATTTCAGCAAGCGAGGCAGCGATACAGAGAGAGATGATTGAGACGAAAACCCAGCCCCAAAGAATAGTCACTGCTTGGCCATCCGTCAGACCGATTGCCATGGTGGTGGAAACACCAAAAGGCACGGCCATGATGGCAAAAGACCTTGATGAGTTAGGAAATGTATATCATGTGGCCTATGGGTCATTCTTTGCAACTTACAAGCCCAAAATACTCATCATACTCAGATTTCGAGGTAGTTCGCTCTTGTAGCCCATATTCTCCAAGGCAGCATTGGGATTGGCCTTCGGGCCATCGTGGGTGATGGAACTCATCTTGAGCTATAGAGAAAGGAATGTATAGGCAGTCGACGAGAGACTCAATAAAGGTAAATTACAAGTATTAATACAAAATGTGCCCACTCGTCGTCGACATATGAAGAGTTGGAGTTGAGTCGCACGACGACGTAATGTTTACCCAAGCAAGGTTGCAACCTGCAGGTACCCGGCGGCGGTGCTGGTGATGGTCTCGTGCAAGAAGAGAGGAAGACGACCCTAAACTACGGGAGTCCCAATATTCCCTCTCATGAAGGATATATGTACTGGGTAGGCATGGGGTACTGGATCCTAATATCAATACAAGTACGGTATCTACGCAGACGTGGGATAGAGATAACGGGTAGCGTGTAAATATCGGCATTTTCCTGATCTCGTCGTCGATTGTGACGGATTGACCGACGAAGGCGCAGGGCGGATTTGGTCATGGACATGACAACGCGAAATCGCCAGGGGCTCCTGGAAAACCTTATGACAGATGTGGGGAAAGAGTGCCCATCACGATAAGCGCACGTTCAGGTTCCAACTTGACCTTGGTTTGTGCCAAGACCCTTGAAGTGATTTTAATGATGTGAGGGGTGAGTGTAGAGTATTTGTGTCTGGTGATAGATACATGAACGTGGATTTAATAATATATGCCTCTATTTAGCGACTTAACGGGTCGCGGGCTCTCGCCGCTGGTTGTGAACTTGTGATGTGCTCGAGGGTGTGGTAGCCGAAGGATTTCAGACGGACTTTTGATTTTATAAGTAAATGTCCTGTCCTCTCCAAAGTTGTTGAAACGAGGCATTTTACGACGGAATCACTCGGAATCATTCCGAGGCTCTTAAACTAAGTTGATAGCCCCGGCAATCAAAACTTCTTAATGGAAGTGTTGTATCAGACCAGTGAAATCATGGTATCCATGAGTAGCTACAAGCTATTTTGGGATAAGGCTGGATGTCACACAATGATAAACGAACGAGTCCGTGAAGAATGCTTGTAACACTTTATCATACTATACCCCTCTACTTTATTTGAAAGCTTGTTATACAGGTCTTGATAGGTAGCATTTCTTGGAATACACTTTGAACTCGGTCGTTCTCTCGATTTGCACTCATACGGAGGTATTTACATGTATCAAGAATCACTTGAGCATTCTTATCCAAGAATGTGCTCAGCCTTTCTTCTCTTACACTTTACACTGTCAGAACAACCCTCAGTTTCGAATGATTAACCAGTAACCGCCCAGGGAGGAAACTCAACACCCTAATCCACGGTAGTACCACAGTTCCTCGATTTTCGTCCATAGATCCCACTTCAAGGTCACCTATTACAGTACTATTCCCGATATTCCGATCATTGTTAATTTTAGCACTTATTAAGTCCTTGGCTATAGTAATAAGTAATAGCATTTGTCGGTTAAAAGCGCGAAAAACGCTACTGGTTACTGAATGACCTCTGTCGTTCTATAACCTCATAAAACGAGGAGCAGACTACACTCTACTAACCTCTCCCCTTCAAAGATCTGGACAGTTCAAAAACAAGTTCTCTTCCCCTTCCATGAACATCGTGGTGATCCAGTCGAAACGCCAAATACATCGCTTGAGTACTTGCAAACTAGAACCCCCTCCGTCTTCTGAGCAGCTAATACTTTCCTCATAAATCATGCAACCAGCGAAAATGTAGGAGGAGACTTTCGAAACAAAGACACCCAGGTTTTGACCGAGAACCAAAACAAAACACCGACTTGTCCGGTTCTTTGAAGAGTCTGAGGTCGAAGAAGAGTTGAGAAATTTCTAGTCATTGCCTTTGCTGTACGTCGTGTCAACTCGAGGAAGCTGAGAGGCCACATGAGGATATAGTCTAAAGCAGATGGTACCTACGGAATAAACGTATTGATTTGGATGGGATAAACTTGAAGCGACCTCACCAGACCTCAGCCAATCAAGTTTAGCATCAGCCCCAACTACTAAACTCTCGCACTAGCCACAGCTTAGTCAGCCGAGCCGTTGAAATGATTTCAGCTGATCCTGAAGCCGCCAAGTACAGTACCGTACTCTACCGTGAGTACCTAAGCTCAGCGGCTGGTGATTGATTCCCTGCCACTTCAGGTGCCTGGCTCACTGGGCATGATCAGATGCAATTATCACCGCACAACACACCTGGACAGCACAATATTCTGCCAACGTGGGATTTCTGATCTCAAAAATCCAACCGTCGGTGTTCTCGTACAGAGGCGGACACCCCTTGTTGGCTCTCGCTACCCAACAACGTATTGCCACACTTCCACCAGGAGCTCGTGCCACAAAGCCAGCCCTGCAGCCCATCCTCTACTTACCGAGCCCGGGGCCACTGAATATAGCACGAACTTACGCCGGATTTCCCACCATCAGTCCAGTCCACTCCCCCTCGAGACGACGTCAACTCCAGCCACCATGGCATCGCCAAATACTTCTCGCACGAGTGCAAATGGTCAAAGGCGACCTTCTGCAGCTTCTCGATATACGGCTCCTCCCGCCATGTCTATGAACGGCCACTTTGCCTCAGTTGGCGATGCGCCAACGAAGGAAACATTTGAGCATGGCATCCAGGTCATTGACGAGGAGAAACAATTCAAGTAAAGCCTCATCCATGATGCGAAAAACCCAGGGTAACTAACGACTTGCTTTGTAGTCCAAGCCTCAACAAATATCTCCAAAAGACCAACATCGCGCAATCTGGCTTCAACTATCACCTCATTTCCGTGTTTGGCTCGCAGTCTACTGGTAAATCCACCTTGCTCAACCACTTGTTTGGCACACAATTCGGTGTAATGTCAGAGACGGAGCGGCGGCAGACTACCAAGGGAATATGGATGTCCAAAAATAAACGGGAGGGCGACAGAGGCGCTGAGTCGGAAAAGATGGCAGACAATATTCTAGTAATGGACGTGGAGGGAACTGATGGCAGAGAGCGGGGAGAAGATCAGGACTTTGAAAGAAAGAGCGCTCTCTTTGCCCTGGCCACCAGTGAGGTTTTGATTGTCAATATTTGGGAGCACCAAGTCGGGTTATACCAAGGCGCAAATATGGGTTTACTCAAGACAGTTTTCGAAGTCAACCTACAACTCTTCTTGAAGGATAAAGCGTGAGCATATCCCTTTGGACTCGCCAATTCATCTGACAAATGCATAGTTCAAATCCCCGCTCCCTCCTATTCTTTGTGATCCGCGATCACATCGGGGCAACTCCACTTGCGAACCTTCGAAATACCTTGTTGGCTGACTTGACAAATATTTGGACTAATCTTTCCAAGCCAAAAGGACTCGAGAAGTCCAAGATTGAGGATTATTTTGATTTCGCATTCTCAGCATTACCACACAAGCTTTTACAACCAGACAAATTCTTGACAGAGATTGAGAAGCTGGGGACGAGATTCAGAGTCGGGCACCGAGCTGCCAAACCACACGGTTTTCATGTCGACAACGAACTGGAAGGAGGCGTTTTTCTGCCAGAATACCATAGACGAATTCCGGCCGATGGATTCTCTGTGTATGCCGAAGGAATTTGGGATCAGATTGTTCACAACAAGGATCTGGATTTACCAACGCAGCAAGAGCTCTTGGCGCAATTCCGATGCGACGAAATAACTCGAGAGGTCCTCGAAGCTTTTGATGTTGCGATTTTGCCGCTCGAAGAAAGTCAAGCGGAGGGCGTCAGACTAGGAAAGCCAACAGTGATTGAGAATTTGGGTACTTCAGGAAAAGCCGCCAGAGTCAAAACAGTCAAAGCTTTCGAGGTAGAGGCATCCAGATACCACAAAGGCGTATATGCTAGAAAGCGTGTGGAATTGGAAAACAAGATTGATCTAAGACTGAAAGCCCTGTATTCCGGCCAACTCACAGCAGCACATAAATCCGGGGTCGCTTCATTTAGTACGGCGGTTGCTAGCGCCGTTAAGGCTGGTCAGAAAAGGGGAGCATCTTACGAATTTGCAGACATTGTTGAACAGGAGAAGAAGGTTGCATTGGCGAAATTTGATGCAGAAGCCAAAAGTCTGGCGATTGAAGGTGTGCCATGGAGTAACTTTGTATCACAACACGGTCTTTATGAGAAAGATTTGGATGAAGTAAGTGCACAATTACGCAAAGAGGAAATGCGACGACTTGCCACTCGTGTGGAGAGGTGGGTTCGATCTAGGCTCGGAGATTCTATTGGGCTTGAATTCAACAAACTTGGTTCAGGGCGGGGAGGAAGCGGGGCTCCCGAGGATGGTGTCAAACCACAATCAGAAAAGGATCTTTGGGATAGAATATGGAAAGTTTTCACCACGACCGTCGAAGAAGCCGAGACCCGATTCGTGCAACGAGCCAAAAGCTTTGATGCTAGTCAAGATGAAATCGATATTGGTTTGTGGCGATTGAGACGAAAGAGTTGGGGAGTTTTAAGAGCCAAAATCGATGAAGAAGTCATGGAAGGTAACATCCTTCTCAAACTTCGAGAGAACTTCGAGGACAGATTCCGTTACGATCAGGAAGGCGTACCTAGAATATGGCGCCCATCAGATGATATTGCGGGAGTCTACACAAAGGCCAAAGACGGAACACTTGAACTTATTCCTCTATTGTCAAAGTTCAAACTGGCCGAGACATTAGATTTTCCTGGTCTTGTTACATGGATAAGCGATGCTCCAGCAAGTATTGATCCCAAAGACGAAGAAGATCTTACCCCAATTGGCGGTGTTGATGAAGAAGAGGGTAAAAGTCTGGAGGAAGAAATGACGATATTAAGCGAAGCCAAGCGCCAGGATCTCGTGGTGAGATTTAAGAAGACAGCCGATGGAGTATATATGGAAGCAAAGAGAAGTGCCATTGGTGGTGTTGCCCAAGTACCATTATATTTCTACGGCCTCCTTCTGGCTCTTGGATGGAACGAAATCGTTGCCGGTACGTTCTCTTCCAACCCGTTTTTACCTTTACCTCCTCGGCTAGGTATCATACTAACTCCCCATAGTTCTCCGTAACCCAGTATATTTCCTCTTCCTCATTCTCCTCGGTGTCGGCGCATACGTGACCTACACTCTCAACCTCTGGGGCCCCATGCTCCGCATGACCAACGCGGCTACCTCCCAAGCCGCCGAGATTGGAAAAGAGAAGCTCCGCGAGTTCTTGGAAACCAACTCGACAGCGAGACAGGCTATTGGGATGCCATCCCGGTCGGATAGTGATAGTATCAGTATGAATACGCTTGATAGTCGGGGGAGGAAGAAGACTGTTGTTGAGAGTGGGGATGAGGATGATGATATTTAGACTCTTCTGGATGGATGGGATGGGATGGATGGGATGGATGACATGATGAGAAACATGTTTCCTTTTTTAACTTTTTTTTCTGGATTCTTCACTGCTAGGATGGGGTGGGGGAGGAATGGAAAAAGATTTTTGCATTGTTGTGCATGGGGTTTTTTTTCTTCTCGTGAAGTGGTTTTATATCTTACCTTATTATGACTCTGATGATGGGGATGCGTTGAGTTGGGTGGGGCTGGTTGTAATAGGGTAGGTAGGTAGGTAGGGTTGTATAGCCCCACCCTGTGTAGGTACAGTATGAATGATCAAATCCTCATTGGGAGTGGTTGAGTGGAAAGGAAAGGAATAAAAGGCGTTTACTCTATGCGATGTGTCTTTTGTCTTTGGGCTTGTAGTATGTGACAGGTGAGGTTATGTGATGATGAGTTCTTTGGAAGATGAGTAGAGCTGGGTGGGATATAGAGTTGTCGGAGTTGTTTTGGTGGTCGTTGTTGGTTTGGTTTGAGGCTAAGAGGAAAGATCGTATCTGATTTGTATAGGGGGGGGTAGGGAAGGATGGGTAAGGGAAGGAAGGGTGGTTATTAGGTAGAGTATTCGCATTTTTCGGGATGATGGTGGCTAGGTACGGTACTTGAGGTATTGGGATCGGGGTGGGGATCTTGCGTGAGTTTATGTATATGAGGAGGTTTTTTTGATGGGGTTTTGATGTGATGGGGTGTTTTGGTGTTTATTATTGACGACTGGGTAGTCATATCCCCTCGGTGGATTATATGTCTACGCTAAGCGAAACTTTAGAGCTGCTGAGCTAGATTGCGCTCGCTTACCCAAGTATACCTCCCTCCCACCCAACCCCCCCATCGCCCTCTCCCTGCCCGAGTAACTCCCCAACGGTCCTCGAAACCTTCTCCCTCACCTCCCGCTCAACATGGCACATATGCCCCGCATTCGCGAACGTGACCCAACGCACCTTAGGGATCCCCTCAAAGTAGGGGACTTGCGCGATGTCTTGTGAGGTGTCGTATTCGCCGTTGTAGACTAGTGTTGGTGCGGTTATCTGGCAGAGGGCGGGGATGCTGGTCCAGCCGAGGAGGGAGCCGGTGGGGATGTGGATTGAGGGGCCGATCCTGGGGGGGGGGGGGGGGTGGAGGGGTTAGTGGTTAGTGGTTGTTTTTGGTATTTTGGGGGGAGGGAGATGGGGAGGTGGAGATGGGACGTACATCGTTCCGTAGACAGTTGTATCCTCACCCAGGTTCTTGAGAGCCGGTAGTAATAACTCGGGTAACGGATCGTCCCGGCATACAAATCTCTTACTAAGAGCCATCGTAGCTTCTTTGTAAGTCGGGTTCTCATAATCGCCCCCCTTCTCATACTTCTTAAGTACCTCTTGTGTTGTCTCCGGCAGCTCACTTCTTCGCATCTCAATCCCCTTCATTGACAGTTCCCAGCTGGCCAACCCACTCGCAATCACAAGTCTGCGTAGACCTCGCGGCTGCTTAGCAGCATAGGCACCAATCAGCATTCCGCCCCAGCTCTGGCCTAGGAGATGGAATCCCCCGCGTAAGTCGAGGTGATCGAGTAGGTTATCTAGCTCGTCGATAAACAGCGACTCGCGCCAGAATTCTCCATCGCCGGCTGTCTGTGGAAGACGAGTCGATGATCCACAGCCGATTTGATCGTTGAGTACTACGGGTAGGCCGTGTCTGGTCCACAGGTCTGCAAATGAGAGGATGTATTCGTGGCCAGCTCCTGGGCCGCCGTGCACAATTACCACGGGCGGAGCGCCACAGGCGAGGTCGCCAAAGATTTTGTAGTAGGTGACGCAGGGAAGAGAGTATTTGAGGATTTTGAAGGAGATGGTGCCGGACTTGGTGGGGGGTTGAGACATTTTTTGGTTTGGGATGGGGTGGATTTGTGTGAGGGAATTAGGTGAGAAAGAGATGAAAGAGAAGAAAAGCAGGTTTGGACTGAACTTGAGAGCGCAGCTAACTCCCACTCTTTCTATCTTCTATCTATATCCAGGTCCATTGTTGGTAGTTGGTATGTATATCCATCCCTTACAAAGATAGATACCTACCTACCTACCTACCTAGCCTGGCATGTCCTGCAAAAGAATGGAGTCCTAGATTCTGGGTGGTACTTGAGTTGGTATTTTATTGGTAGGTATCCACTAGATACCAACCAACTACTTTGCTAGCAAGTTCCCTAGCTAGGTAGGTAGATAACTGCGAGATACTTTTACTGAATATAAGTAGAAAAGATTCTTAGAGTAAGTACAAGTATCATGGAAAACATCTTCGTTTAATATTGAGGCGCACATGAGAACTGGTAGCTAGCTATGTGGTGTAAGGTTATGCAGGTGATTCGGGTCGAGTCATTTCTTAAGAGCGGAACCAACAAATACTAACATTAAAAGCAACAAACACCAACACCAACCACGACCACGAAACCCCGTCCGTCTCTATCTAGTATCTCCGTCTCGGGAGTTAGGTCTCGAAACTGCAATGCTAGCTACTCGCCCCAATAATCAGTGACAGTACTATCGGACCCCAACCCCACCCATTAATTTCCTGCACAAACGAAGAGAGACGAATGGAAAGTAGATACCAGATGGACAAAGATTAGATACAATACATAGACGTACGGAATGGGCAAGCTTGAGCGTTAGAGTGATATAGAGGGGGGTAGATTTTCCTACTCTTATGAAAGGAATTGGTTGGTTCATTAGGCCGGGGTTGGAGGGATTTGAGACAGTCAGACTTGGTTCGATGTAATTATCGCATCTACATATCTGTGCTTTGGGGGTGATTTGAGAGTTGTAGGGTATGTTGGGAACGTAGTCAGATGGATGTATAGCTCTTACAAGGGATGCTCGAGTGAGGTGTTTATTCGAGGATAAGGTGATTGGAAAGAGTTTGTAGTTTTTAAGTTATTGATTATCCGACGGGGTTATTCTGATTATTTAGTACTACCTACCGGTATAATATTAAGAGAATGTAAAAGTTAGATGGCGAAACAAGAATACTAGTACAAGGTATAGTCATGGTTTCATAGCGAAGGTGTATAAAAGTGCTGATAAGGAGGATGTTAGTGACTTCTCGTATAGCAGCTTTGTTGTCCTTAAATGCTTGAGTTCTGAAAACTAGGGGCTGTTTCGTAGAGGCTGCCCGAGTTTGCTTTGAAGGAGGGTTTTGAGTGATGTTGGTATTTTTGTCTTTTTATTTTTAGTCGAGTGTGGTTGTTGCGTTGTATGGAGGGCTTTCTTCCTGGGAGATAGGCTGAGGAGTATACATTCTTCGGAGGGGTCTCTGTGTTAATTTAGTGTCCTATTGTCGTGACTTTTGTCTTGTTCCTTGCAAAATCGCCGGGTCTCTGTGTCGTTAGCAGTAGATGATTTGTCGAAAGAATAAGGAGGAATAGGGTTAGATTCAAATTATTTGATGCAAGAACATAAGAAAGTACGATACAGAGCGATAAGTGGCAAGATATATATAAGAAATAACAAGATAATAAAATTCATAAAGTTCATAACAGATATCTCACCCACCTTCTCTTACCGTATGACCCCCACATTATCAAAATTCCGTTACGAAAAGAACGTCCAAGTAACAAACCCCAAAAGGCAGAGTTCCAGAATAGGCACCAACAATTCACGGTCCTCACCAGAAACTCTCGGTCTCGCCTCTAAAGCCTTCCTAGCCGAGATATCCCTCGGATCCTCCTCTCCTTCTACATTCCCAATCTCATTATGGTCCAGGAAATGAACCGGACAAACACGAGAATGCTCTTTTGTCCGAAACCTCCTTTCGAGCTGACGGCCCGCATATTCTCGGTGCGATAGATAGCCGTCGAGGGGACGGAATGTGGCGTAGCCATGCAGGGGATCCGTTTCCATTCGTGAGGGGTGGAGGGAGTAACCGTGGGGGTGTTCGTGCCAGGGCCATGGGTTGGGGTGGTTGGAATGGCGGTGGTGGATGTATGGGATGGGTTCGCCGGGGTGGTGTGGTGTGGGTGGTGTGGGTGGTGGGGGTTGGAGGGGTGTTGGGTGTTTTGCGTCGGGGAAGGGACCGAAGAGGGGTAGCATTTTGGAGGTCCTTTTGGGTTGAGATGGTATTATGGATTATGAATTGTGTGTAGATGATAGGAAACGACCGGCGCTGGTAATTTCGGAGTCTTGAAAATTAAAGTCTAGTCTAGAAATAAGCGAGAGCGTGCGTGGTCAACACGCGGAAATAGTCGTTGAATTCGTGAGGTATATGAAAAAAATGAAAAATGTAAAATGAACAATCCTTTTGTGAGGGCATTATTGCGATGATATACTTCCGTGGATTCTTTGTTATATTTCGGAATCTACATCCTTTGACGTTGAGGGAGGCGCGGAAGCTCGCCTTTGATGGGGATTGGGTGGGCTACAAAGGGGAATTTGGAGAATGCCCTTGTTGTTGTTGAGAAGCTAACAAAGATACAAAAGACGGCAAGTGAACAATGAACAGCCTTTATGAGCAGAACAATCATTTGTCCAACTTTCGAAGCCGAGTCCCGTCTATATCTCTGGCTACATTATCCAGAATAGAAATCTGTGCTAACTTCCCAGAAATCAAAAAATCATCATACGCAACATGTGCAAATCAATAATCACCAATTACGAATGCGGTCACGTCACGACCGAAACGCTACCCTGTTATCGACATGGCGGCACCTATAGAGGTGAGTCCGCTGCCTCCACCATCGGGAGAAATTATTCCTCTCCTCTGCTCACGAGATGTCCATGCTGCCTACTTTCCATACGCAAGAGACATGACAGAGCAAGACGTGTCTATCCCGTAAAATCAAGAGGAGAAACCCAGGAAGCACGTCTCAAGAGGCTCAATATCCCAATCCTGGAGACTATTCCTGAGGTACCTCTACCCCAGCGGGCTGAGGTTGTAAGCCCAGCAGTGGAAGAAGTCCCGATGGCTGTTTCTCCCAGTCACTCGTTCCGAGTGCTTAGAGTAAAACCAAAGGGTGTTAGGTATAAGTTGAGGTGGAAGTTTGAGGAGGTCAAGGAGTGGATTTATGAATTGAGGTATCGTTTCTAGTGAGGTGAGTGCAAGAAGCATCACTAGAGAAGAGGATAAGAGGAGGAATTTGCAATTTGGAACACTGTTTCTTACACAAATGGTAGGAATATTTCCTTTCATACTTAAGTCCCCTTTAATTCAAACTTTTCCATTAAACTCCACCCTTGACGTGTGCGTAAATCCTTTGATTGTGAGCTTCTTATCGTGTGTTCACGTGTAGCATTTCGCCTTAATAGCGCCACTTTTAGTATTGGCCAGCTTTTGCTCAAAATATCTCCAATAAAAGTCGTAATTTTGGTTGTACATACAAAAATATCTATAAAATGTACAGTACTTGTAAATAGACACCGCAGAGGGATGTGTAGTTTTGAAGAGGATTAAGCGAGGTTCGCAGGGGGCGGATCATTCGCATCTTGTCTGCGGAAAGTCCCTGTAATTACATTATGAATAAACTCAACATTTTTAATTTAGGATGCAAATTCATCATTCGAGCCGGAATGCTGGAGTATCTTTGCTCGTTGCGCACATCGTATTTGACAAAGATAGTGACAACTGAGCGCGCCTTGGCATAGCGAACTCATGAGCTATAGCATTGTACTGAATTCTATCAAAGAAAAGACACTAACTGAAAGGCGACCGACGCTAATGAATCTTGATTTCTTAAATTCGTTCCTTTATTTAGAGGTCAGAACTTTTAACAAACCTATTGTCTGCCCTCTTTGTTGTCGCTGTTGTGTTCAAAGGCCATCCCCAGATACGAACAGCAACTCAACTCTAAGTTAAAAGCCCCCCGTGGGTCTCGTACGCGTGTGTCTGCTTACTCGTTACTCATCAGCCTTAGGGAACACTTTACAAGTACTTGCTGAAACCTGTTTTTATCACTACAAATACTCGAATCACTTCCACTTTGCCTTTGCATCCACTACACACAAGACATTTTCAAACTACAAAAGGTCGTCATGTGTATCGTCCAGGCAATAACCTTTCTCTGCAAGCACACCGTCACCAAGAGTACGGACTGCGCACTAGCTGAACGCAATTCAGCTAGGCACACCATCAGCAGAAGGTATTTGACTTCAACAGAACTCTGCCCTGATTGCCGCCCTTCTCGTCCTAAGAAGTACCACAAGTCTCGTTCCATCAAGGATATGGTACTTCCAAAGCTAAGACGTGTAAGACGCGCAACCAAAACCTTTTCCAGTCAGTTAAGTTTAAGTTCCATGAAAACCCATATACATAAGGCGTCGCTGAAGACCATTGCATCGTTAGGCGCAATGGTTTCACCAAGCGAGTCAAAACTCGCACAAGGAATCAAGAGGATCGAGAAGCAGCCTCCTCAGAAGTTGGACGCAAAGGCGATCAAGAGTGCGCAATCACTCACAGGTGCGTGTCTTCGTTCCACGAAATCGAATCCCGACGTACTCGCCATGATTAACAAGGAAATGGCAAAGAACAGATCCCATGCGGCTAGTCTGATAAGCAGCTCCTCTAGCGACTCGTCGATTGGTCGACCTTCGTCTGTATCTTCGCAGGGAGGTGACAGAAGAGCTTCTACCCGAACGGGTAAGGATCTCGCGTGGCTCTCTGGTCATGTTGGGTATGGTCCGAATCAATCCCCTCTGAACGATCGTAAGCCTCTTCTTACGTCGCAAGCTCTTGAGACAAGAAGTCCTACGCCCCTGGCTCAAGACCTCGACTCGCTCTCTGGTCATGTTGGGTATTTTCCGAATCAATCTTCATTGGGCGGCCGCAATGATCTTCCTAGCCAAAAACCAACTAATCACAAGTCGACAGCTAGTATGCCAAATTTCTTGAAGATTGGTACTGGCATGGCTTTTTCAACGGAGGAAGACCCAGGAGCGAGTGCTCGACGTGGCTCTCGAGCCGAAGAGCAAGCAAAAGAATTTCATTATTCCTGCTATAATGGGTCTTCGAGTGCAAGTCCCTCTGCACACGTCGAACTGCCAGGCTCTGAGATTCCCCAAGTGCCATCTCATAAAAGCACTCGATTTCGACGACCTCTGCCAGTTGAGCTTGCCGTCCCTCCTTCGTCAGGCTCAAGAACCAGAAGCCCGACTTCAAAAGTAGGTCTTCCTTCTAAGATTCGGACCTCTGAGCTTGCCGCCTCCCCGGTGCCAGGCTCAAGAATCAGAGGCCCAACCTCAAAGGCAAGTCACCCTTCTAACATCCCCGCTCTCTTGCAGCCGGGATATGTAGAACCAGATCAAGCCACGAGGATTCACGTTTCTCCCATCCCCGCTCTCCTGAAGCCAGGATATCAAGAACCAGACCTCACCACACAGATAAAACCCTTCACCACAATCCCAGACATCCTATTAACAGCCCCAACCCCACCCTCTCCATCCCCTCCTGACACTAGACCAACTAAACAACCCTTAGTTTCCAGGCCACTAACCCCGGCCTTACCCCTGAACCCAATCCTCACCAGTAAAAGGGGTCAAGATTACCAGACCATGAATTTGCGTAGATCCAAGAACGAGATTATGCGAAATGGGGACGGTAATCTCGTCCCCCGATTTGCAGGTCAAGCACTACCCATCATCGGTGTGCGACCCGCTCATCGCGAACAAAATCAAGGTGTTGCGCGTAATTCGCCCATGTTGGCAGATTTTCAAGACACGGAGATGTTGTTTGGGTTTGCTGATGAGTATTCGGCTAGGGGCAAGAAACTTGCAGATGCAAGAGGTACTGGTAGGGTTTCTGAGCCACATTATGGTTTCTTGAAGGATACCAGCGTCGTCGACAAGGTCGACGATAAGTCCTCTTTGCAAAAGAGTGGTTGTCGTCAGAGTCGGTACTCGGGAGATGAAAGCGTACTGCTTGCCAAGAAGGTGCCTCTAATGAAGTCGGTTCATGGTCCTAAGCTAGTTGACATCAAGGGAGCACTGCTGGTGGTTCGCTTGAAGGGCTTGGCGTTGACCTCTGTAGAGTTATGGGGTGGCCTGGATGGTCTGGTTAGGCTTTGAGATCAACTAAATTGTCGTAGAGGCCTCGGAATATGTATCAATTAGTCTTGAGAGAAATCGTTGAGAAAGAATAGAAATAGGAAAGAGTAGGAAATGACGGAAAGAGAAGGAAAACTGGATGGTCTCGTTAAGCTTTAAAGTCAACTAGATTGTCGTCGAGAATTCGTAATATGTATCAATTAGTTTTGAAAGAGATCGTTGGGATAGAATGAAAACAGCACAGAGTTAGGAAATGACGGACAGAGAAGGAAAACGGAGGACTTTGGCATTTTGGTCCACGAGCAGGTCTCGTTGGGCTGATAATTCGTCGCATGTATCAGACAGTTTTTCCTTACCATAAGACAACAAATTTGCAAATATTCTGAACATCGCCGAAGCAGGCTAGACTAAAATCATTTTCTCTTGTGGATGATGTAAACAACCTAGGTCCTATACGCCTCGTGATACGCCAATTCGCAGACTATGCTAAAATATCCAGAAAACGCCTCCGAGCCTTAATTTATACTTCTACAATAGTTGAAACAATGCTTCTACACTCGCTTTCGTTCAGCTGCATCGATCTTCATTGGAACTGCATTCGCTGTGCGTAGCCATTCTCCATTAAATGCATTGATGAGCCAATTGCTTAGTTCTGAGGCAACATTAGTGGTTATCTCTCTGTCAAAATGCACCTGTGACTTACTATCATAAACGATTCTGTTCGCATTATGGAAATAAATTCCGTGGTCGCTGTCTGGGAAAACGTGTACGTCGTAATTCTCAACGCCGGCCATATCCAGCTTATCAAGAAGTACTAGCGAATTTTGCATATGGACATTGTCGTCTGCAACACCATGCATTATTAGGAACTTGACGTTTTGTTGCAGACTTTTCATGTCGCTTATGCTTGAATTGTCATAGCCGCCGGGATTATGCTGCGGCGTATGCATATATCGCTCAGTATAAATCGAATCGTAGAAGCGCCAATCCGTTACGGGGGCCACCGCCATACCATACGAGAAAGTTTTCCCACCATCTTGTTCGAGGGTTTTGAGTGTCAAGAATCCGCCATAGGACCATCCCCAGATTGCAATTCTTGATTTGTCGACATATTTCTTCGCTCCCCATATCTTCGCAGTCTCAATTTGATCACGGACTTCGTAATATCCAATATTGCCCCGGATTATTGTTCGAGCTTTCCTCCCAATGAATCCTGTGCCGCGGCCATCGACTGTAACAACAATGTACCCAAGGTTTGCAGCGACGTACGATTGAAAGTCGACCTTGAAAGTCTTCTTAACCGTTTGGGACCCAGGCCCCCCGTAGAGTTGAAAGAGAACAGGGTATTTCTTCTTCTCGTTGAAATGAGGTGGTCGTCGCTCAACCACATTTAACTCGAACCCATCAATAGTTACAGTGGAATAAATCTCAATTGGGAGTTCATGCTTCTTAGCCATATCCGCCAGACCACGGTTCTCTTCGACGATGTTCTCATAATGGTTGGGGTTGCTTGGAGTGCTAATGACTTTTTGCCAGGGAATATCTGGCCCACTGTAACTTACAAGAGCGTATCCTGCACCGCTAGAGAACTTCGCCTCGTAATATCCGTCTCGCCCGTCGTCTGTCACGGACTGAATGTTGGTGCCATCTAGCTTCACGCTATAAACGTGTCGTTGAATTGACGAGGCTTTAGTTGCTACGAAGTATACGAGATTGTTTTTCAAGTCAATGGCAGAAGGGGCATCTACGACCTCCCAATTGCCAGACGTGATCATCAATGGCTCAGGATTATCCAACGGGGTGAAATAGCCTAGATGATCATAATTTTCGTGAATCACTGTATCAATGTAGCCATCTTGAGGCCGACCGTTGGCAGGATCCGCAGGGATGAACTTTGTGGTGTGGGAAACTTCAAACCAGCCACCATCGAGCTTTTGCACATCTCGAGTCCGAACCGTTTTTCCAGACCGAGATTCCGCATTAACAAGGACAACTCGCAAGATGTCACTTTCCCGATTTGTCTCACGGATGAGGGCTTCATTGGATCCGGACCAGATTACTTCAGTGATAAGCAGGTCATCGGGAGCAAATCCATCTGCGATATTCACTTCAAAGACATCTCCTTTGGCAACATCGAAAAATTGAAGATCGACTGTAGGATTTGGTGCACCAGCCTTGGGATATTTGATCTCTCGAACCTCTGGGTAATTCTCAAGCCCGGCTTCCGGCTTTGTTCCACTAGGCCTTTTAAGAAAATACTGGACGGGATATTCAGGCACCCTAGATTCGTTTGTACGTAGGAAAGCAATGTATTTGCCATCATTCGCCCACCATGTAGCGCTGTTGCCTGCGAAAACTTCCTCTTCATAAACCCAATCTGGCACACCGTAGAATAAATCTGGTCCACCATCTTTCGTGATCTGGGTGACAGTCTTGGAAGACAACTTTCGCAGACAGAGATTGTTTTCTCTTGTGAAAACCACGGCATCGCTCTGCGGACTCCAACTTGCCAGCTGGATCCTGTCGTTGGGCTTCGCGGGGTCGAGTGCGTCGACAGTCTGGGTGTCGACGTCGAATATAAAATATGTGGCATAGAAGGAGTGGCGCCAATTCTGCTCAACGTCGGTCGCAATAAGAACCTTTTTCAAATTCTTGCTAGGAAAAACCTTGGATGGAAAGTATTTTCTGCCGCCATATTCAAAACTGCTTTGCTTCATCAGGGTCTTGGTCGCAAGTGCAGCAGGAGCACCAGCAACATTCTCGCTCGTTCCTCGAATATCCTCGACCACCAGATAGTCTTTGCCCGCAGTACCTTGCTCCAGCAGCAGGCCATCCTCTCCATTTGCCCCTTCGATCCAACTGATGTCGTGACTCTGAGCCATCCATATTCCGCTTTGCACCTGGTCCAAGGTCACCTTCTTCCCTGAGCCCCGCGTAGCCGTAGCCGCGGGATCGTGGGGTATGTCGGACGAATGTCGATAGGTCTGACGAGCGAGAAAAACCACCATCGCCAGGAGCCAGGCTCCCACAAACACTCCGCCCACGATCCAGATCAACCGGCGGAGCTTGGTGTCGATGGTCTGGGACGTTGCGCCATTGCGTAGGAAAGGGCCGCTCTCGAGGTCGTCTTCCTCCTTGTCCTCCTCCTCATACGGCCGACGCGGCGGCTGGTCGTCGTCCGCATATGCCTGTGAATCATTTCGAGATAGTCCTTGCCCCTTGGGGGGAAATTTGGGAGTGACCATGGTGTTGTGGCCTGCTGCTGCTGCTGCTTCTGCGTTGGCGCGCTCGCCAATCTGTTCAAAGACCAAGCTTGTGGTGGATGCGGAAGAGACGGATTCCTCGGATTCCCTTCTTCCTATGCCTATGGGCGGAGGAGTCTGCTCAAGAGGCAGCAGTGGTGCAGTGCCAGTGTCGTGCTGCGTCGGCATGATCTCCGACGTTGGATGGGGTTTGCGAGTTTCAAGGGCGAAAGAATGCTGGGCAGGTGTAGTGTAGTGGTGTCCTCTTGGGAGCGATAGCGATCGGAACGTCGCGACTCGACTTCAGCGCAACCTAACCATCCATAATTTGGGAGGCAGTAATTGCATTGTCCTTCACGGCTCCAGCTCCACGATATACGGCACTCATGTTGGTAGCGATGTGATCCCCGGCAGCTATTGGTCCAATATGGAGTCTATTGAGGCACGTTTTGAGGCCAAAGTCCGCATGCCTCTTTGTCTCTCAACACCCGAGGGTAAGGTTTCCGAAGTCAGCACTCTTTACTTGACTTCCATTGACCTAGTAGCGGCGAAAACTACGTTCAGAAAAAGTGTAAGTCTACCACAATACCTTATGAAAGACTTTTTGCGACATTGGTCAATTCTGTATTTTCTCGAGGACTGCTAGGTCGTTGGTCGAATTGATGAATTATTTTGGTTGCTTCAAAAGTGGTTGGTCGCAGTAGACATTCAATCAACCCGAACACCAAAGCCTAAAATAATGAATAACTTAACAACCAACAGTCAGAAACACTTCATTCTTGTTGAGAGGTGCTCAATGAAATAGAAATAAGTATATACACAATATAATAATAAATCTAACCGTTGGTTGTGTTAATGCGGCCTCTTTGCACTGTACTCGTAAAAGCGCCAGAATGATGGGGCTGGCCCGTGCGCAGACGCCCTAGCACCTCAACAACGTAGACCCGTAGAATCTAGACCTCGAGCTTACGTTATTAGAACTTTAGATAATGGTTTATGTAAGGTTCAATCCGTATTTAGCCACTTAAATGTGTTATTTATATATAAAAATCATCTGGAACAAGTGGGTGGGTGATTTGTTAGAGGATGAAGACCCTAGGTTTTAGTGTTCGGGTTACTACGACCAACTACTAATTAGTAGTTGGCCAGAGTCCCTAAACCAAAAGATTTGATTTGAAAATTATTAATTGTCTAATTGATTAATTGTAACTTTGGCTATAAGGATTTACATCTTTCACTTATAAAGAATTAATTTGTATATACTCCGAGGCCAACTAGTATGAGCCGTCTATTCCTACCGGAGCATCTGATCTTCAAGGAACTCAAACCTGCCGCGCAGAACACATCCCTGAATAGCCTTGTTTGTCAGACATGTACTCGAAGCCAGCCAATCAACACTCACCCTTCCCCACAAGCGAGCCTCCCCTCTCAACGACAAATGTTTCGCTTGCCGTCCACTTTCATCCAACAACTTTGACACTCTTCGCCATCTAAAAAACAGAAACATACTGCCGTTGATCACCTCAAAAAATTCCAATAGATAATCAATTCCAGGGTCAGCTATGCGAAACCCTACAGAATCTTGAATTAACCTATTTCTACGTCAATCAGACTCAAACCACACTAAGACTGTCGATTTCCCGAAAGGTCCCGAGGAAGAACAGATCCGTCCACTTGAATACATGAGTCTCTTCGTAACCCTGCGGAGGGGAACGCGTACGGAGCGTATCGACCATCGAAGGAAAATCACGTTACAGAATCCCCGACTAAAGACAGGATGGAGGACTTTGCTTGGCGCTGGTATACTATGATTGGGCTTTCACGTCAGAGATTGGACGTACGCCGCTTGTTGCATGTTCGTTCCATCATCCCGCTTAGGCCCTGGAGATACTCAAAGGATCTACTGACAGGTACTGGCTGGGAATGGCAAGTATTCACGGTCCCGCTAGTTCAGACCCCTTGAGTACAGTTAAGACTTACACGTTACTAGCAAACGTTGTGTGGAGCCGTGTCTCTCGTTGTGATCTTATAAAGAGTACAAGTTATGTCTCTTGGAAAATCATCTGGAATCACTCAACTATTTTCACTTCTTCATCCATTTTTTTACCTCTTTTCGGCCGGTCCGTTTTTCTGTTAATATTTTCATTCAAGTCTTTTAATCTCTAAAACCAAAAAAAAACTCCCCACCCAACCGCCAACATGCAACTCACCAACCTTTTCTTCACCTTCTTGCTCGCCACTGCCGTCGCAGCAAAGGGCAAGAATGGAACCCACACCCACGAAGATGGTCACGGAGATGGCCACAGCCACGGAGACGGTCACAAACATGGAGACGACCACAAGCACGGAGGTGACAAGGCCATTAACGATAAGAGCCTTTGCAGAGAAATGGCCCAACTCAGCCACATCGTCAAGGTCGCTTCCAACGACACCAAAGTCGCGGAAATGACCAAGAACAACGCAACCAAAATTGCCCAATTCAAAACGAAGGCAGCTGAGGCATCTACCAAGTTGACCACCATGCAATCCAACGCCACTTTCGTGAATGTTTGCAACGTCATCGGAGCTGAACAGAGTCTCAAGGCCGAATGCAAGAAGATGAGATCCCTCCAGAAGCTCAAGACCTTGGCCGGAAACGAGACTGCCATCACCGAAATGACTAAAGGCAATGCTACAAAGGCTGCTGCTTTGAAAGCAAAGGCCGCTGAAGCGCAGACCAATTTGGATAAGATGATGGCCAACGCTACTTTCGTCGAGGCTTGCAAATCTCAGACCGATGCCAAGAACCAGAAATCTGGTTAGTACACAGCTTCTTCTCCCCTCTCAAACTCGATGCTAACAAAGGATAAAAAGGTACCAGTCCCAGTCCCGGTGGCGCACAAGCCGCTGCTGCTTCAGGCTCTCCCACTCCCACTCCTTCAGCTGCTGCAGCCAATTCGGCTGGTCTTATGTTGATGGCCAACACTGGATTCATCTCCACTGCCATTATCGTCGCTGCTGGTATCCTGATGTTGTAAACTTACAAAACTACGAACATGAAGGGGAATGGGGAAAAATAAGAGGATACAGGATAGGCGGCAGAACACCCAAGGAGTTAATTTTTGGAGACTTATAAATCGCTTGAAAATGGAGACAGAAAATACCCAGCGCAGCTAACTGAATTGTATATATTTGCCAGGGAAAACCTCGTGTACGATACATTGACACGACTTTTTTCCCTTGTTCAGAATAGACCAATAGGGCTCTTATGAAGCCTACTACTACATATTAATGAAATCTAAATAAGTAAAACAACTCTGCAAAAAAGTCTTTTCCTGTGACGTACCAAATCCCAATTCCATTCCTGTCATCAATGTATCAAGTCTTCGAACACTCAAGTCTTAAACTCATACAGTACTGTCAAAGTAGCTCCACCAGTTTCACAAGCACAAACTCGATACTTGAGATGGAAACGAACCTCAGGAGGTCCGTGTCCCGATTAGCGATAGCTTGGCACGTCTGATGGTTTCACAGTTTCATCCCATCCCATGTCATGTCATGTACTGTAAGTGGGTGGAGCGAACCTGGAATCAAGGGGTGTATTTGTAGTACTTCGTAGAAATAAGCACTTTACTGTATACAGACATCCTTCGGGACAAGTTGGGCCAATGGTTATCAATACGAGTACAAGAAGTTATCCACATCTCTTTCTCTGTATGGCCCTAGCGGGGAAAACGGGAATGGATCACGTCTTGGTTCCTGAGGCTGAAGCTAAATGTCCACTTTTTTCTCTCTTCTCTCCACCTTGTAGCGAATTGATAGGTAATCAACCCTACGGAGTATGCTTGATCACTTCTTGGACCTTGATTCATCACAAGTTCTCACGACGATATGTTTAGGAAAAGTGTCAATTTGAGGTCCACTGCGCTGTTCAGTCCCAAAAGACGGCCAGAATTTTAATAATAGTACATACCACCATCCCTGAGCTTCCCTTCCACACCGGACAACCACAAAACAAGTTCGTTACTGCCCTAGCATACTTCTTATCTAGCTAGGTAAGCTAGTATGAGAGAGTACCTATCAACCAGCCCCGTTATGAAACCCATCTCTTCCAATTCGTCGCAAGGTGTAATGATCTAGTTGCCCTTGCAGAAACACTCCTGGGTAACTGGGCTATTTCCAAAATATGGTGGGTGACAGATGAAGTGGTCAACCTGCGATCGAGAGAGAGAAGAAATTAGTTACTGTAAGATTAAAGTGGATTAGGAAGCATCTAAAAACTACTTACGAATTGGTCCCCCCCGCAGGTCGCAGCACATTCGGCTCTGGTGCACGCCATTGTGACCGAGGCAAGAGCCAGAGTTAGAAGAAGAGTGAAGGATTTCATGGTGTGTAGAGGATTGAATTGATGGATGTGAAGGTTTCGAAATAATAAGTGCGATATATAAGAGAAAAGAAAATTTCGAGAGAGGGGATATAGCAGCCTTCTTATAAGGATCATTGGAATTAGTGCTCTTCACATATATCTATAACAAAATATTATAATATGCGAGCAAGGCCGGACAAGGCCCTCCTAAGGCTAGCGGTGCTACGCAGGAGAGTTCCAAGGCGGACTTATCGAGGCTTGGATTCCCAAGAGGAACTCTTCGAAGTACTTCGTATAATGCATATTGACCCACTTATATCGCCCTCGGTGACTTGGTATGTCCATTTTAGCGGTGTTTTGGGTGTGTACGTGTAAGTAGGAAATGCGAGTTTTATAATGGAAATACAAGCACCGGTATCCTTATACTAATTTATTCTTCTTATATATATATACTATTCTATCTAAATAATTTATTATTAAGAAGTAGAGAATATAAATAATAGCTCTTCATATTAGAGTATAAAATATAACAATTATACTATCTATATCGCTAGTCTATTATATTAGCCAAAAAAGATATCGTCTAAACCCTATTTAAATAACTATATTTTCTTAGCTATTCTCTAAGAGAATTAAATACTAAGAATCTTTTTACTCTAACGTTTACTCGAATAGTATTTATATAACCTTATTAATTAACGATAAATTAAGATAAGCTATTGTATATCTTTTGTTTAGAGCGAAAGGTACTTAAGTATCTCTAGCTTTTGAGAATATACCGCGACTTGAGCTCGCGAGAGTCTAGAAGATTTATATATATAGTCTACTTCAATCTTTTGAAGGCAGTCAAAGTTGTGATCAGCGTAGAAAATTCGAGTCAGTTAAGTTAAGTAGGTAGGGTCTGGACAGCTCGCGTCGCCCCCTCCCCTGTATACGACGTGTTATAGACAGGGTATAACTCCACAATATAGCCCTCTAAGCCAATTGAATTGTCCGATTCATGTGGAGGTATATCAGAAAGTGACAGGGGGGGAGTATCGAGCTGTCCAGTTACTACTACTCAACTCAACTCAAGTAGTTAGATTTACTAATTAACTTACGAATTATTCGAGTAGTGCGGGCCGGCTCGATCCGATGCCCCGTAGCGCGCCCAGGACTCGCTAGCCGGATTCCGGACGGTCGATCCGCGTATGTGGACTTAGCTAAGTGCCCCTGTATTAGACATATGCTATTTGAGGATAAGTCTCTTGTATTATAGTTATATTTTATATAACTACTCGAGTACTACTCGAGTTGAGTTGAGTAGTTGAGTAGTTTTGTGTTAACGCTGTGATTGAAGGAGGTCAATATATTGGTGTTGGAGGGAGATATGCAGAGCAAGAAGTGGGAAGAAGCGAAGTATGATAGGTTCAAGAAGTCCCAAAAGAAGACATAAAACAACAAATTTTGGGTTGATTGAAGTGGATAGAACAATTCTGCGAGTAGTATTACCGCATTCCGGGTTGTTCCTCTGCAGGAATGGGCTGTCTCAAGTTTTTGATAATAAGAAAACAGACGCGACTTTACTTTTACGCGGCCTGTTTAAAAATACTGTACCATGCAAATCAACAGGAGATCAGCTACAACAACTATCATACGTACTATTTTGCATAGAATAAAGTTGCCTAGGTCAAGACACCGAAGAGATCCTCTACGACCGCAAGCTTCACGCGTCGAAAAGCATCGCCGCTCTCGAAATGCCCGCCCAGCTTGGTTCGCCAGGCTCAAACGAATCATCACCAGCAGGGAAATCCGAGTTGAAGATTACGATGAAGACATTTCCGAGTTGGAAGAGAGTACTGATGACGAGTCGGATCACGGTGATGGCTCCAATGGGTCCCTTTACTCGCAACTCAAAGTGGAACGTGAGGAACGAAAATTCGAATTGGAGCAGCTTGATGATCAGAAAACGGAAATGCTGGATTGCCATAAGGCGAAAGAAGCCGAGGTCCACGCCGCATATCGAGGGTTCAAAAAGGCTCGCAGAAAGGCCAAGAAGAATGGCAGCACGATCTCGATAGACTCAATTCTTGGTCAGGAATTTGAACTGTTTTCTTCTGATTATGTTGAAGAATTTGGCATGCAGGGTAGCCGAACGGCGAGAAAAAGAGTCAGCTTCTACTCTCGAGAATTCATCAAGTCGGGAACGGAAAATGTTGAGGTGGAAGGAAAAAAGATGGTCATTGGCGATGTTTACCTCGATTCAGAAGTCAATACTGAACTCGAATCATTTCCGCTGCCCACTCGTGCCCGACGGAAGAACCTGAACGTCGACTGTACTTGTGGTTATGGCTCTTTGCGCTTTAAGTTCTTCGGGAATGGATATCTGATGTTGAGCATTCCCCGGAGTCTGATTCTTGGGGGACGTGGTGATGCAGAGATCTTAAAATCTGATGCACCAGAATTCGTTCCATTTGTCGGCACCTTGATAGATCCAAAGAAGGAGAAGAGGAAGCGAATTGAGGCCGCGGTGAGGATGGAGAGAATGGGATCTTTCTCTCCAAAGAAGAATTGGTTTAATATGAACCATCCGATGGGGGCGTCTGGTGGGTTTTGGTGAGGTTGATCCGCCTCTGGATGCTTCAGTTTCCGAGGTCGTCATGCTTTCGGTGATAGAGAAATTGGGATCTGTGAAGTAGTAGTTTCATATGATAATGTAATGCAGTATTAATACCAACTTTTCATTTAGTTGTATGTGAAAGCAAGATAGAGGGGCGCTGAGGGGCTGGAGGTGGGGGTGTACCTGCAGGCCGCAGGCAAACATGGGTTGCCCCGGAATAACTACGGCCTGATTCAGACCCCATACTAGTACAAAGCGTCACCAATAAATCTGACTTCCAAATCCAGGCATCAACACCACCATATTCCGGGTCTGGAGATAGTGTGTACCGTGTACCATATCTCTCTCCGCTCAAGACTGCACGTACTGATGAAGAGTAAAAGCTGTCAGTCTATGGCATGGCGCCCCCAGCCAAGCGACGAAGGCGGAATGTTCTTCCTTCCTCTTCCCCTTCCTTATCTGACGACGACGAAACACCCTTAGTTAGACCCAAGGCACAGCCATCTACGAATCGCCAACAGTCATCTTTTAGGTCTTTGAGTTCCTCAACTGGCGCATCTTCTACGAGGTCGGCAAGTCAAACGAAAACTTCTCAGACGGGGCCATCAGCTCGGGCGAAGACGTCCAATCATCCTAGCAATGCCGCGCCTATCTACCTTCCCACGAGCTCCAAGGGTCGCGCAAGCAATGGCATTACAAAGAGTACAAGCACGAGCCCCGCGAAGCAAAAGTCAGGTAGGAACTTGAAGGTCGAAGATAAGGGAAAGAGCGGCGATTTGTATACTTTCTTCACAAAACAAGCACAAAGGCAGCAAGCCCAAGCCATTGGGAATGGCGCTCCTACCGCAAGACCTAGAGTTCCCTCCAGCGAATCGAAGGAGAATGATTCCGATGCTATATCGGACGACGATGATGTGACTGAGAGCAAAACCATATCCTCGAGCTTGGTTAGCATAGCAGCTAGGAAACGTGGTCTGGAATCTCACAAAAAGGTGGAAGCTGATGCGCCCAGCATGAGCCAACGATTTTTGAGGAAACCAAAATCCGCGCCTGTTATTAAGGTTGAGGAAGATTTGCGCCCTTGGGCCGAACGCTTTGCTCCGGCCAATCTGGATGAATTGGCAGTGCATAAGAAAAAGGTTGGAGATGTGAGAGGCTGGCTTGAGGATGTGATGGGCGGTCGAATGAGACAGCGATTATTGATTTTAAAGGGAGCGGCAGGCACGGGGAAAACGACTACTGTGCAACTGCTAGCAAAAGCTATGGATTGCGATGTTCTTGAATGGCGGAATCCTGTTGGGTCTGTCGATACGGGAGATGGATATCTCTCGGCGGCAGCGCAATTTGAGGAATTTCTAGGACGAGGTGGGAAGTTTGGTCAATTAGCAATATTTATCGATAACGAGTCAGTTATCTCGAAGCCGGATACAGAAACTCTCGATCGTAGGAAACGGATCATTTTGGTAGAAGAATTCCCAAATACGTTTACCCGATCGTCGACAGCCTTGCAGTCCTTCAGATCCGCAATTATTCAGTACCTTGCATCTAATACTCCTCCTCTGTCTCTGTTTCACAGTAAAAGTCTTCCCCAGGACACTGTAACGCCCGTCGTTATGGTTATCTCGGAAACCCTTCTCACTACCACGTCCGCATCCGCGGACAGCTTTACTGCACATCGGTTACTTGGCCCTGAAATCCTTCAACATCCGGGCGTGGGCGTAATCGAATTCAATGCAATTGCGCCAACGTTTTTAGCGAAAGCATTAGATACCGTGGTACAGAAAGAGTCAAGAAAATCGGGAAGAAGAAAAATGCCCGGACCATTAGTCTTGAAGAGGCTTGGGGAAATTGGTGATATCAGGAGTGCCATAGGGTCCTTGCAGTTCCTATGTTTGGATGCAGATGGAGACTGGAGTGCTAAAATTGCCTATGGCAAAGCAAAAAGAGTCAATAAAGATTTGGCATTGACAAAAATGGAAGAAGAGAGCCTGGAAATGGTCTCTCGACGTGAGGCGAGCCTTGGGATCTTTCATGCTGTGGGAAAGGTTGTTCACAACAAGCGTGAAGAGAAAGCACCATCAATCTCACCCGATGAAGATGTGGAAAAGCTTCAAGATTTCATGTCCATCCATTCTCGACCCAAAAGATCCTTGGTCATGGTAGATCAACTCATTGACGAGACCGGCACTGATACCCAAACTTTTGTCGCCGCCCTTCACGAGAACTATCTGCTATCTTGCGATGCCCCCTCCACTTCATTTGACCTCTCGTCTCTGGATCACGTAAATGGTTGCATTGATGCCCTTTCGGATAGCGATCTCCTTTGCCCATCTTGGGATGGGTCTTTAAACTCAACAGGATTTGGCGGTGGTACAGGTGGTCGTGGAACAGGTGGCGATATTCTCCGCCAGGATGAAATGTCATTTCAGATCGCAGTACGAGGAATTCTTTTTTCGCTTCCAAATCCTGTCACAAGAAAAGCCCCAGCAGCAGGTGGTTTTAGGACTGGAAAAACTGGCGATGCGTATAAAATGTTTTATCCGACGAGTCTCAAACTGTGGAGGATGAAAGAAGAAATTGAGACGACGATTGACCTCTGGGCTACGAAATTGATGAAAGGCGAAGGGGCTCATCTAACCAGTATCACTGCCGGAGCCGCTGCGTTTGCACGACCCAAAGCAGGGACGGTTGAAAGCTGGAAAAGCACCCACACTTCGAACCCTACCAACTCCAATCAGTCTTCTCGATCCAAGGAACTATCCGAGAAAGCCATGCCACTTTTATCAGTCGGAACTTCTGCTCGTAAGGAAATGCTGCTTGAGCGCCTTCCTTACATGACAATCATAGCGAAATCGCGACGTACAAGCTCTTCCTCGCTTGTCATCAGAGACCTGGAAAAGGTAACCACCTTCCGTGGTATTGGGGCTCCTTCTGAGGATACTCCGGATGATGCTGAAGATAATCCAGGAGGCGAGGAGTGGGCTACTGATAAATCCGGAGAAGGAAAAAGCCCCCGAAAGAAAGGACTAGTAATTAGAGCGAAGCATGATGGGGGGCTGCCAATTCCAACTCAACAAAAGCAGAAGCTGGTGTTAAGTGATGATGATATTGAGGATGACTAGCCGGGGATTTTGTACCAACAGGGAAGTTTTGGGTGGCGTTTTATGGCTACAACTGGGACGGGACATGGTTGGGATTCTGGAGTAACATTGTGAACTTTTGCCTGTAAGCTTGGACGCTTGGTGCTGCAGATATAAACGTAGTAATGAGTACAGAAAATATGGACTTTGTGCAAGTCCTTCTAGGTCCTTCTAGGTCCCCAAATTTGCAACATAGCAAGCAAATAGATCTTTTTCGCCAAACATTTTGTGTTGACTATGTTGATTCCACTGGGTGTGTACTGCTCATAATCAGAATATATTCATGATTCGTCATTTCATATCTTCATGTCGTCTCACTTAAGGAAATAAAATGCAGGATTGGCTTTCAGTCATTACTTGTAATGGAATGGATATCAATCCTCAGCCTCACGTGCCAAGCGCTACCTCAATAAATTCGCAAGGCTGAAATTATTAAGAACCTCGTCGCAAAGTCAACACCACGCCGAAAACTACAACTTTCCCCTTCAAACACCTCGACCATACTCCCGCATCATGCATCCTTCGCGTCAAGCATATGTCGAGGAGGCAGAGCCAGAGGATAGAGGTATCGACCTCGCAAACATCCGTAAGTAGCACCAGTTCAAAGCCTTTCCACGCAATGCGCAGACTAACAGCTCTACAGCTCTCGACCGCGAATATGAAATGCCCTCGACTACCGCGGGGATCGCCCCCGAAAAAGCCTCCGCAATTCTCTCCCAGTTCTCACGGAAACGAAAAGCCGCTGCCATTGCAGTCCCCACCGACGATGGACGCGTGCGATCCCGTCTGCGCGAAATGGGCGAGCCCATCACTCTCTTTGGCGAAGGACCGGGGGACCGAAGAGACCGGCTGAGGGAGTTGCTTAGTATCCAAGCTGAGATTGATGGTTTGGACGAGGAGGATAATGATACGAAGATGGGTGGGGTGGATGAGGAGGAGGGAAACGAGCAGGAAGAGGAGTTTTATACGAAAGGT
The DNA here is from genome assembly GCA_900536445.1 of Hymenoscyphus occultus. NCBI lineage: Eukaryota > Fungi > Ascomycota > Leotiomycetes > Helotiales > Helotiaceae > Hymenoscyphus > Hymenoscyphus occultus. The sequence goes on along the minus strand of UNPT01000001.1, from coordinate 307,346 downwards.
GTTGCGGAACTGGTTGATGCGAGGAAGGAAATTGCGCGGTTCAGTTTACCTAGAGCGAGGAGGAGGGTTGCTAGTCAGAAGGAAGAGTCTAAGATTCCGCTGCGGACGCATGTCAAATTTCGAAAGGGGATTAAGGAACGTTTACAGGCTTTTGAGTTGCAGGGTAGTCAAATGGCGGGGGAGAGACCCGTGAGCATGACAAGATTTTCGCCGAACGGGGAGATTATTGCGGCAGGAAACTGGGGAGGTGGGGTAAAGCTTTTGGGAGTCCCAAATTTGGAGGAGATTAGGACTTTGCGAGGACATACGGATAGGATAGGTGGAATCACATGGGCGCCTGGATCTACACTTCCTGGGACTACCATCTCGCCTTCTTCCGTCAATTTAGCTTCTGGTGGTGCTGAAGGAAATATCCATCTTTGGTCTTTAGATCAAGATACGCCTCTGTCCACGTTGGCAGGTCACAACCAGCGAGTGGTACGCACGGAATTTCACCCCTCCGGACGATATCTAGCATCAGCTTCAGAAGATACAACCTGGCGATTATGGGATGTAAATACTACCACTGAACTATTATTACAGGAAGGACACTCTCGTGGTGTCTTTGCTCTTGCTTTCAACACAGATGGATCATTACTAGCATCCGCAGGAATGGACAGTATAGGACGAATCTGGGATCTACGAACAGGACGCACAGTAATGATTCTAGAAGGGCATATCCGTCCCATCTACGCTCTGGACTGGGGCGTCGATGGCCACCGCGTTCTCTCCGGTTCAGGCGATGGCTGGATTAAATGCTGGGACGTTCGAAAAGTCGCGCCAGCCGGTGGAGTAGGAGCGCATAAATCCGTAGTTTCGGATTTACGGTGGTACAAAGGAGAAGACGACCCCGGATTAGGCGTCACTCCACAAACTGATGAGCAAGGCGCAAGGAAACCGAAGAAATCAGGCACGTTCTTTGTGAGTAGTGGGTTTGATAAGAATATTAATATTTTCTCGGCGGATGATTGGGGGTTGGTGCAGAGTCTGAGTGGACATACGGGGAATGTGCATAGTGTTGATGTGAGCAGGAATGGGAAATGGATTGTTAGTGGAGGGTATGATAGAACTGTTAAGTTGTGGGGGAGGAACGATATGGAAGCTCTTTGAGAGAAAAATTCCGTAACTATACTATCTGAGGGACGAGCGTCGTTAATGGGATATCAAGGCTGGGATAATACCAATGTATGAATATTTGAATGCACAATGTATGTCTGTCCACGGTTCGATGGAATATAGTCAAGGTATATGATATCCGAACCATCCCCAATATCGGGAATCAACTAAAGCGAGTGGAGAAGCAAGTTTTACTTTATAACAGATCAACAGAGGCTGCTTTGGAATCAGACACTGAGCCGTTAGCAACACAATGACCGACTTTCAACCCCACTCATCGAGCATTGAAGATAGCGTGAGCTATGCGCCAAAGGGATATCCAAGATTGATGTGTTAGCTAGACTTCATTACCTTGATAAATGAATTCAAGTTCTCTAACTGGGAACTTGATGGGTCGGAGTGGTTTCTTGAACTTGTAGATTTTAGGCTGGTTAGACGCTTAATAATACATGAGCCACATTCTTTGAAAAGTCTTTCTCTTGTGTATCTGAGGCGCTATAGTAAGAGGTTGTGAATCTTTATAGGTGATTTAATGGTATAGGGAGCTTCCTAACTCTTTGAGCTTGTATGGGATTTGTACGTATATAGGATAGGTAAATAAACGTAAAAGAAATACTTTAACGAAGAAACCTCAGCCATGAAAATTCTCGATACTAGCTTTCGTTATACCCTCAAACGGCGTTTCCTACTAGGACCTCATAGTGACAAAAAGCAAAAAGCAAAAAAGAAAGAAAAAACATACAACAGCAGGTATTCGCTGGTGGTCACCCACCCAACTACTAATCTGCCGATCTGAGGCTTGTGTATGGCAGAGCGGACGGGATGCCCAATTCTCCTCAGTCTATGGTCGTATGTGACGGCTTTTGTTTTGTTTGTGTATATAGAGATGGTGGTGTGTAGTAAAATTGGGAGGTTGGAATAGCCTGGTCTCGCTTAGGGGTATTACAATGTACTTGGTATATATAACAATCCTAGTAGGAGCACGGTTTATACTTTATATACTCCCGCCGAGAGTATATAAAGTAGGTTAATTATTACCGATTTTTCTATATTAAAAATACGCCCCCGCTACCCTCCCCCCTTCAATAATTCTCTATCTATAAGCCGGTTATACCCCTCCTCTTACTATCGCTTTACGTAGAAAAGGGATAGAACCGGCTATTATTACTACGAATATTTACGTACTTACCTAGAGGGGCCTACAGGGGGTATAGGGGGTATGTAGAGTATATATAGAGTATATATAGAAGAAAAGGGACTTATAGGTAGAGGAAGAGAGAGTAGGGGGATAGTACCTATATGTGACAGACGTGCTTCTGGACAGTCGGAACAAACAACACTCTATTCTTAGGACAATAGATGAGGAGAGAAGGAGAGCTCGAGAGAGCTGGGAACTAAATACAGGTCGTGCGCGCTAGTACTAGCGCGCCTCGCCGAGCGAGCATGTGACATCCAACCCTCGTGACCATAACCGTCACACTATATAAGAAGGAATAGAAAGAAGGGGTAGACTTATAAAAGACCGATAGATAGATATCTATAGCTAGGACGTATAGTTACGCTACTTAGCTTGAAACGCTAGTAAAAGTGTTCTATTCTAGGCTCCTAATAGTCGGACTAAGCCCCGTAGCGCGCGTAGGTATTATTCCGACCGGCCCGGAACTAATAAGCGAGAAAGTTAAGATTCGACCCTTTTTTTATATAAAGGGAGCCCGAAGGGAAGGGGGGTTTTAAGGGATAACCGGAATAAAATTGTTTATAGCTAACGCTATAGTACTATAATATATCGAGGGTATATATAATTAGGTATTATAAGAGAGTTTAAAGATTTTTTAAAATCTTATATTCTTAAAGTTTCTACTAAAAGTATGGGTCTAATAGTTAGTACGTCTTCCTACTACGCTTCGCGGCTATTATTACGTTATAGACTCCTGTGCTCCTACTAGGAATAGCGAGTGTAAAGAGGCTAGACGGCTCGGGTCGCTTCCCTTATATATAAATTGTTATAGAAAGAGGTTAAACTTGTAATATAGCCTTCGAAGTTAATTATATGGTCTAATTAATATTGAAACATATTAGAAGAATATCTTAGCGCTGGAATTATAATAAGTGACGGCGGAAAGAGAAGGGGCTCGGACTAGACTTAGTATTACACGCTTTTATACTCTATCTATTACTAACAAAATCATGAATTATTGTTTCAGGTGGGGAAAACAGCGATAGAGTCTGTTTGCTCAAATAGTATCATGGGAAATGTAAGGCGTAGATTACTTAACATTTATATCTTTCACAAGTAAGCGACTCCTAATCCTCAACGCCAAACTGTTGTCTAACTTCCTTATAGAGTTTCTTCTGGATATTCCCAAAAGCGGCTAGAAGGTCTTTGAAGTTCTCAACCTCGCCTTCCACGCTGAACCGCACCCCACGCCCAACGGTCCACACGTGTTGACAGTTAATGAGACTGTTTTCACGTAAAGTCGAGTTTTCTGAATCCAGAACAATACTGATGTAAGCTTTGTAATCAGGTTTTCGATCCTCAGGAGCGTTTCCCTTAACATGGACTGGTACATGCGCTATGGGAATTAGTGGGGGGAGCCGTTTACTCATATCGGAATGGGTACAGATTGACAGGCATTCAAAGAGACCCTCAGTCGTCTTAACCATTATGATCATAGAACGACCAGAAATATTGCCTTCTTCCTCTTGAGAAATTGTGATTATAGTTCCTGGTTCCATGAAGGCGTGATCGTTTGTTAATGATATGGGTTCTGTCCTATGGCAAATAGAGATACGTCCGTTTGGCTTAGCACCAGTCCCACGATATGAGTGATTTTGACTGAGATACCCTGCCATTCCAACAAGTGCGTCCTCTACTTCCTCGGCCTCCGCTATTTCTTCTGTGGCTTCGATTGTCGTCCCTCCGCGAGAAAATTTCAACGTCTCTTGATGTGGTAGAGGTCTCCAAGATTGACCTGCGCTCCTGACAAAGGCCCGTCGAGAACCCTGCAGTAAGAGATGGGGATTCTTGTGCTGCAGCTTGGGGTACGGAATATGATTTAACAGGTGGGGCGTAGATTTGAGTAGTCGATGTGTCTGCTGTCAAGGATGTATCAGTTCAACGTTCATGCGTCGTACTATATTCAGTCGTATCATACAGTAGCTGTGGAGATATAACTGTAACTAGTATACAACTTTACTCACATACTGTGCCTATCAGAGCAGTACTATCTCCGTCGGTCTTGTTGCCAGCGAAGGTAGAGCCTTGCGTGGCGGTAGTAAAATTTGGGTCTGCGGAAGCAGTCACTTTAGTATTACTCGCGTAAATGTGAACATTACTCTGATATTGATTGTGATTGTATTGGTAACTCGATGATTCTGATCTCTGGCTTGGTGCCCTTTCTTCCATATCAGACTCTGAGAAATTGGATGGAAAATGTTGGGGGGATGGCCAGGTGTCGGAAAGAGTCTTCACCTAGCTTTAAATGTTCTCTATAGAAGCTACTGGGCGATTCGTAACACAGCCACTCCCGCAGCTAATGAGAATCCGCTCCCATGATACACATATATCGAATGATGCTGCCTAAAGATGATCCTTCATCGAAATTTGAGGGCATCTGATTCGCTTTCGGTTATCGTCATGCATATGTTATATAACAATACTGCGGGCACTGCCTCATAGCCTCTCTACTTCAATTCTGTTCCAGCTATCGAAGTAGACATGAAGAAAAAGTTTCTGAGACTCACTGCCAACACTTCCTCTCCATCAAGTGTAATTGAATCTAATCTAATTGTTGATCATGGCAGAGGTAGCAGGACTGGCGCTATCCGGCCTTGCGCTCGCTTCGCTCTTCAAAACCTGCATTGAGATTTTCGAGTATCTCGAGCAAGGCAAAAACTGGGCAAAGGAAATGCAGCTTTCGATTACGAAAGTGAGTTTGATGAGAAGTCGCCTCAGCCAATGGGGTACATCATTGTCCATCGACACGCCAATTACACAAGAGGAACTGCGAAATCGGTGGCCGGCCGAAATCGGAGTAATTTCACAGAGCCTCATTCACATAAGAAGGATCTTGGCGAGCACCACGCATATCTGCAGAAGACATGCATACGTCTATGATGATACGAACGCCTCATTCTGCACATGGAGTATTGACGAGCTGTACGCCGCATCTCTTCCTTCCCCTATTATTTCCGCAAGGGAGAAAATCCCTCAAAATAGACGTCGAGGTCCCCTCAAGACTGTTCGGTCCCAGATTATTTGGGTACTCCAAGATAGGCAAAGATTTCAAGAATTAATCTCGGACTTCGATTTTCTTCTCACCAACCTGGAAAAAGTCGGCGAGCGATTAAGGAACCTTCAGGGAGCTAGTAAAATGGCGCCACCAAACGTATATGCAGGTGATGAGGTGTTTTATTTTCCTTCTCCATATCATACAGCTCACAGATTATTGCAGAAGGAAACAATGACATGGATTTCACCATCACTGATCCTTCAGAAACCAATATCAAAACATCATCTGAGGAGTGTGATCCAAACTCGATTGAGAGAGAAATCCTGGCACAACAAGCAAGCGGCAGAAAATCGCAGGGCAAGCATGTATTTTTGAAAAATGTATCGACAGGTGATGCAGAGTTGATGCCGGGTAATTATTACGGGCCAGGCGTTGTCCCAGCATCAGACCAGGGCCATTTCTACATTGGTAATAAGGCAGGAGAAAATTCGAGTATGGTGCTGGGAAATACAGATGGAGGAACTACGCGAAGCATTTTGCAAGATAAGAGAGCACAACGCGCAAAAGAAAAAGCAGAAGCAGAGAGAGCGGAAAAGAAAGCCGCAGAGGAAAGAGCAGAAAAGAGAACAGCGCCGGAGCACCTTCGACTTGTAGGATTGTCTGGCAAGAAGTAAAACACGAGTGCTAGTTTCTTGAGGCTTCTGTAAGAGATGATGAGCTTTGAGTGTTGTGGCGTTGTATGAATTTGGGGCGGAAGTTTTCATTGTTGACATCGAGATTTCGGTTCCACCTTTGGCCTGAGGAGGGAAAACGGCCAGTACATGAATACGAGACTACAATACGAATACTATCAGCAATTGAAAGATTGAAGGGTGCCATAGTGCTCATATTTAAATAAACTAACCGGCGAACGCGAAAGACAAATACGATGCCCATGATGATTCAGCATAATCTTAACACTTCTCCAATTATCTGACTCTTAAAATCCACCCCACGAACTCATAAAGTGAGCTCTCTCAAAGAATGATTCTCGGGGCGATGAAGGACGCATTTGAGCCATTACTTCCTGTACCGTCTTCAGACACCTGATGCCAGAAAACTCAAGATCTACAGGCAAATTTGCCTTCTTATCTAGACTCTCCAATATGATCTCCCGAGGAATTCTCATTTTGATGTATCCATTCCCAAAGAACTCAAATTGTACGTTGGATTTACCACACTTAGCCTTGACAATCTTGGTGCTCGCGCGACTGGGAAGCGGAAAGGGGCTGAAGTGATACAGGTTCCGACCTAGTTGAATACGGCTTTGAACCAGCGGGCCCTTTTCGTATTTTCCATTCCCATTAGTCCTTCGTCGGGCTAGTAGAGTCTTCGACGTATCTACAGAGCTAAACGAGACCCAATTCGGGCCCCGATCCCAAATGTTTGAACTCCATATTTCAGCATGACACGAAGAGAACAGCGCAAACTTCCGGCCCTCGATCGAATCTAACACCACAATCCTCCTTTCTCTCTGCGCAATCCTGCGGGCTTTCTTACACCCAGCATAAGCGGTTCGTACCACGGTTTCCTTCTCTTTCCCGTTCCTGATACAGCGAGCTGCCATATCTTGCCGCTCAATACGTTCTCGTCGGAGTTCTCGTTTTTGATCATGGCGTGCGCGTTGCACAGAAACATAGTGTGCAGCCTTGGAGTCATTTCCCCAATCTGATTTTTGCTCATAATAATACTCGTGGTCGTCGATGTTTTCTTCCTCTTCCTCTTCCTCTTCGTCATCTAGTTTCGGTTCTGGTAAGGGCTCGTCAAGCTCCGAAATATCTTCATCATAGGCATCTGGGTTAACAAGTCCATTAAAGCCAGGAAGTTTGAAGATACGCCAGAACCAGTCTGGAAATATGCGGGTGCTTCGAATTTCCTTGTCGCGGCGGTATTTCTCCTCGGCAATGACGCGTTCCTGATTTCTCCTCTTTCTGCGATTGATGGCCTTGGAGGGATCTTGCGGGGTCTTTTTCTTTTCGGACTTATTCTTCTCCATTCTAGTCGCAAATAGTGTTAGTTGGGTGGTGTTTGCTACCGTACCTTTTCTAACGAGACGCGATTTGGGGACGTGTTCAATGTTGACTAATCTGAGTCAACTGGAATGTTGAAATTACGATCGATTTTCTACAAGCGAGAAAGAAATAAAAAAGCAAAAGAACCACCAATCAAATGAGATTGCGCACTACCTAATGATTGCACGACACGTGATATAAACATAAGCTTGTAATTCTCCTCGGCCATCCATGCACAATTCTACCTATTCGCAATTTCAAGCGTACCAGTTATGGAGTGAAACCTGTCTTGACTTTGATGCCGTTATCTCTTTCTCTTACAACCTCTAGAATTGGTCTACTCAATAATTTTTCTATACTTCGTAAACATCTCATCATTCTTTAACCTCACCATATCCTCATCCCTCAAACACATCGCAACCGAAATCTCGCCATCCGCCCTTCTAGGCAACAGATACATCAAACTCTCCACGGGGAAGAAATGCGGCCTTCTCACCGATTCCGGTGGTCCCAATCCCAAATTAAAGTCCAAATCATAGCTATCCAACTTCGCCCAAGAGCTAAGCATAATGCCTGTCGACGGGTCAACCATCGCTGTGAAAGAGACAATATTTTTATCTGGACTTCGGTTGAGGAATGTCGCCAGAGCACGAGTTTTGTATGCTAGGTCTGATGTTTTTGGATCTAAGGCAGAGCGGAGTCTAGAAGCTACACTTCCTAATGTGTCGTTGACGAGTTCTTGAGCTGTATAGCTAGAGTTTACCATACTTTGGAGGAGTCCCGGATATGATTGAGGTATACCCAGATGGCTCCGTACATTCACAGCGCGAGCGAATGTCGATATTGCTAAGGGATCGAGTCTATGCAGACGAGCGCGAGCGACGGATTTCCAAATGAAAGCGCTGAGTGCATCGTCCGTCGAGACGAATCCTGAGGTGAGACTCGCTGTAGCGAGCGATTTGATAGCCTTGAGTGCTGCATCGTCAAAAGAAAAGTATGTCCAACTGCATTTCGGAGGTGGTGCATCTGCGGCTGGACTTGGTTTCGTCAGAAACTGTTCAATTTCGGACCCTGGCTTGTACTCATCATCGAGCAAAGGGGTAATATTCGCTCGCGGCATATTTCCAGTTGATAATTCTTCGCTGCTAAAAGACTCTCCATGACAAGCCTTCGAAAACAAGCGAATAACTTCTCCCTGACCAGTCCCGTCCATCGTCTGGTGTTGTCCGAGGAAAGTGAGAATCAAACCACCAACAATTAAAGTAACCTGTACTATCAATACCGGAGAATCCGATAGATCTGCTCCACCAGTTCCAGGAATTGTATTTCTTGGTGCAATGATACTTTCGTCCAACATACGGAAAGGAAAATGGGCCTCTCGAAGGCTATCCATCGTTGGTGCTGAAGGGTCATCTCGGAGGTCTTTCACCACTAGACGAGGTGTCTTCTCTAGTGGTGCGAATTTGAATATTCCTGTGTTTCCTTTGCTGGCGCCTTCATTAACGACTTGGCCTGCGATCCATGGAAAGCCATTTGATAGTCTCGAGAGTCCATTTTCTAGGATTTTGACTATCGCCGAGTATGAAGAGGCATCGGGTACTGCGTAACAGGAGCATATTTGTGTGTATACATTTAGTCCCGGTTGTTGCCCAAGGATATCGAGATGGTCGTTTAGGTCCATGGTTGGGTGTTTTGTTTTTTCTGTCGAACGTACGTCACCGTTAAAGGGCGCCACAGTACTGTAGCTTCCACGTGATATGAATTCAATGTGAAAAGTCTTCCAACAAGTACTTCAAAGATCTTTGGTGGATTATATTCTGGAGTCTAATCAGTATATATATCGCTTCATAAGTGGACCCTGAGAAGTGAGCATAGACTCACGATGAGTCATAACACCTCATCTACTGTGACCCGACGAAAACAATGGGTATATAATGCAACTTCCCCACCGTAAAAGTACTGCAATAAATTGGATGAAAAAATGGTATTGAGAAGCTGATCACACTCCATGTCCTATTTATTAACTTTGAATCCATCCCCAGAAGAGCACACTAGATATTTGTCGCATTCACTGTAAAGTGACTCGAATGTTCTATTGTACGGGAGACAGTCTTATAATAGAAGCTACCATCAGACGCGAGAGCCTCTTCGACAACATTGATATTGATTGGGTTTTGTCATTATGTCTAAAAATTTACTACTCGACTTCCTTCCATTGTTCTTCCAACATGGCAATCTTCATCACATGCGACGCATCGCCCCATTTCGTATTATCAGCATCCTGTATTGGGCAATAAGTTAGTTATTACTGCTGTCACTCATAAACAACATTGGTGGAAGGAAAGCACGTACCCTTTGCCACATCGCAGCGTCTACGCCAGCTGAGGATTGAAAGCCGAATCCAACCTGTTTACTCTTGTCAGTAATATAGCATGTGTTCAGGAAGGACTGAGAGAACATACAACCGAGTTTCCATGATCATATCCATCAGTACCCACAATCTCAGAGATACTCGCTCCACCCCGAACCAACATAGCACTTTGCATAGCTACAAGAAAGAAAGATTAGTAGAATCATCGTATCGAGTCTGAGAAAATACAAACCCGTCATCTTCAACATGTTCTGATTCTCAAACTCCGCCCTTAATAAATTAATCATTGGCAACGTCTCATCCCTAACCCTTTGCCTCCTATTCCAATGTCTCGCAAAAACCCTCCAATCGCCCTCCTCTCTCGCCTTGTTCAACGCCTGTTTAGAAACCTTCGAGAACGGTCCACAAAACGCTTCCTTCTGGTTCTGCGTATCCCCAGCGTAAACCTGATCCGTCAAGTCCGTACCAAGAAACGGTTCAAGACAAGTATCTTTAACATGTATTTCAAAACATTCTTGACACATCACAATCGTGGTATCGTCATCATCACTTGCATTCGTGGCAACATGTCCGAACCAACGTCGCCCATTCGGACTTTTGTATCCGCGTGCGTTGGAGCCACATGGCGGTGCGCACTCACTTAGAGACTTGGCGATTGAGAGGAAAGGGGCGAAGTCTTGGTGGTTGGATTCCCAGGCTATCTCTAGGAGGTGTCGCAGAATGAAGCCACGGAATTCGAGGGTGTTGGGGAAGTCGTCTGGAGAGGAGGAGATGATTCCTCCGTTTCCGATGGAGAAGTTACATGTTCGTACCATGCTAGCGCGTAATTGGCGGATGATGGGGTTGAAGAGATGAGATGCCCCTAGTGGGGAAATGATAGCGTGAAAACAAGAGGGACAGGCTTCGATGTTTGGATATTCTGTGATATGATACCATTTTGCGTCTTCTCCAAGCTCAGTATTCTGTTGCTCGATAATCTCTTCACCGACACCTTTCACGCCTTCACATTTCGGAAGTCGGTTAAATTTGTGAAGACCTTGTTGCCATATTTGTAGATCATTGGCTTGGAGTGCAATCATGAAAAGAAATTTGGAAACACCGGAAGCGAGATCACAAGTGACAGAACTAGTTGTGAAGTCATGTTCGGCTAACTTGAAGTGTTGCTCCATCAAGGTCATCTTAACTCGGCTATAAAAACACTCCGAGCAAATATTAATATCAGCTCCAGGGATAGAGTAGACAATAACCCGCCCCCCTGGGCCAGCGTTTATCTGTGTCCCTATCCCAGCACAAGGCAATGCTTGAAGGCATCCATTTAGGGCGTGGGTGAGAGAATCGAAGTCTGGTATCGGATTACTCAAAAGAGCCTCAAGGAGCCGAGAAGGAAATCCAGGGCTCCTTCCATTATCACAAGTCCATTTTTGGCCCGGTCCATTGAGCTTCATTGTAAAGTGAGAGCCGAACGATGACGGTTTTATATAGCTGTCAAAGCATTTGACGCAGAAAGAGCTACCGGGGATTGCGAGAGTTGTGTAATACTCACCACCGTCCATAGGGTCATTCCCTGGACATTGCGGTAGCGAGTTGAGAGTTCCAATGGAAGAGATAAAAGCAGAGAGACTGTTTTGAGGTAGGCAGTGATCACGGAACGTTCCTAGTAATGAAGGGTTGAGACCAAACTGGCACATAGCTCTGGAGGAGGGAACAGGAACGTCTTGGCTTTCGGGTTTGGCAATATCTGGCGAGTTGTACAATTCTAAAGCAGTCGCAAAGCTTGGTATAGGTGAGAATTGAGTTAGGTAGCATGTCTCGCAAATTGCATGGGATAGCTCTTGAACTGAAGGGTCCAATCTCGGGACTAGACTATTTATTGGCACATAGAACTTTGTGTACTTTGTTAGAACCGCTTTCTTGCCTGAACACGGTGGTAATTTTGATTCATGTTGCGTCAGGTGTACCGTATGTGGAATCTCCCGTGATTGAGAGAACCTCCGGGCTTGATTTATCTCTTGGACTTGCGTTTGCGGCTCTGCTTCTTGGCGCGCAAACCCTGGAGGTGGAGTTTGATTCTGTAAATGGAGAGGCGGAGGTCCAGGTGGTGGAATAGGCGCTCTACTTTCTTTTGTTGAATATGGGTCGTAATTTTGGTACTCATTTGTGGGTTGAGGTTGAGGGTGGGCTTGAGGTTGAGGTTGGTATTGTGGGATGGAGCCTCGGTAATCAGATGGCTGTGCAATAGCAAGTGGCAAATATGGCTGGTATTGATGCTGTCCTACAGGGTGGATGGGATGAGCATCTGGCCCCTGAAACTGGGTGGGCATGCTTTCGCTTAGTGGCAAGGATTGAAGCTGCGAAGATGGCGAGAATGCCTGATAGTGAGGAAGAGGCTTCGGCGTCTCCTGTTTCGGCAATTGTGTTGGTGGTGTCTGCACAGGTGATCCTCCTAGATTAGCTGCCAAATCGGTATTTATGGGTTGCATTTGAGGCTGGATAGCAACAGGCTCACTCATTATCCGAGCTTCAACATCGCCTGGTGGCCTTGCATCCGCTTGTTGCTTGACAACCTGCGTCGAGATAGGAGGACTACCAGAATTTGCAAGATTTATGACAGCATCTGTATGAGCCTCCACGCTTTCCTTCGATGATATCTGGGGTGGTGAGGAGGGTACATATTGCTCAATCGGCGCTGGCGGATGTATTGGTTTCGGAGCAACCGTTTCAATAGGTTTGAATTCGCTCTCGATTTGAGGTGGATCCATAGCAGCTATCACATTCTGAGACTCAGAACCCGCAGTGATTTCTACAACAGCATTTCGAACTTGTTGTTCAGGTTGAGCTGACAACTCAACTGGTTCTTGTTTGTGGAATAAATGCAGTGAAGGATCATTTGGGGGCGAGGTAAGTCGTGCTTGAGTAGGTGGCGTACCCCCCTGAATTTGAGAATGGTAACCGGAGGAATCATCTCGAGGAGAGGTGACATGCGCTTGAGTAAGAATGATATTGCTCTCAGTTCCAGCTTGATTTTCTACCACAGTTGGTTGGACTTGACTCTGAATAGTTGCATGGGGCAAGTCAGTTGTTCGAGGCACAGTTTGCGAGGCCTGAGTTTGTTTGGGGGATTGGCTAGGATGTGGCTTTCTTCGAATCGAGTTCCGGACTTGGCTATGGAATTGTGATTGTGGCGAAGAGCTCTGGGAAAGTAATTGCTGGGTTGTTGAAGGAGTATTCTGTTGATGTTGCACTATTGGTGACAAGGTCTGCCCTGGGAAAGAGTAGGTATTTTGCATATTTACAGGAGTAGCCTGATAATTTTGCGCGCTTGTGGTGATATACTGAGGCTGTACCTGTGGTTGAGACTGAATTTGACCGGGAGATACAGTGTATTGTAATGGCTGGGCTTGAATTTGGGCAGGTGTTTGCATAGAAGACGTGTACTGCTGGCTTTGGCGATGTGGTTGGGAAGCAATTTGGGTTGGAGAAGGTGTATGGGTTTGAGATTGGACTTGTGACTGAGCATACTGCTGTGTTATTGGCTGGTATTGATTGAGCTGAGGTGCGGGTGACCCAGTGGAAGGAATTGAATTATAGATTTGTTGTTGGGGTGCAAATTGTAAATGAGCCTGTTGTTGTGTATGTGATATTGTTGTAGCCGGTAAAGCTTGACCCGCATACTGCTGATGATGCTGTGGTACTTGGGCTTGGTTAAACTGCTGCGCGGGTGGAGAGCTTTGAACTAAGGGTGGTGGAGGTGGGCCCATAGGGGGTATAGGTTGATAGCTTTGATGGCTTGTCACATTTGATGTTTGCTGTTGTACGGGAGACTGGTTATATAGAGAAAGTCGAGCAAGTGATGCAACAGGAGACTGCATTTGACTTTGGGGAGGGGTGTGTTGCAAGAGAGCTGGTGAGACATTTTGGTAGGGCTGCGGAGTTACTGCTTGAGTATGAATATTTTGAGGCTGATTGTAAGCTTGGGATTGTCTCTTTTCTTGCTCCTGCATTTGAGAAAGCCCAGGAGAACCAGTAGCAAGGGGTTGCTGTTGAGCTTGTGTGTTTTGGTGAAATTGTGGCGCAAAGGGTTGAAATTGAGAAGGGCTTTGGTTCAGAGACACAGGAGACGAAGGTGATATTTGCGGGCTATGTCCTACTTGCATGTGTTGCTGGATTTGATATTGGGGTTGAAATTGAGTTTGCGTCTGCTGTGGGAAAGTCATAGTCTGGGGATTGTGAACCTGTGGGGTAGGCGCATATTGCTGGAGCTGGGCCTGAGAGTTGCTCGGCTGCGAGGAAAGGGGGGCCTGGAATTGGCTTTGCATTTGGGGTTGTGGCGTGGAAGAATAGACTTGGCCTTGTGCCAATTGGGGATACTGCTGTGGTATCTGGGGTGACGTGACATATTGAACATTTTGAGGTTGCTGTTGTTGAGGTTGGGTTTGATATTGCACCTGAGCGTAATGTTGACTCTGTTGCGGCTGATTTCCAGCATTATAATTAGGCCCCGAAGGATACTGCTGCTGCTGTTGACCATATGGCTGCGGTGGTCGCTGTTGCTGAGGTCCTCCTGTGTTTAATGGCTGCTGGGGACGTGGTTGCACGAGTTTTCCAACCTCCGTCTTCACCTGAGTCTTCAGGGTTTTGAACATCCCACTGATGTTATTAGAAGACATTTTAGGAAGTCAAAATATGCATGTGACAACAGCAATAGAAAAGACGACGCGGTCACCGATTATCAGAGGCGTTTAGAAAGAGCATCATATGTATTTCAAAAAGAGTGAAGCAAGATCCCACAAGAAGAAGCAAGCTCAGCTGGGGCTGAAGCCAAGATCCTCTCGCGTTCCAATCATTATGGTACTGTTGGATTGTGGCGTTCGTGAAACATACTCTTCTAGAGACTTCTGAGAAGATTTTCTATCGTTGGGCAGAAACTCTTTCAATTCAAACTCAGACTATACTGTAATGCAATTTGACAGACGAGAGAGACTCGGAAAAGATTGAAACATTACAAACGGAGCTTCTTGAAAATGGGTTATAGTTTTGTTAGTTGTTCAAAATGTGTCGTTTTTATCGGGAACGCAATATGGGTTGAGGTTGCATTTTGGTCGCTAAAAATACCTTCCCTGTACAATACTGCTTCAGGGGTCTACAGACATTTTGTACTGTATATATCAGCTGACCCATTACTGTACTCGATCACTACCTATCCTTAGTTAATTATTCATACAGTTTAGACTCACAAAAGAGTTCAAGTACATAATACCCTCAATATAACGATACATTCTATAAGTATACTTCGGAAATATCCGTAAATCTTTTTACAAAATGTTTTTTGCACCTAAAACAACCTCACGATAATCTCAGTTATATCCTTCAGAATATCCTTAAGAATACTGCCCCCGATCAAATTGAACCCCTTCTCAGACAAAAACAAATAAAGTAAATCCTTACTAGAACGTCATCAAAGTGAACATCCACTCCATTCTGGCAAACTCTCGATCTTGACCCTCTCCCCCTTCCCAACCTCATAATGATCATAAAGTCTGATGACCTTAACACTAATATACATTGCCTGGTTGGTACCTGACACATTGCCCCTCACAAATGCATATAAAGGACCCCTCCATCTCCCTCACCATCCCATTTCCGTTCTCGCCATCGCGAAGTTTCCGACAGAGGATTCCCCCAACACTCTTGGCCTTTTCTTCGTCGTAGAGTATACTGTAGGTGACCGAAGACGTCTGTTTCTGAGTAGTCTTGATTCAAGAGGTTTGAAAGATGGGGCTGTTGACTTGGGCTGCGCGTCACTGATTGACGGCTGGAGGAGATTTGACGAGGATACGGATTCCTAGAGGTGTTGAAGCAAAGCTATTCCATATTCGTTGCGTGGAATTTTTAGGAAAAGGGATGTGGCAATCTTTATACGTAGAGACCAAGCCAACCGGTGTCGGCTTCAAGGCAACATCCTTCCACCAAAAGTCGGTCTCAAGGCCACAAACAGGGCGCGTATTCTGGGTACATATTCGGGACCCCGAAAATTTGACTCAACTCATCAGACAACAATTGAGGGCCATTCAAATGATCTCTTTGCTTGGCAAACTGGTGTCGAAACAATGCAATGTTCCAAGCAAAACTCGAATGGCCTACCCCGGCAAAAGCAGACGACTTCAACAAAACCAGGTAGTCAACTAAAGCTTGCTGATCAAATGCCATATTTTGAAGTAGCAGCAGATCTTTCCCAGTCAAGAGATCAAATTTTGTCGTGACAGTTAATGTGTGTGCGGCGGCATCTTCGGAGAATTTTTCAACTTCTTTGGAATCCCCGGAAGCGAGATAAATAACAGATGTGTTGGACGAACGGACTAGTCCGAGGTAGTATTCCGCTTGTTTTTTGTATCGAGAATAAGCAAATTTATGGAGAGGCCAGCCCTGTTGCGAATCCTTCTCCGTCCTCAGATGAATGCCGTAGAATGCGTTATTCAGAACATTATTCCGTATATCAGTATGTATGCCATACCTCCGTACGAGGCTTTTGAGTACTACTGTCGCGAGAATTCGAGCATCGGATCTAAACTTGAGGATCTTGCCAAAGTTCAAGGCGAACTCATCTCCGCTGGTGTAAATTGGATACTGCAACTATTGTAGCATTTTAGAAAAGGTGCATTGGGAAAGAATCTGGTAACATTACATATGTTCGTCCTAGGGCTACCACTACATAGTCGGTAGTGCTGTTGATTGGTCCTTCCTCCTCTTTTCCCGGTAACGCTCTGTCATTAAGCCAATTATAGAGAAGACCCCTCCATGCCTCTGTCTGCCACGAGCCATTACGCGGTATGAATCCCACCAGATCCTTTTCCGGTTCCAGTGGGAGAAGATAATCGTTGGGGAAATTCGAAGGAATATCATCTGAAGTGTTGTAAACTCTGAGCTGCGGACAAGATCTCCTCAAGGACTCAACAAAGTGTGGTCGATCGAAAATACGGTCAAACTCGACTGTATCCGCAGTATACATGGCGGCGATGTCTTTTGAATCTCGCTTGACTAGTCGTGGAATTACCAGACCTGCTCCAGCATGAATAGCGTATCTAACACAATTCAATATCGAGTTTCGCAGATTTCCCACACCACCTGCAGACTTGTCGCATGTGAAGACCAACTTCTCGTTCCATTCCGTCGATTGACATACTTTTCGGATTGCCTCGGAATCTGCTGGTTCGAAATCAAAGACATCAAGGTAATTTACTACATCTGCCCAATAAGGGTCGGCAGAATAGAACGATGGGGATATAGGAAGAATGACGACTCGAATTATAAATACAGTTGCAAGAAACACAGAAACAATGCGGAAGATGTCTCGCTTGGTAGAAGGTAGCGCGCGCACCAGCATTGTCAGGTTAGCAAATATAGTTTATGGAAGGAATGGAGACTGGAATACGGAGTACTGGGAGAAAAACCTAATAGATGATTAAAGAAGAGAAAATTGCGGCCTCCACCTGGATTTCTACCTTACAACACATCAAGCGGAGCTCGTCAAGCTTGGGATCAGCAGCTTTCCTCGGTATCTCTGAGAGCCGCGTCGCAACAGTTTGGTACAGAAATTGAGTTCATCGCAGCCTGAGGGCTCGGACGAAGTTGAAACAACGGTGCCAGATCCAATTTCTTGATCAGATGGTGAAGAAATATTCAAACTCAATCCTGGAGATTAGCAGCAGAGAGCTGGGCCATCATCACATCCACTGGAATATGAAGATATACTTCATGTATTGAAGAAGAGGAAGGAGTTCGTGGTTGAAACGTATTAAATTTATGTGGATGGGCAATCTTCAGATTCAGGGCATTCTGCCGGCACTTGAAAACCCCACCACGAGCCCCACCTCCTACGGTGCTGTCAACACCAAATTCACAAATACTCGTACATATAATTATTCCTTCAAAAAGCCATAACGCCGTCCTTCGTCTCAAAATTCTGTTCAATCGTCTGCGCCGGCTTCTGATTGTAAATCAAGCGACTTCCCAATGCAAAGATCATGGAAAATGCAACAATCGCCCACTGCAATCCTAGCAGAGTTGCACCACTTGTGATGAGCAGCTCACCATTTCCCACATTCGAAAGCCACTGCAATGCTTCTGCAGCCTGTTGAGCACCAGCCGAGACTGCAATATTCAGTCCAACACTGATCCAGACCAAATTCTTGAACCCTTTCTTCAGAAAGAAACGACGCTTGTAAGCAGCCGAGGAAGAACTGTTGCGCATGATATCGAACTGGAGAGCAATGAGAACGACGAATGAAGACAGAAATATGACGGCCGAAACAGCAAGCATGAAGACGAAAACTTTGGATTGAATGTGGCTGGCCAAGTTAAAGAGTGTTACGGTACTGAAATCGTTTTGTGGAAGGAAGGAGGTCGAGATTTGAGTGCCGTCATGGCTATAAGTACCAGAGCAGTTCAAACTTCCAGAACCGATACTGGTACACATGCCTGAGGGTAATTTATTAGCATCGTAAGTCGCCATTAAAACATGGATGGACTAACCGAAATAGCCAATCCGGATTGTCACGTTGGCCGCTAGATCCGTCAACGTGCCATTACCAGCTGTAGCGTTGCCAGCAGTTCCAGTCAGAAGTTTACCGCCTGCTTTATGGAGCTTCACGAGGAACAAATTCGACATTCCAGGAGAACCACTGGTACAGCCTGCAAGCACCAGAGCATAGAAAAGGATGACTGCAAGTCCGATAGAGGCAATGACAAGACCGCCAATCTTCTTCGCTCCATCTATGTAGAATGATCAGTGCACTCCTCTATTTAAGTTCTTGACGAATGATATACCTTTGGAAAATTTAGGCATTATAAATTGGTCCTGAACCGGTCAGGAAAACGATGGGGTATTAATTCAAAAGAATAAAACAAAATTCCAAATGAAAAGTACAGAAATAGACGCTAACTTGACATAAGGAAAAGGATAAAACGACAATGAAAAAGAACAATTGAGAAGGACTCAAGAAATACAGACGCAAGACACGAACGAGGAAAAAACAGCTTGATACCTCCAAGTCTTCTTATACGTAGAAGCTCGACACATCGTAGCTGAAGTACTTTCAAATCGCGCTTGAGCTTGAAGCAGATCCTACCGGTACCCCAGCACTCACCATTCAATTCATCGCGAAACATTAGATTGAAAGCGCGTTGGCGTTTATGTAGCCAACCGACCTGGGCCAGCGCTTATGCGGTGCTTCCTCGGGTTCTGCATAAGGGAAGCTGATATCCAATCAATACTCACATTCCTGAACACAATCTCTCAGAAGTTGTAGGGTAGGAGGAATCTCAGCCTCTCAGGCAGGTTTGAATTCGTTTTCTTACAATACCGTCTCGGTTGAGTATAACATGGGAGCTATGAGGTATGTGGGGTTGAGCACTGAAGCGAATCGCGCGGGTATCATATTCCTAGATTATGACTTTTGTTTTTCGTCCCCATAACAGAATATCTGGCATGATGTAACAGTAACCTAACATCGTCTTGATTAGCCCATTAAATTTCATCATATTCCTATCTAAATAATCTCAGACCATAAGAAACCCTTTCTCCAAAAATTTTTATCATGTTCAGATGTAAATAAAAACTCACTCATACTGTAAAACCTTTCTCCAGGCTTCATCTTTGGAGCGACCACCACAGTATTCAACGCCTTAAACCCAGATCTATCTCCCTTTTCCAGCCTTGTTCTCTCGTAAAAACTGCACATTCATCGTTCAAGATCTACAACCTCCTCAAAAGTCAGAGACTCTAGCGTTACACTACAGCAGCGAAGAAGTAAATTAAACAGTGCAAATTACGCGAGTAAAAGCATCCTGGTCAAAAGAGTACTACAACGAGAAATTCCATTAACCGTATAAAGGCAGAGGAGAAGAGAAGAACAAAAGGTAAGAATTGTTGCGAGTCAAGTAATCAATGTGGGAATCCACTCACCATATCACGGCGCTATGCGAAGCTCGCGTATTGCGACACAACACCAATAGAATACCTCTCATACACACTTGATTTAGCCAAGAGCTTCAGGTTCCAACTCCTGTTCTTACAACGAAGAATGGACCATCCAAGTTTATGGAACGAAAGACATAACCCTGGTTTTCTGTAACTGAAGGAAGTTTCCAGAACCCGGTCCGAAACCGGACTTAATTACCTTTCGACAGTAAGACGAAGCAATCAGTGGCAGAAATTTCTCAATCTTACCTCATGTCCCTCCATAGCTTTCAAACTTCTCAATCATCCGTCCTAGACTATTCACTAGATGAGAGAAAGCTTAAGAGCTACTCGGCTTTCTCGCATGCCTCCACCACAATCCATATTTGATCCAGGGATTCTTGGAAATAGGGTGTTTAATTGGCTTCATTCTGTTCTCCATGGTTAAATAAGATAGTGCCCCAAAAACCAGTCTGCAGAAGTTAATGCGGGGTTACTATCGGAATCTCAATATAATTTAGGGGGAGAGGCTTAATAAATCTTACCGTTGATGGACATAGGTGTGGAGTAATAAAAGCGCCAAAATGACTTGAAAGAGGGTCGGATTCAGTTTACTCGGAACAAGTGGTGAAAGGACTATCTTCCATGCAGCCCCTCATCAGCTTTGATAGTAAGTAGACATCTACACCAATTGCAAACCCATGTAACTCACACAGAAACAACGTTTCATAATTTCCCCTCCCTATCTAGTATCAAGCAAACCCCTCAAACAGCCCAAAAAACACCCCTTTTCCGACAGTGATTTCCTTTTCGACAGTAGCACAAATTCATAATCTCTTCGACATATAAATTTCGAGGGTATACGCCATTCGGATTATTCCCAGAACTAGCTGAGCGCTGCGATCAACTCGCAGAATTCCGTGCGCTTAAAACGACCTTGGTAATGAAACCATCTGGTATCAATGGTATCAATGGTAGGGAACGGCAAAGAATCGTTGCGTCTTACTTCTACTTTAGCCTACCCTAACGCTATACCTTTATTTTATACTTGTACCTTCCTGAATCTACCCTAACTTCCCTTAGACCTATACTCCGGGTCTTGGTACGCGTTCCATCCAGATGTCGTTCTCTCTTTGTTGTTGTGTGATTTGTAATAGTGTTCTCTCGAGTATTTGAAGGAAACGCTGCAATTTGGTGTATGGGGCATCATTGTTGGCAATTTTAGTATTCTCTTCATTCTGTGAGTTTCAAAACTAATTAACACAGTCTGAGCTCCTAATATAAATCATATAATGTACTCTAGTACATACTCATCTCACATCCCTTCAATAAGATGTATATAGATACAATACGCCCTCAGCTTTCCTTGTACAATACCTTATCAACACCTACTTCCAAACTACTCCCCAGTTTAGCAATTTCCTCTCCGAATTTCTCACCTCAACAATGATTACGTACCCACAGGATCAATCTAGCCTATATATACTGTACTATTTGATGGAAAAAAGGGGGACCGAAATAAATGATATCCCCATTCCCTAGCAACGGTACTCCAGATCCCAAAGGCCTAGTGATTTGTCGTTTCTAAACAGAACATATATCCTTCACACCGAAGTGACAAAGTGAACAAACAAATATCACCCACCATATCTCCCATCTCAACGAATTATAAGTAGGCCAGGAACCTTACTGTGTCAGAGAAAGTAATCCTGTGTATAACTAAAAACCCACAGAAAAAGATGTCATCCAGCGTAAACCCAAACAATAAATTGAAACTCCACGCCACACACCACCTCCCCAACAACAGTACCTATCTAATAAATATAACAGATATACAAACTACCCCATCACATCATCGCCACCAAATCCACTTACACACTCTCAATTTCTCACCACCAAATGCCTTCTTCCAGACAGCTTCTTTTTACAATAGTATTTACCTTCAACCATAAACAAAGATCACGTCGAAGAATCACCGATTCAGAAGCAGACTGTAGAATGTTCTACACGACCGAAATGATTGGCGTCACCGCTTCGTTGAAGGGAGTTCAGCCGCTATACGACCATTAGTAACTTCTTCTCTCACCACGCAGCATTTTCACGTCATACATACATACAGCGCCATCTCCCTCCTCGATATTATTCATCATTTCCTCATTCCTCATTCAGGTATTCAATATTCGACAACAGCCAAAAGATCGACAGTAAAACCTTTAATCCACTCTTCCTTTCTTACCTACTCGTACTCCATGAAGTATATCACCCCAGCCCGTAGAGACCCCGCGTTTTAGAGAAGAGTAGTCTGACATTCGAGTCCGACTTCTCGATTCGAACTCTCATGCCCGAGGGACAGGAAAGCACCACCACCACTATGTGGACGATGTCCATTCCAGGAGTCCATGAGTGTTTGCTATGCACCCTGTATGGGGGTTTATATACATATAGCAGTACCTATAGGTATGATATCTAGAACTAACATCCGAGTCTGTATTTAAATTTCAATACTGTATTTAACAATTAGAGTCCTTGCCTAATACTATAACGCTATAAAATAATCAACCATCAACTTCATCTCCCCACCCTTTCAAGATATCGTAAACACTTCTCTACTTACCTACCAACCTACCTACCTACCTACCTATCATGTCAAACGTATGTAGTACAGTATATGAAAACCGTAATACATACCCCCTTAAAATCTCACAATCTCCCAATCTCCCATTATTTCTCTCTCCCCTTCCATCTCCCATCCGTCATCCATCCCCAACCCCACAAACATCACCTCACCTCACACCCTATTATAACATAGGACCCCCATCGATCGAATCAGCCGTCCTAACCCCTCAATCGGTACATCAGAAGCGGTCGATCCACCACACAGGACCGAAGGGCAATGGCAAAGAATGTTTCAGAGGGAGATATGTGAAGGAGGGAGGGAGGTGGGTATCTAGAATGTAAAGACCAAGAAAGTTCCCTCTGGAGACAAGTATTGGAATGGGTCAACTAGGCACTTCTCCAGAATCTCCTGTGTATTTACTAGAAACCGGATGGCGGGTCCAGAGATACACCTTGTCTTCTCCAGAATCTAATATGCAAAAGCCCATCACACACTTAATGCTCCTTCGACCCAACCATCAACTCCAACCTCCCGGCAAGAACCCTATGTTTCCTGATAACTTCCACCCACTCCTCATCTTCATCCTCCTCCTCATCCCCAACCTCTCCCAAGAACGCAAGAATCATACTAAAATCCCCTCCTAACCTTCCCAAACTCCCCGCACAATAGAGAACCTGCGTCAACAGACTATCCCTCGAACTCCGATCACGAACATTCGGCAAATACTGCCGTAAAGTCTCCTCCAACATCCCCACCAACCTCTGAGGAAATGTCCCCAGAGCGCTAGGAAGAGGTTCTAAAGGATCCTGTTTTCCGGCTGCAAGGATGACGCCCTTCAACCCTTCTGGTGTTGCGGCTGGTGGTGGGAAGATGGAGCGGTACATGCTTACCACCGCAAAACTTTGTTCACGGAAAATCTCAATGTACCGTTTTAAATAGCGTTCTGTTTGTTGACCGCCTTCCCATTTACTTTTTTCTTTCAGGCCCTGTTGGTTTCCTTGTGCTAGAAGTTTCGCAGTTTCTTGGTCTGCGAGGTCACGGAGGGGATCGAGGGCTGAGAGCATTTGGGAGAGATTGGAGAGGCGACAGACGAGGAAGAGTGAGCCTAAAGCACCTTCTCGGGTATTATTTGAATTTGCAGATATTGTGCTGGTACCGGAGAGCGCATTCGTGGGCGTAGGATTTAATTCTGGTGCTACTCTTCGTAGCCAACTTATGGTCCTCATTGCACTTGCGAGCTTCAAGCTGTTCCCTCGTAGACTGGCGATCAGATTTGTACACATATCCTGCATCGCAGTTTCGGCTTGAACACTGACGCTCGTTATGAGGGGCGAGTCGGGATATAGACCATGGAGACGCTTGATATGCGCATTGAGGTCGAGAGCGGAGGCATAATTTAATGTTGCATTCGAGGCATTATTATTTGGTGCTGTAGTATTTGAAGAGGAGGATATCGCGGAGGAGAGGAGGGCGGGAAGGTCTAGAACGTCGGACAGGCGATCGATGTTTCGGGATAGGAGAAGTGCTTTTCTCCTTCGTTCTAGCAAGGCATTGGTATTTTCGGCACGCAGGTTGTAGTTCTCGCTGAAATTGATTGCTGCATCGTCAAGTTTGGGCAGCGCATCTCGAAGAGAGGCCGTGGATTGCGCTAGACTTGGTAGGGTGGTGCTTAGAGTAGAGAGGTGGGTTGAAGAGTCGATGATGGATTTATGCGATCTTTTCGAGAGCGCTTGGAGAGAGAGGAGCAATGAGTGTGTCGATTGAGTGAGGGATTGTGGTTCTGTGGTGGTGAGGGAGTTGAGGGGGAGAGTGGTAAGGCGGGAGAGGTACGTATTCGTTGTTGGGTCATTCGAGCTGGGTGGTGGACGTGGTGACGGCTTGTCAAAATAAGGAATTAGCAGTTCGTATAACGGATCTGCCATGATTGAGCTATGTTGGCTCTGATGACGAGAGCTGGAGCTTGGTGTTGTTGAGTTCTGTTCTCAAGTTACCCCTACCGTACTCGAGTAACTCGCTAACAATTGAAGGTCCCTGAAAGGCGGAACTCAATCCGAGGTTTTTCCATGACCCCGCCAAATATTGATATCACTTCGAATACTTTCAACTCCGTTCTTCTTACACCTTAATGTTAAATCTACTATAATTCTTTCCTGATTTTGATTTCTTCATTCCTGTAGTCTATCACAATGCCATCTCAAGAAATAAAACCCATACTACGGCTAAATGGCGTGTACATGGCCAACAAGCCTCCTAATACTCGCTGGGATATATGCTGTCATGATGGAAAGATTCAATCCATTGCTGAGTCTACCCAGGATTTAAATTCAGTAGGAACTCGATTTGTAGCTCCTGGTCTTTGTCATCCTCATATTCATCTCGATAAATGTTTCCTACTCTCCCATCCCAAGTATTCGGATCTGCAGATCAAGCGTGGCGATTTTGCCGAAGCCATGAAACTTACGAGTAAGCCCAAAATCCTCAAGGAATTACCAAATTCGTTAAAGAATATGCTCCCTTTCCCTTTTCCATCTTCTTCGGGTCTTTCTGACTCTTCCCTAGGCAAAGCAAAAGCTCGGTTTGAACACGACGACCTCATGGAAAGAGGTCAGGCGCTAATAGAAGAAAGTGTCAAATTCGGCGTTACACACATGAGAGCTTTCGTGGAAGTAGACCCGGCAGTTGAAATGAAATGCCTGGATGCTGGACTCGCTCTCAAGAAGCAATTCATTGGTACTTGCTATATCCAGATATGTGTTTTTGCCCAAGACCCTATCTTTAGTGGTCAAAACGGAGGAGAGGAGATGCTTCAGCTCCTCAACTCTGCTGCTGCAAAAGCCGGAGTGGAAGTATTTGGATCTACCCCATATGTCGAAGATACGAAGGAGCATCAAGAACAGAATATACGGTGGGCTACAATGATAGCCAAAAAGCATCGCTTACATTTGGATTTTCATCTTGATTATAACCTGGACTCCAAAGAGTCAAGTATGGTACCTTGTGTCCTTGAACAGTTACGCAAAGAACAATGGCCCTCAACGCCAGGGACTTCAGACTCCAGAACTGTCGTGCTCGGTCATTGCACTCGCCTCACACTATTCAGTGATAGTGAGTGGTTGGATTTGAGGCAAGAAATCGGTGACCTTCCAGTCTCCTTTGTAGGGCTCCCAACATCTGATTTGTTCATGATGGGAAGACCAAAAGAGGGATCTGATAGTGGTGAGAGGGTACGAGGTACACTTCAGATTCCACAACTCATTCAACAGTACGGTTTGAATGCAGCTATCGGAATTAACAACGTTGGCAATGCCTTTACACCGCATGGCAGCTGTGACCCACTAAGTCTTGCAAGTCTCGGAGTTGGTATATATCAGGCTGGAACGAAAGATGATGCCGACCTCTTGCTGGTATGCTGAATGCTTCCGCCGTTCAATCCAAACAAAAATAGGAGAATGCTAAGTGACCAAACAAACAGCAATGCGTAACAAGTCGGGCTCGAAATGCCATCGGGTTGAACTCGTCGAAGGCAAATGACATGGCACTACTAGTAGGTAGTCCAGCAGACTTGGTAGTCTTCGGCCACGAATCAAAGGCCTCTTCTAGGTCATTCAGAGCCAGGAAGACCACGCAGGATATCGTAAATGACGCGGGATATGGGAGAACAACCATATTTCAAGGGAAAATGGTCAGCTCGTGATGAGTGATCACGTTGATATAACGAAGGAAATTCCAACACATGCAGATTTGAGGATGCGTGATGCTATACCCAAAACTCGACTCACGTGGCAGCCTATTCGGCCAGCACGTGTGAATGCAGGCTGATCGGGAGACACTAGTACTTAGGCTGTAATAGGCTGATATAGGCTGTAATAGGCTGTACCAGACTGTACCAGCCAAATATATAAGAATTATCTGAGCAAGTGAATCATTGAACGTCAATATAAACGCTTGCACTCTTAGGGCTGTGTCGAAGCTACCTATTTAAAGCTTGCCCTAACCCTGTTCTTTGAAGCGATAAATAAGCATAACCATACTCAAACCTTACTAATGGACCCCTGAAAGAGTTTGTCCGAAAGCAGTGACACAGCCGAAGTTGTTGGGATTTAACCTTCGCTCCAGTTTACTTGCGACGATCGGGTGGGCGGTCGGTGACTGGTCCTGCTGGTCCCTCTTTTTAGCGCATCAGCGTCATTTCTACTATACTCGTACCTCCGTACTAGTACTGACTGCCATCACAACACCGAGTTTCTACCTCTACACTCCACAACCTAACTTCTACATTGCTCGCTCCTCACAGCAGGCGAGCAAGCTTCTCTCCTCCGCTCCAGATTGTTCGTCCTCGAGAACGTGCTCGCCGACAACTTCAATCTCCCCTCACGATGCACGATCCATTCCCTATAGCGCCCATTCCGTGGTTGAGCAAGGCCATCCAGCCTTTCGCCGACTACACCGGCCTCGTTACTCTCCCACTCCACATCCACGAAGTCCTGGGGTCTTTTCTAGCATATTACTTTATCAACGTTGCCGTGGCTCCGTGGATCTCAAAAAAACTGTTTCCTGTCAAATATGCAAAGCTTTCGCCCGACAGGAAGATCAACTGGGATGTCCATGTGGTGTCCCTCTGCCAGAGCACCGTCATCAACGTCTTAGCATTATGGGTGATGCACGCAGATGAGGAGCGCAAGAACATGAATGCGCTGGAAAGAGTGTGGGGTTATACCGGTGCTGCTGGAATGATTCAGGGCATGGCTGCCGGCTATTTCTTGTGGGATTTGGTGGTGACGCTACAGAACGTGCGACTCTTTGGATTGGGCATGCTTGCTCATGCCATGAGCGCGCTGATCGTTTTTTCTTTTGGTTTTGTGAGTTTCTCCCGTGAGAAATGTATGGATTCTTGCTAATGCGGTGTTCAGAGACCCTTTGTAAATTTCTACGGCTGCACCTTCATCCTATACGAGCTCTCCTCCCCATTTCTAAATTTCCACTGGTTCTTTGATAAACTCGACATGACGGGATCCAAGGCACAACTATATAACGGAATCATGCTATTGGCAACTTTCTTTTCTTGCCGTTTGGTCTGGGGTACATACCAATCCGTCCGAGTATACCAAGATGTCTGGGCCGCTGTGCACCATCAATCAGCCGCTGCAAGCATCCATCTAGACGCTCTCAACAATGGCACAGCTGCCGGTCTCGACGCCGCAACAGGACACAGCGCAGCACCAATCCACAGCGAAATGATGCGATTCGCTGGCGAGGAATACGTTCCCCTATGGCTGGCATTTACCTACCTGGGAAGCAACATCATTCTTAACACCCTCAACTTCTACTGGTTCGGCAAGATGATCGAGACAGTCCGCAAGAGATTCCAACCACCCAAGGAAGAGCGAAGAAAACTCAAGACCTCAGCACGAAGCACCGCCAACGGAAAAGTCAAGATAGATCTTGATGAAACCGATGTGCGTAGACGAAACGTCGGGAAGGAGGAACCGGTTGCCATTGAGGCCATTTCATGATTTTTGCGGCCCCATTCGAAATTTGGATAGGAAGAGATAGTAAAGGCTCTTTTTCTCTTGTCAAGAGAGACGGAGAGAGAGTTTTGTGTGTATAGCATGTTCATAGAAGGGCTCTAAACGGGCGTACGGGATAGTTTTGGGTCTGGTCTCTGCTTAGCATTTTACTTGCGCGCGTGTTGAGCGTTTCCGAGGCCTTAATTCTCTAGTTTTTCCTCTTCCTCTTCTATTGCATATTCTTTTTCTTCGCTTAATCCGTGCCTCCTCCCTTTTTGTGCTGACCTGGATATAATACTGTACAGTACATATTATCCCTTACTCCGTACCTAACAGCTACTCCACCAGTCGGCAGAACGCTCGATTTGAGTAGGGTTGGCCTTACTTAGTGTTCTCGCTACGAGTAGTTAGAACAGTAGGATACTACAAGCCGAGTCTAGCTATACCTAATTAAGGACGTGCTACTTACTCGTAGAGTACAAGTAAGTATTATGAAGTAAGGGATAGTTATAGTTGAGGAATTATGTTTCTCTTATTTCTTGGTGGAATCTCTTATTTCTTGGTAGAATTGGTTTTCCTTATACCTAGGTACCTACCTAGTTGAATTCTTCATTTACTCGTATAGATTTTACTTGTTGTTATAGAGAGTAGGTAGGCAAGCTACTTCAATAAAGGAATTGAAGAATGAAAGGATTTGTTGGAAGAATGGTCTGGGATATGTATACGTTACTAGGTAGCTAGAGGTAGGGAATTAGGGAATAAGGGTAGTAGGGTGTAAAGGGAAGGATATTTGGGGGATTGGGTTGTTGTAGTGATGTGCTAGGTATGTTAGAAGTCCTCTTTACGAGTACTCTTTTTCTTTTCTGCTGTCGACAGAAAAGATTATTAGGGGGATGATTAGAGAGCTAGAGAGGGTTGAGATAGGATACGAGGAGGGAAGAAGAAAAAGGTAAGTAGTCTAGGAATGTACAGCCTGTGTAGGAAGACTAGATTAAATTAGTATAGTAAATTCGAGTAGTAGAGTTAAGTATTACCTAGGTAGCACCTACTTAACTCAACTCGAGTACCTAGTGAAAATCACTAATCAACTTGACTTAAGTCGCTAAGTATTCGATTCACTTATAAGTATCTTAAGTAGTATCAGCCCGATACTCCGTAGCGCGCCGGACTGCGGTACTACTCCAGTTGAGGTAAGATTACAGTAAGTAATTAAGCGGTTCTATATCAACGCTAGCAAAGAACCCTGACCTCTTCCCCGTTCAGTACGCAACCACATGTATGTTACAGTACTTCCCCCAAAGAGCCAATAAACAAACAAGTCGCAATCTCCCCAAGTAATCACGACAGCCTGAAAGTCCCAACTATAAAAGAAATAAAAGCAACAAGAAAAGCCTTACTTCATTGACCCCGAACTTCGGGAACCTTTTTGAATTCTATATTTATTCACATGTATGAATTGTACAAATATGAGTGTTTCTCTCTTAAGTAGTAGGCGGGAGGGAGGGAAATTCCTAAAGTGACGGAGCTTTTTGTTGATTTGAGGGATGTGTGGGACCTGGATGTGATGAAGGATGTTATGAGGACTGTGGTATATTACTGCTTTCGGGAAGGGACTTTGACGTTGACTCCATGTCTTGGGTTGTCGCGCGAGTGTATAATCTTATGGACCATGTGTATGGCGATGATTCGGAGGACCTCTGGAAGGGAGGCAAACGATAACATACTAACATTCGTTCACTTGAGGACTAATTATAATTTCAAGAACCAAGAGCACATTAAATTGTCACCATTGTCTTGCCAAGGTCACGTTTACGAAACCTTATTTTCGGCTACAAGAGATTGCCAATAGATATATGGAAAGACATCTATCGAGGGGGCATGCAGCTAGTGGACACCAGAACAAGTATGGAAATGGATTAGGAAGTGCCTTCTACTCAACCAGTACATGGGCTTCTCAATGGAAAACTATAGAAGGACGAAACGATTTTGATTGTATAACACCAAGTTACGAACATCCAGCATACGTACCGTAAACTAGCCATGGGCTTGACCCCGACCAACAAGAGTATAAGCCTATTGAACCTCACAATTAACACGCCTTCGCTTATTCTGATACAGAACTCCTTTGCGTACGTAGGTATGTATTCTTGCTGAAGTCATGCGGAACTTTTAACTTGCCATAAAAGCCAATTTTCTTTTGTAATTTTCAAACACTGCCCTCTTCTCAGCCCTTTGGACTATCAATAGCTCAGATATGTTGTAATTTATGTTCTATCGTCAGTCGGTACACTTCACATCAGATGAGGCTTATTGTTACTTTTCTTTTGTATTACTGGCTAGCTTCAAGTGCTTATAATTCACCCACATATATAAGTGGAAAGCGAAGTATAAGCACCCTCGGCCTCGCGTCCCGTAAGGAAGGGAGCAGTAAAACAATCTAAAAATACTGTAGGCACACATCCTATAAACAAGCACATAGCTTGATAGTAAGACAGGCACCTAGCCAAGAATCACACAGCTTGTAAAAGAAAGAACACACGCCAAATGCCTGGACTTTGACCAAATACAAAGTATAGAGCAGGGCAGTGCGATAACTTCGGCCAGATAGGCCAAGAAGTACAATACGCTCTCATAAGAACCAGACAACTCATAAAACCCTCTAGAACTCGGCGAGCCATTCGCGAGGGGGTATGTGGGTGGGACAAAAGAGCTTACAATAGTGTAGCTGACGATATGGTGGATGTAGCGGTGGTGTTGAAGGAATGGTACTAGTAGTGGGGTGGGATATATATCCCACCATGGCTTACTAAGCAACCCTATCCTCATTCATTATAAATCCTGCTATTAAGCAAGGGTGAGTCTGAGGAGCGCAAATTATTTTTGAGGAAGATCGAAGCTTGAAACTTGGGAGAAGTAAGCTGGCTTATACTATGTGAACAAGAGGTACTGCATCGATGGACCAGACAAACAAAAGGAAAACTACTGCTGGATTACATCTTGAAGTACATGACCTTCGAAATCCGCGACATTTGCTTCGTATTCTATTAAATCGTATTAAAGAAATCTATATCTCACTCTCAAACCACCTGACCATTAGCCCCTTCGCTTCCAAAAATTCCTTAACATCCTTAACAGTATACTCCCCTCTGTGAAACATTCCAGCCCCGAGAGCAGCATCCGTGCTCGTCTGATTAAACACATCCTCAAAATGGCCAGGATTCCCAGCACCACTAGAGGCTATAACTGGTATCTTGACCGCTCCTTTAACTTGGTTTATCAGCCCGAAATCAAATCCGCTGTTCGTTCCGTCTTGGTCGATGCAATTCAGTAGGATTTCCCCAGCTCCCATTGCTTCGACGGCCTGGGTAAGTTCAACGACATCGATATCTCGAGTTTCTCGTCCACCTTTGATGGTGCATGCGTACCAACATACAGACTCTCCATTTGGTCCTGGAAATGTTGTAGTAATGGTATTATGTTTCGTTTCTGAGGCATTGGAAACGTAGACTCGTTTCGGGTCAACGCTGACAACCACAGCTTGATTACCATAAGCTTGTGATATCTGCTCAATAGCCGTTTTCCCTGATAACCTCTTTCCAGCACCATAATACTCTTCAGCTGCAGTGACAGCATCCGACCCTATTGAAACCTTGTCCGCACCACTCTTGAAATACATCGTCGCAATTTGCAAGGCCGAAACCTTTGTCCCATCAGTATCAGTCGTATCCCTAACACCACCACCAATCGTCAGAGGTACAAAAACTGTCTCTGAAGTCCTTCGTAAGATTTCCAGCATTGGTAAATCAGCCAGCGGACAATCCCGAAAACTGGTAATGTTCAAAAATGTAACCTCATCCGCCCCTTGCTCATAATAATTCCTAGCCATCTCAACGGGTTTCCCCAAATTTCTAACATTACCCCCCTCACCCTTTTCCCTAACATCGTACTGGTCGCCTTTCGTAACAACTAGATCACCTTGATCATTTGTTCTCACGTCCAAACAAGCGATAACTCTTCTCGTCAGACCTTCCTGCACAGCTTTTAATCCGGCGACACCACTTTCTTGTTTTCCGTCCAGGAAAGCTTTCAGAACCCGTAGACCAGCTACACCACTCTTCTCAGGATGGAATTGAGTCGCCAAAATATTTCCTTTTGCAACAGCACCCACGAACTCCTCATCCCCATATCTAGCAGTAGCTACCGTCCATCCTTGTGCTTCCAGCTCCCCCTTCACATACGGAACCTTATACGAATGGACATAGTAATATTTTGAGCTCGGTCGCAAGCCATAAACCTGTTTATCATCCGTATTTGCGCTATTCCAACCGATATGCGGTACGGATTTCGAAGAATCGTTGAAGCGATCGAGATGGCCCTTGATGAAACCGAGGCCCGTGACAGAGGGACTTTCCGAGGAGCCTTCGAAGAGAACTTGAAGTCCGACACATATCGACATGAAAGGTTTGCCGGATTCGATATGCTTTCGGATTGCGGGGAGGTAGCCTGCTTTTGAGAACTGCGTCATGCAGTGGCCGAAATGACCAACGCCTGGGAGGATGAGTTTCTATGGCAGAGGAAAAGTATTAGCTTGAGATCCTGATCCATTACGCGAGAGAGATTTTGAACAATTTCGAAAAAAATCTACAAAGAATCAAGTGAATTGACTCACATCTGCTTTCTCGATATCCTCGGGCGATTTGATCCATTCAATCGTATACCCCACTTTCTCTATGCCATTGACTAAGCTCCGCACGTTGCCGGCGACATAGTCGAGTAGATATACTTTTGGCATATCTTTCGGAGTATCGCTGTATCCTGTAATTGCGAATCTGTCGATTGGTAAAAGTTGTGCTGTCTAGTATGTCGTGAAGTGAGTCAAGTTTGGAGGGTCGGGACAATTTATGAGCCCCGCGGCAGAAACCTTCTGGGCTCACCGCCACACCTGTAAACACTACGTCACTTCGATCTCTCTGTGGACTTTTATGAACGGGTTTTTCCTGAAAAACTCGTACCATCAAATTAATCGCTCGAAATCTTTGAATTGGTTGAGCTTTGTTGAACTTTACCATGACATTTTATTCTGGCCACCATGATGACTTGTAAAGGCGTGTAAGATACGTGCAGTACAGTAATAACTTGGGCCCTTTGCAAAAGTCTGGCATTTATTTACGAAGCAAGATTTGTTGACCACTAACTTCATAGACAGTAATCCGAACTGAGTTATATCATGTTAATTTGTCACGATATACACTCAGCTATTCTCTTTTCGAGCTCGCCTAATTCATACTCATTGAAGCTTTTTACTACCCATCAACTCACAACTTTGAACTCACCTTCTTCTTTCTCTCCCTCTCCCTCTCCAAACCCCATTCAATTAGCCTCTCCTTCCGCATCTCCACTCCCGCTCTTGGACTTCGCCCATCAACATACCCCATAAAATCATGTGTAGAGAAACCCAACAGCCCCAATAGCCTCTTTGGGATCTCATCCAATTTTTCCCAGCCTGTAGCAACCGTCATATTTTCCGTGGTTCTAATCCAGGGCTGACAGTATTGAATAGTAAAGCTTCTTCTCGTCTTATCAGACGTATTTTCACCACCACCGTGCCAGACGGTATTTAGAAAATAGACGACTGAACCAGAAGGCATGATTGCTGGTACCATTGCTTCATGAGTGGGCTGCTGGTCATCAGACCAAAGATGAGAGCCAGGTATGAGGGTTGTTGCTCCATTTGAGGCCGTGAAATCGTCGAGGGCGACCATTGTTCCCTGTTCCTTCTAGTCAGTGATACTCATTAATTTTGACTCTGGATACAAATTTACATACGATACCCATCAAAGGTCTCGGCCGTGGCAAATGTATTAACCCATCGTCATTGTGCATCTCCTGTCTTTTCGAACCAGGACCAACATCGACCGTTTGCCAACTTGTCAAAAGATAATTCGGCTCCAAGAAATAATCATTCAACTTCAAAATCGTCTCATGGATCGGAAAACAATCAAATATACGACTCTTGTCGGCAAGAGCGTAGATCCTACTAGTATTGAATCCTTCGAAGGGGTTTCTTCCCCCTTTGACTGCGGGTCCTGAGTCATTCAAGGATTGGAGGCGTGCTAGTTCTGCATTTGCTGCGTCGACTTGAGCTTTGGTGAAGAGAGATGGGAGTATCACGTATCCATCTTTAAGGATATGGTTGATGAGATGAGCTACTGAAGGGTCTTTCTTTCCGGGGAGGAATGTAGTGCCTTCCCCAAGTTGCTTCCGATCATATATGGTTGTGGGCCTTAGATGTTGTTTCTTGTTTTTCTGAGATGTCTGGTAGGGTCAGTCTGGGGTATCACGAAAGGAATGTTACGATGGAGAAATCTACCATGTTGATATTACAGTATTATCAATCTTGTTAACTTTCTATCCGTCGCCTTGAAGAGAAAGGTGATTGAGTCTGTTATTTGTATATCGGATGAAAGTATCCGGACCATAAGTAATATGAGGTGAGATTGCAAACCCCGAGGGGTTGTTGGTACTGTAATGTAGGTGTTGGTTGGTTAGCTGAAGCAGGGGGTTACTGTACACCCTATGATCGGTTCACTTTCTCCTCCCCGTAATCAAACAATTACTTGTTTTAGCCCTAAGCATTTAAATTAAGGGCTGCTCCAAATAGACAAAACAGGTGAACATGCTGCCATACATTTATCTAAGCGTTCTACTTGTATTTCAACCTCCACGTGATATCGAAAATGCTTAGTCGAGCCCTGCCAGAGCGACCTCGGGAGTCTTCTTCCGGATGAGAAAATTCTGATAGTTCTTTTGCGAGCCGCAGGCATGGGCAGAAAATATTTGGATATAGTGTCATATTATTCACTCCACTACGCTATCCAGTCGCGAAGGACACACCCCGCTGACTAATTAAACTCAGCATTGGAAATGGGTTGAGTTGAGTACTACCTGAGTAGTGCGGAGTAGGCAGGGCCGAGAATCGGGAGACTGGTCCGACCTCCCGGATCTCGTCGGCCACCGTATAAATTCTACCGAAAGGTGCTTCTAGCGAGCGGTTATTTAGCTAGGGAGCTGGTATTATTACACGGAATAGTGCTAGTCTCTCCCCCCTCCTTTACTAATTGATTTATAAGACAATTATTTTGTACTTTGGACTACCGGGTATTTGGAGTGATCAGAGGTACAAGTACTCGAGTAGTTAAATTTGCTACTCAAATTAACTCAACCAAATCCACAGCTCATACTTGACTTCATTAAACTCTGAGTAACTCTGAGTAGTACTTGAGTCGTTGAGTAGTTTGTTACAACGCTGAAATTTAGACTACAAAGTAACCTGCTGTCCTAAGTCTGACCCTCCGACTTAGGACGTCTGATTTAGGTACGGAAGAAGAGAGGGAGAAAACGGCCGGGAACTGCAGTGTATAGGAAAGTAGTTATCGGCAATTTAGAAAAAGATCGCTACAAGAAACCCTGCTATAAGGATATCCTTGTTTATATCCTTACTATATCCGGGCTCAACCATATCCTTGTAGCGAGCTTTTTCTTGTAGGGAACGGAGTTACGGAGGATGTACTAGGAAGTCAAATTGCTGTTTTAACCTTTGTCATCAGAGTACAGTACAGAAAACATAAACTTTCAGGGCCTTCTACTAGAACTGTATTGATTTTCAGAGAAGCCAGAAAGTTAAAAATCATCAGCGATTGATTGTCTGATCAGCGTTCGGTCCTACAATATGAGCGGCTAATCAAGATAAGTGGTTAGATCAACAACTTGTTATTACTGGTTATGTTAGTAACCTTCATGCTTTCTCGAAGTCAATTTTAGTATAGGGGTCTCCTCTAAATCTCTCTAGCTCAAAGTGTAAGTCTCATGGGAACTTTCAGAAAAGGTAGAAACATACTAGAAGAAAAAAGGCTAAACATTAATATAGTTTGAGAGAACTTGATTTATTAATCAAGTTAACACTTGCTGTTAATACACTGGATTTAGTTAACTGTATATACTGGAGGGATTTATAGAAAAAGGTACAATTGAAAGTATAGATAAATGGCCTTTTAGATTACTGTATTTATCTCTTCCAGAGTATATTGGTGCAAGTGTAAACGTGCGTACAAAGTGGATATAGGTGAGTATTGATAATTGGGGCCAAATTAGGACTGAAATGCTTGGAAATGTAACCTGGTTATGTTAGCCAAACGACTTTGTTTAAGCGTGAAGATTTTGGTTCTGTAGATGCTTTTACTCTACTCTTAGTATACGTTTTTCCGGATCAATAGAGTGATTTTGCCGCGGAACTTTAATGATATCAACAACTTTTGTTAGTGTGCATATATCTAAGTTTATAAATTTTATAGTAGTTTTGTAACTTCGATTTATAAACAAATTATTATAAAATGATCTATAAGATTTATACTACATGTTTAACATAACGAGAATCCAAACGCAAATCGAATGCGAGGTGCCTAAATTGGTGGCACGGTTACTAAAAACACTTGAATCGATTATAATATATAGGTTTTTAAGGGATCAATCTTTTCTATATTTTACAACACTCGGTCCTCCTCTATCTCTACAAGTTATAATAGTATTTTTAGCACGGATTTTTCCATTTCTTAGAAGGTGATCTCGGACGTTATAATTATAAAATTCCGTGGCAAAATCCCTCTATTAGACTCCGAAAGGGATATGAAATAGAATTTATATCCTCGCAAGTTGTGTTTCACCTATCTGGATAAACATGGTTTCTACTAGATGCTATTAAGTAGAGTATGGTACGAAGATAATAAGTAGGCCTCCTAAAAACTTAATTGACTACCTAAGTAACTACGAGTCTAAGGGAAAGATACCCACCGAAGGGTCCTCCGAAGGGTTCGAACTTAGACTACGTAATAAACCAAATATTGTAGGCTTACTCAAAACTCCTTATTTTCCCCAAGAAAGTAAGGATAGATAGAGTACTAGAACCAAGTTTAAATACTAAGCCTTGCCGAATTTTCTATAGTCTAGATCTGGTTTATAATTAAGTTCAAGTTAGAGTAGGATATCTATGCTATAGTTTTTATAACCTCTTTCTCAACCTTTTACCATACTAGGGCTCTATACCATACTAACCAAATCACTCTCTCAATACCCAGAGAAAATTTGTGGTTAGTAGGTTTCTAATTTTAATCGCGCTACATACCGCCCCGAAGAACTTCTAGAGTTTGCTTGATCAAACTTGTTGCCACCTCCCCCTTCAACGTTAACTAGTCCTTTCAATACAAGAAAAGGCCCTGCGAGACTTCCAAAGTCCAGTTCTGACTTTATGCTGCCTTTTCCTAGCCTACGATTTACGACCAATGAAACTCTATGGCGTAGAACCCCAACTTTCCCTCTACGAGCTATCCAAATATTGTTTAGTCTGAAGTCTGCTGTATAAGAATTTCGGTCCCAAGTTCTGCTTGCCACAACCAGGGGACCGACTACCCCCGCTCCCTCCTCTCGTCGCCTCTCGGCTCAGAATGATAAGATGGATCACACCGAGAATAAAACCTTGGTTTAATCTGTACTAAGTGTTGAAAACCGGTTTTGAATATGCATAAGTTGAATACCGAGTGATTGTGTGACTGAAATTGCCTTGCATATCTGCGTAGAAGCTAGGGTTGGGTTACCTCCCCACGTAGGTGCACCAGAAGAGGTGGTCATAGGAGTGACATTTGTCTTTCCACTAGACTAGCCAGTCTCGAAGGACACACTATGCTGATTTATGAACTGCAAAGTACCCTGTATGTTCCAAGTCTGACCATCCCACTGCCCCCTACTCGACGGACAAATAGAAACTTTCTTTTCCTGCGAGAGAATAACTTTTTCTTTTCGATAGAAGTCTTTTGGTTCCAGCCATTAAATGACGTAGGATTGTTTAGCGCCAGAGTCCCCCTCTTCTATATATATCAACCTTACCTCGCCTGTGCCACCTCATCCACATTACCTATCTACCTCAGTCCACACACATATACACATATTATTTGAACACGTATCGATCAACTTCAAACAACCATTAAAAATGCGTTTCTTAGCAGTACAAGTCGTCCTTACAGCTTGCGCACTCTTCGCTGGAATAGTTGCCGGCCAGTCATGTATTGATGATACCGATTGTGCAATAGGTAGATGTGGTAGTGGTTCCCTTGACTTAGGCTGCCAGTAAGTGTTATTGTATAGATTTGGGAACCTTTCATTTCTATCCTCACATTAGATGATACTTAGAGCTTGTTATTAATAGCTGACTTGGACTATAGAAATTTTGTATGCATATGCACCTAAAGGATAGTCACGGTCGATATTGTCCTGTGAGAGCATGTTATGGTACTTAATGCTCCCACGAGGATAACACAGGGTTTCCTGGACATACCTGAGAGCCAAAAGAATGTCGGAAGTGAAGGAATTGTTCGGTGGTGACGGGGAGATGATTTATCAAAGTACCATCGCATGTACCGAGTCTTCAAAGGAGGAAGGATAAG
Source organism: Hymenoscyphus occultus (assembly GCA_900536445.1). NCBI lineage: Eukaryota > Fungi > Ascomycota > Leotiomycetes > Helotiales > Helotiaceae > Hymenoscyphus > Hymenoscyphus occultus. The sequence continues at coordinate 268,965 of UNPT01000001.1, read as the reverse complement.
AAAAGGATTCATTGCCTTTTTTGATTCTATACGAGGGTACATTTGTATTCGACCTGTTGCGATTGTTGAATAAACTATTGTTTCGTGTCTAACTTTCGACTACGGTATAAGAGAATTTGATCAAAATATTCTCAAAACTAGACGAAATGGATCTGCTTACTGTCCACTTTTTATCGCGTGATCTAGGGTTGTCGAATCTAAATTTAGATTTACTAAATCTAATTTTCAAACCTGTAAATTAGCGTAATTTATTTTTTAGCCTCTAATTTATAATCTTGGCATAGTTTTAGTAGTATAAGGAGGGCACAAAAGAGAGTAAATATAGACAAAATTCACTAGAAAGACTACTAAAAATGTATATAGAATAGTACTATACTTATAGAATTATTAATACTTAAATCTCTTCCTCGTTAGATTCGTTATCTTCTTCTATTTATATAAGAGCTCTCCTAAGTTTAACAAGTCTTTCCTCTATACCTACAAAGGTTAACGATACAAGTACTAGAAATTTAGTATTATAGCCACGCCGGATATTAAGATATTCCGCCCCGGGATCACGTTTTTGGTCATGTGACGCATATAATTAGAATCTAATTTATTATTGCCTAAACGCCTAATTTAGTAATTATATCTAATTTATATAAATTAGATCTAAATGCCCAAACCTAGCGTGATCAAGACAAGATTGTATCCATGCTAAACGATTTCATCTTTCTCATTACAGCTACTTGATGGCTGTATGAATGAAGTCCAAGAAGACCGAGCTCTGATTACTGGTTCCAAGATCTTTCGTGGAAGAAAGTATTGTAAAAGATGACCGGAACAATAAATCTGATGCATATAAAGATATACGCCATTCTTTTGGCTTTCCAGTTACGGATTCAAGTTCCATATAGTTCAAATGATAGTCGGTTCTTCCTTTTTATATGCTGTAACATTTACTATATATATTTTAGTCGCCTTTGCTGCGGAGATACCAATACCCCGGGTTTCGGGGGTCTCCTTTTGAGCGTCACCTGCAATACATGTAATCTTACAAGAAACTTTGTGCGCCTCATCAGACACCTGGGTATCATTTTTGAATGAAGAGATCTGTACTCTGATCGAATTGCTCAAATACCATGACAAACTTTAATGATAAAAATGAAAAGGCTGTCGAACCAGATGGGAAGCTGCTTCCAACGTCGGAATGTGTAGCGTTGTACTGCATACTCGCTTATTACACGACGATATTACCAGCCAAATCTTGATTTTTACTTCGAATTTGCCCATCTTTCCGTCATTACCAGGACTTTCGAAATCTTCTGCGAGGCTGCCTAACTGCAGTATTATATGAATCTCCACACTACAGTAACAATTCTGATTTCTTTTTCAGGGTACCGCTGTCAGATTGGTGGAATCTTGGCCTGATACTGTCAGCCGCCAGATCAATGGCGAGGTCGATGAAGCATCAGCTAAAAAGGATTCTAAACAAGGATGTGATATCAAGGTTTCCGAAGAGATGCTGAGACTCCTTCGGGAGATCAATGAAAAGTTGGCTGCAGAAAAGGCTCAGGATAATCGTTCAGCTGTCCCCCTCGAGAACTTTACCGACTCGAAGTTTCTGCCTTGGTTTCAAGTTACACATCGTGGCCAGGACTTCATTGGTGAGTTGCGCTGTCTCCATATGTCCTTGTGTGATTATTCAATCGTCTTCTAGATGTTGAGCTTCCCGACTCCAGGCCGGGTTCCCCCCTTGAAATAGAGGACTCTCCACAAATTCCTTCCAGTGAGACTGATTCCGAATCTTTAAAACAACTGCAACTTTTGGATAGCTACGTATACTACGAAACTAAAGGGGGCGGAACGAGAAGTTACAGATCCACATTTCAATACCGAGATGATCTTCAACCTGTAGTGGACTTTGATTCGAGAAGCAATTGGTAACTTTTGTGTCATCCCTGACGATGGTCGTCTTCGTCTCAGACTACAAGCAAAATCGCTTGGTCCTCTCGGCAGAGATGCAGCTGTCTCTGCTATAAAAGCAGTAGCCTTGCTCAACACGAAATTTCACGAGGTAGCCGGCCGAGGACTTCGCATTTATGATTTTGACCCCTAGAACTCGAGATACGTGGAGTACGATTTTGGTAAAGGGGACACAATGTTGATAGATAATCTCCCACAGTTTTCATCCATACTACAAGGGCAAGTAGGGTGGGAATCTTCGTTTCGCGATGTGCTTTTAAAGTAAGTCAACTTAGTGCTTCTGCTTAGTACCTATGCGCAGATTTACTAATATATAATCTTTTGATTGTCCCAAGACGGAGAAAATTGTGCTTCCGTCCTGTGGGATTCCCAGTCGAAAAATCAATAAACGATTCCCGCAAAGACGAGGATTATGTAGCTCCATGGGATCGTTTCATGTACGTATAAAATAGGGCCTACATATGTCAACTAACATATAATTAGTTTTATCAGGGGCCTGGCGACATTACCAAAAGAGCTATTATGGGATGAAGAAAGAGGGGAGCATTGCCCATATTTTACTAGCCCATCTGTGACTGGCCCAGAACCCTACGGACGCCTGCAAAATACAGAAAACAGCACCTTCCAAGATTTAGTGACGAAACAATTGTATGGCGGCAGGTACTCGGAATATTATCGAGGCGAACCCGATCCCCTTTCTTACGATTTTCATATCACGTTTTTCGAGACTCTGGTTGCCGGAGACGAGAGCGATTCATCGCGATGGAGAATTGGAGATTTTCCTGAGGGTTCTGGACTATTTCGTCTCCGTCGGAGTACTTGTAGTGTAAAGATGCGGTTCCATTTCATAGAAGATGAGAGCTAATATAGGACTGTATAGGTACTCTGCTTGAACGACCGTTCGTTGACATTTTTTACCATCGTTCTACTGCTACCAGAAAGGGGAATTTTTCAACTGGAGTCCATCGGAGTTGAAATATTTTCCAGTTGCTATTACGACAATGTTAAATGCTGTCCTCAAAACTTTGGAAAAAGTGACAAGAAAGTGGGATCAGCTGGACCATCATCTTACTCGTTTGTTATTTGAAGATCTCATGAAGCCGAAGCAACACTCCAATTTGCTCTTTGACGATGAAAATTTCACCAGATCGCGAAGATATTTCTGGGCGATTGGTTGTCTCGAGGAGTTTATCCTTAGCATTGGTGGCAATATCGACGAATTTGCGACGTTCTATAACGGAATGGTAAAGCCAAGATTAGATAATGGAAGCTTGTTTTGGGATCAATTATACAAATCAACCCTAATCTCTGTTCCAGGAGCGCCGGCTTCTTTTCAAGCATCGATGAAACAGAAGGAATTTCAAAAGGATGCAGCAAGAATGTACCATATCCAAGAGAGATTCTTGAGCCAGCAAAATGTGTTCAAGAATAAGCTTGATACAGTGAGATCTTTACGAGATGGTGTGAGCTAACCGTTTTTCTCTCAACTCGATTGTGCTGACTTTCATCTAGCTCTTCAATGCAAGCGCACTTCAGGAAAGTCGTGCAGCGACACGACTGGGCGAAAACGTAAAGATGCTGGCTGACCTACGTCTCGATTTTCTACCTGCCACTTGCATTTTGCGCTGTGAGGCCTTCCACATACCTTTTTCCTCAATTGATCTTTCTAATAAAACCGAAGGCGTTATGGGCAATACCGAACATCACAGAAACTTCCACTAAATTACCCTTCCTTGTCACAGCTATTCTTGTGGCAGCCACAACTTACTTTTTCGTCTTCAATATAAGCCATCTCTCCAACAAAATAGCCATTCTATACTCAAAGAAAAGGGTGACACTTATCAACCAGATGCAGGATGACGAAGAACCCTGGCATTTACTAGGAAAACGGTTTGAAGAATTTAAACCGTCAAGTGTAAGAACTGTACCGAGCGAGTGGTGGATTCCCATTTATATGTCGAGAAAAAGTTATAGGTGGATTATTGAAGCTCGTAAGAAGAAAAGTCCTTCAGAGGTCTGAACTTATGGTATTCGTGGTTGGCGTGGGTTTGGATGATGGAGGGACACCTGATGGTACAGTAATTAATGACTGATGACAAATGATGTTTTATCTTTTTTTAAGAAAAAGAGATTTACTCTTCTTCTTTTTCTAGAGAGGGTTGGTACATGCATTTTTTATAGATTTGAGGAGACTTACTTTAACACTTTATCAAGCGGTCTGACGCTTGACCAGGGCGCGTCCAAGTAGTTAGCGGAGGAAACAGATTCGTGGTGCTAGCGCTTATGGGTGAACACACACTAACTGACTGGGCCAGGCGGGCAGCATCCCAATTTTCGTGACAGTGGGCGTGTTATTTACGAATGTTAATATTTGTTTTACGACTTTTGCGGGGCTTCGGCTAAGCGACGGGCTTTGATTGGTCTTCAGTGGGGAAGGTGGCTGAGGGTGGGGTACACTTTGGGGTTATTCACTCGCTGGTGCTCGTGGTCGCGAGGTATCGCACCTGTTTGGCTGCTAAGTTACGCTCGCTAATAAGCACTTTTTAACTTAATCCTTCAAATAATACTTATCTAATAATAAGAAATAGTCGTCTAAATAGATAATAGGGGATTGCTATACCTTTTGTAGCATAGTTAAGAATAAGAATAATAAGGCAGGTACACATTTCTTCACCAAGTTTAAAATTGCGCAAGTCTGTCTACGTTATGATTATATTCCTGATTAACTATTATTTTCACTTCTTGTTTCCCTAAAATAGCTAATGTCTCATAGGCAATGTAGGCATTCATCAGAAACACATATTGTTTTCAGTAAAGATATCGAACAGATAATGTGGCCAAGAATAGATTGTCCGAGTGGCCATAAAAAGTACAATGCTCATTACACTTCATCTCAAAGTCCCTTCTCCACAGCCTCAGCAAACTCTCCCAATGTCCCAAAAGTGGCAGCCAAATTAACTTCATCCTTCGCCTCCTCCCAATCACCACCCATCAAAGCCTCCTCTCCCCTGGGTCGGCGTTTGACCCAGATCGTAGGCTCGAAACCCGCCCTTTTAGCCGTCTTATGATCATGAGCAATGCTCTGCGCGACATGCAAAATTTCTTTTTTCTCTGCTCCAAAGCTCTCCTTCGCATGATCAACTAAGTACTGGAAATTCCTTAAATCAGGTTTATAGGATCCGATGTCTTCTGCGGTGTAGATTGCGTCGAATTCCACACCTTTGAGGGGCCCAGATAAGGTCCGAGAGAATGATAATCGATCGACATTTGAAAGAACGATGAGTTTGTAGTTGTTCGAAAGGGCCTGCATTGCCGCAACTGTGTCTGGAAAGGCAGGCCATGAACCGATTGTGGAGCCGAATTGGGCCGCCTCTTCAGCCGTTATGGGGATAGAGAGTTGAGAAGCGAGTTTTTCGTAAACGGATGCGAGGACTTTGGGGTAGGGAAGAGTTTGTTCTTCTTTTTGGACGGAAAGTTCAAGGGTGGTGTATGCGCTGAGAATGAATTTTCGGGTTGTAAGGACGTTATTTTGAGAAGGGTGGTAGATTGATGAAGCGGGAAGTTTTGAGAGGAGGGGAAGTAGAGCGTCGTTTATTCCTGTTTCCCAGTCTATGAGTGTTCCAAAGATGTCGAACGAGAGAATTTTGTAATTCTTTGGGCGGAAATTCATGACTGCGAAATCTTTTACAATGTTACTTGAGGGTGGGATTTTGTGTGATTTCTCTGTGAGTAGGTTTGGAGTTTGTATCGACTTGAGAGGTTTGTCTGCATAGATTCCGAGCTTGATGTAGACGCTACCCGAAAATATTATATAGATGTATTCATAGATGAGGGGTGTCTACATATGGAAGTGGGGTAATGCGTCATGTGAGAATTGTCATCTTGGCTGAAGGGCGTGAAGACATGCTGATGCACACATTGACAAGACGAGGAGTGGATTGATCTGATGTACTCCAACAGAAGACATTTTTCGCAGTTTAGCGGGAATTTTGACTGGGATCTCTCCAGAGTCCAGCTACCTCTAGCTAACTTGGAAGACAAGAAAAGTGAAGGTCACGCCTCTTATCACATGACCAACCTCATCCCTCCCAACCATCATGTCAACGAATTTGTGGTTTGAGTACGCATCTTTGAAGATTTTCAGAAGTAGCCCCTTGCGATCAAAGTCTTGATTGGTGCAAGAAAAACTATCATTTTCTCTCTTGGGATTCACTTCAAATCAAACGTGGAATTGCATCTTCGCTTGATGTCCCTTCTCCTCCAATTACCCAACAACTTCCTGCTTCTTTATTTACAATGAGTAGTACGGTGTAGATTTGTCGCCCATAGTGCTACTTCTCAGGGCCATATTCTTTCTGCGGAGCAACAAAGCATACAAACTTGCAGCTCCACCACAAAGGCAAACGGCAACCATACAAATCGTGTACCCAATATGGTAATAAGGAGCATCTGTTTGAAGAAACGCAAAAGTCGCAACAAATCCTCCACAGTTTCCAAAAGCATTCAACCATGCTGTTCCAATTGCTCTTTCGGTATGGCTTTGGAAATTCATGACATACCAGCAAATAATCAAGGGTGAGCATGAGAACAACCCCATTGCTGCGAGACACAGACCGGCATACTGTACTGAAAAGTTGTGGCGTATCGTCATCATTATTGAAAGACCAGAGATCCCCAAAATTATACCGAACGCAATAAAGGGAAAGCGCAGTCGAACTTTATCTGACAAGTAAGCCAAGAGGGTGCATAATACAAAAGCTGCTGCTATAGGCGGCACTGAATGAAGCTGAGTTTGGATCACCGAGTATCCCAAAGTTTTGACAATTGTCGGTGTAAAGTATGCAAAAGCTTCACGAAAGAAATCAGTTTTGTTTACAGAAACGAAGGGAGGACTCACAATATATGGGGATTATAAGGCCTTGGGAAATATCAGCATATCGGCAAATCAATAATTTCATACGAGACCTACACAAGTACATGATGCCCGCCAAAATGTTATTCGGGTCTTTGAAGAATACCACAATGTCGCGTGAAGTAATATTATCAGTCTGGCCAGTGCATTTAGCCCTGGCAATAACAAATTTTCTTTCTTCGTCGCTGAGCCACGTTGCATTTTCTGGGAATTCTGCGACTAGGAAAAGAGACAGAATCCCGACGAGAAGTGTAAATGCTCCTTCAAGAATGAAAATCCATCGCCAGTTATGCTATGGGATGTCAGTCGTTTGGAAAAACAAGTCCAGATACAATAGCACCCTCGCTCACGCCTCCTATCTAGCAACAATTCTGGGAGGAAAACGCTGCTTACTAGACCTCGAATTCCATCCATCTTGGCGATACCGCTAGCTAGAAGTCCTCCACATATGTTCGCGATAAACACCGAGCCATAAAATGCGGTGAACCTTTTCTGGGATTCTTCTCGCTTATACCACGTACTAATAAGATAGAAACCTGCTTATTGATCAGCATTCAAAATGCCGCAAAGAAACTTGAGCTAAGTTACGAACTTCCCGGATAGACGCCCGCTTCTGCTAGCCCAAGAAAGAATCTTGTCACCAGCAGTCGTCTATAAGTTGTCACTGCTTTGATCTTTAGCATACCGTCAATTGGCCCAATAAGAGGTCCCACCAAAACCCTGGGCAAGTGTGACGACTCCAAAGGACATAATGCATACAGGAACTAGGAGCGTGTAAGTTTTACTCAATAAAGAAACTGCAAAGAATACTTACGCCATATACTTGGCCTAAATTTCTTAATCACTAGGTTCGATGGTATTTCGAAGAGGATGTAAGGAATGAAAAATATCGTAAGTGCAACATTCGTTTCAACACCCTTAAGGCCAAGGTCTTTTGGAAGACTCATGGTCAAAGCATTAGATATGTTTACACTTGAACCTCATTAGTTCATAATTCAGTAACAACACATACGTAGGCTTATTTACTTACCGATCAAGAAATGAAGAGAGAGCTATGATAACAAGCATTGGTATCACGCGTATATCGATTCTCCTTATCAAAACCTTCTCATTAATAGAGCTTGGACATAACACCGGGGATTCGACGGTGGCTGGGGTCTCGGAAGGGGCTAGTGTATCACCGAGTCTCTTTTCTAACGCTGGGATAATCGGTCAGTAAAATTTTCTCTTGCGATGACTGACCTTACTTTGTTCTTCCATATCACCAAATCCATCAATTTATTCTTCGGGCGAAATTTGGCGGCGATTGTTATTGAACGGGGCTGTAAATTATAACATCTGAGTACAAGCTTACATGAAATTGGGAATGAACGAACCTCGCTTTTATGACTGAATTAAGTTCCTTCCCTGAGACTAGCACGGCCGGACAAGAATGACAGAAGAGCATAGACTATAGACTGCAGTGCCTGTCGCACATTATGCCGCCGACCACTCGAATGTGAGAAAAAGACTTTGCCGGATCGAAAAAACGACCGGGTCTGTATTCTGAATACCCTGGACTAGAGGACGGATTCTACACACTACACGAATCAGGAGAATACGAAAGAAAAAATAATACAATTCGGCTCTGTACCTGATTCGTTAGTAGCGAAAACGTATTAAGATATCCATATATCGTCGTCTTGTGAACGAAGTTGTGAAGAAACAGCTCGATCCAAAGGAAACTCGGTCGTTTCTTCCAACCCTGGCCAAGAAAGAACAAGACGGGTTGTGGTTTATTGTACACCACGTGGCCGCAATCTGCAGTGTTCGAGTATGACAACGGTGTCTTGCTGGAAATTTCATAGAAACCTACATTGCATACAGAGAGCTCTCCAAAGCCCACCATAATCGGATTCTTCAATCACAAAAACTCTCGTATCCAGAAAACCCATATGCCCAAAAGGAACCCTGTGAGCCCAGGATGTTAGATGATAGAAGCGTTCAAGCAATACGGCGTTCAACTATGGTAAAGGGGTTATGTTGCAACTGTATGGACGACGAAAACGATAAAGGTTGTGGCCCGGGTTTGGTCAACGTTCCCCAAGGAAAGTGTGTTGCAGTGGTAACTTGTAAGAGTCTCGGATATTGTTCTGTGTACACTTTTGCTTCGACTGTACAGTACAAAATAATCTCGACCGAAGAGTTGAAAATGTGACTCCCGGCATGGCTTTCAATAATATACGAAGACTCTAAACCTCCAAGATTCGGTAAATTGCTGTCATAACAGGAGAAGATTCTCGCTAGCGAGGACTCGGTTCTCTCGAATTTTGTACCCGGCCGCTTGCGCCACACCAAACGCCTCACTCTACCCCGCCCGCTGCTTAGAGCGGTAGAATCATAAACTCTGGACACCCTCATTCTTGTCCACATCTCGAGCTAAATATTCTATTCCCATTGTTGCATATCACTGTATGTCTCTCAGCCTTCAAGAATTGGCTGGATCATACCTGAATTTGCGTTGAAATTGTTCTATAAATTTCAAGCGGTTTGAAGGACACCACATCTCGTTCATGATACCAAGTGGCCATCGAGGCTCGAAGGTAATTCCCATGTTTCTTGTTGCCTGCCGGCGAGATTTTGTTGCCCGGGTATAAATACATGTAAGCAAAGTTTGCAGACTTTCAGGGTCAAGTTTCTCCATCATTCGTACTTCTTTCATACCGAGTACTCCTTTTCCTCCTAAGCAATCCCCTGGACTATGACGCCTCGTTACGCAACTAGACAGAGAGGAGGCGGTGCAGTTCAGTTTATTCGTTCATTCAGTTCTTATCTTGAAGTGCCCCAATTGTGCCGCAGCGCTGCCTACAGATTTCATCCAATCATCAATGATGAACATCGCGAATGTTAACAAGGTGGGAATTGAAACCCTGTAGTTGCTTTCGCCCTGCAGTATGGCTGACATTCGCTGCCCGGAATATCACAAAGTGAGGCTGTTGTCATAGCATATACTAGAATTACCCAGCCGTAGATTTCCTCAGACGAAGACGTTCACACTAGCGAATAATTCTGTTGGAAACGATTGTCATGAAAAGTCCAGGCCTGGGACAGACTACAAGCAAGTAAGTACTCATGAGTTGAAACCAAAACCACAGTCCTGGTAGTTAACCACGAACTGCATTAGTTTCAGGAAACCTCTGCGCGATGTATTTCAATAACACTCCCCGGCCGTCGACCGCACCAGAGAGATCTAGAGAACCCACAGCTTCCAAACAACAAAACATCCTATTTCGTGGAGGTTCAATCCCATACGGCGAAATATTTGGGCCCAAGGAATTGAAACAGGAGGACCAGAAATTCCGAGGTTTCTGTCGGGATCAAAGTCGCGGCCATCCTATGCAAGAATCTTCAGTGGAAAATCAACACAACCTCTCAAGTATAGTTGGGGGTAGCCAGCAGCTTCCAAATACCATAACACAGTCCATCAGAACAACAAGCGATGTACCGCCCGTACCTCGTAGTCCCACAGATCTCGAGCACTCTAGGAGTTTAAGTCAAACCCAGCCCAACGTATCGCCAGTTACATCCTCCAATATTCCCAGCCACCAACGCCAGACTTCGACGGAAAACCATCTACCCCTGATTCAGACCCCTATTGGAAGTTCCGCTGTCCGCCCAACTGAAAATTTATCCCACCGAAGTCCAGATAATCATACTTCGGTACTCCAAAATCAAGCACATGGACATCAATCTCCACCACATAGCCCAACTAGCGAGAACAACTTCCAACGTGATTTGAATGGGAATATCTTATACTATAAGCCATTTACAGCTTATGATCTTTCGCCCGCAATGTCGCCTCTTCCACCACCTTTGACCTGGACCCATCATTTGAGAAATAGAACACGGCCCTTACAACCTCCACCTGGGCTCTGGCGTTGGATATTTCTTTCGACATTCGTTGGACTCATAGCTATCGCCGCCGCATTTGCAGTCCGAGAATCAACCAGACCATCTTCAGTGATTAAAAATACTGTTACGGTCGCCGACATCACCCCGACTGAGGCGGCATTGGCTTTTGACAGCTTTGACGTTGAGGACTCCGTTATGGGGACATACTTTTCTCTACCGGCTGAAAGATCGCAGTCCTTCATGGTTTACGGTGCGTCTCCTGGGAGAATTTGTATACGAAATCGGCTCAATGGGACTTGGAGTCCTACAGAAAAATGTGTCGAAAATGCAAACCCGAAGCCCGGAACTTGTTTTTCTATTGTAGACTGGTTAGGCGGTCCGACAGTTGCTTGTCAGTGCTGTTTCTTCCACCCATGCGAGAGTAGCACTAACATAATACCGAACATTTAGTCATCACTACTGACAACTTTCTCTCTACCCTCAATCACATTCCCGCAAAAGAAAATGAGACCTGGGCACTATCAACCCTCGTTGATGACAAAGTCCCAGCTCACCCTTTATCCAAACTTGCTTCTGTGACATGGACGAATGGGGTAATGAACCAATTTTATTTTCTTCTTGCCTTTCGGGTGCTCAGTGGGGAAATCTTGACACTTTTAGTATTATGTTCTTCATAATGGTTCCGTACTGATCTCTCCTAGACGGCTCTTTGGCTTATGTATCAAGGAACAAACGGGCAACTCCGAGAATATGGCCTTGACGATTTTCGAAATCGCGAATTTCGACCAGGGAGTCATGGTGATATAGCTCCTGCCTTGAATGGAACCTTTCTCAGCGCTGCACGCTACGACGCAACCGAAGAACTGTGCTACCAATCGACAAATACGCAGATCAACTGTCGACGTTACGCAAATGGCGTTTGGGGAAATGACGATTATGTCATTTCTTCGACAGAAAGCGGGCTTCCAGCTCACGCCGCCTTTTCCTTGACGACAATGACTGATCCCAAAACGAAGGTCGATACTCTTCTGGCAGTCTATGCCAAATCGAATGGTGCGGTCAATCTAGTCACTAGGTCGTTCGGTGGTATCAACTCTACGAATATTGGATCTTTCTCGAGTCCTGTACAGATTAGTGAGGTAGGTGTAGGGAATACCTGCTTGGTGATTAACAGTGCAAATGGAGTCGTTGAACTCTTTGCATCTAACACTCGGAAGATATACTGGTATTCGAGTGACACTAATCTTACAACATGGACGAGCGGTGTTGAAATTTCCTCTATATGATACCCATTGTACTTGTTTTTCTCATTGTGCGTGGGTTGAGCGCAATCTGCTGGTTCAGGAGGCGTTGAAGGTTTCAGAATACGTTCACTGGAGTTATTTCTGGGTCTGTAGCAGTATTTTCAAACAACGGTCTACTCAAAATCCCATCGCGCCTTAATTCTTTGGTCTTTCGAACCGCGTGTAACGAACTAGTTCCTCGCCTCCAAGAACGAAGTTGGTGCTACACACGAAGTTGCAGGTGACAATCAATGTGAGTTTCGTAAGAAATACCGCTGGTGGACATCGAACCGATATTAACAAAAGTTATAATGTTGCTCAAGCCTTTCTTTTGTACATATCTATCTATGTCAGTCGACAGTAAAAACAGAAGCGTCTTGTTCACTGATCATGTTGAACCACCTTTTAGGGTCACGGTATTAGAACTATTACTAGTACCGCCTGGCAGTCTCCAATAAGCAGAAAGTCGAATTTTCCCCAACGGTACTCATACTTGCTGCTTAATCAACACGAGTTATGGTTAAATTGAGTTCCTTCCTGCTTAAATACTTTAAAATGTTAAACGTGAACTTTATTCTTTTACGGGCGGACGGTAATTTCACCATACCTTTTTTCGGGCATGAGGCTTCCGGGAATAACATTCATAAAGGGGATTGAGAACCGGTGCATCCAACCTTCCTGTTTACGAAGTATTATGTTGTTCATTGCAGTCTCGAATCTCGACAGGTCTGGAGCCCTTTTCAAGCTTCATGTTGAAGTTCGACTCTCATCCCTTGTTCTCGGAAATTTGCTCCGTTCGTTTCGATAAAGAATTTAAGCATCGGACGATAAATCATGTCTGTTGATTACGGACGAGTCACCCAGCAGCCCGAGGGTGACAGGGGTTGGAAGAGCCATTAGGCGAAGCGACAAGCTCAGGGGAAACCCCTACTTTATCTTACCTTCACACGCAACATATTAGCTTAAAAATTGATACTCTCACATATAGAGCCTTCAAGACTTCTTTTAGAAGTTAAATATATAGGCGAGATCAGAAGTAGTCAATGCCTAAAAGCTGTGTACATTGCATTATTCTGCATCAAACTCTCAGATCCCCTTGTCATCACGAGCCAAGTAAAGGGTCTGGACAGCTCGCCGCTGGCGTTTCCCCCACCCCTGTATACGATTCGTTATAGGCAGGGTAGAACCCCACAATATAACCTTCTAAGCATCAGATTTTCCGATTAATGTGGAGGTATACCGTATCAGAAAGTGACAAGAAGGGAGACGCAAGCTGTCTAAACCCCTTTAACCGGTCTGGGCCATCACATCCCTGAATTTAAGTGGACTGTATTCTATTTGGGGATCTTATTACGGAGTACAGCGATATTAATTTCGTAAGCTGTGTTAAAACAATACAAACGTAAGATCGCAAGACAGCTATAGGGCTATGCTTTAACATAACTTGAGTAAGTGTATCAACTTTCTATATGCCCTATGGTTAGGTTGTTTATCAATGGTTTAAGAGGGAGCGGAAAGTTCATGGAGGCTCTTATGAAGTACTAACCATCAACACTCATCAACACCCGTCAAGACCCCCGCTCGCCGAGATCAGACCCCGCTAACTTGCCTCGCGATTGTGCCCCTTCTTAGGGTAGTATACAGAAAGAAAGGCGCTGGATACCTGGATTAAACAATTTTAAGATAGTTGGTACTATTATATGAAGTACTTCGTAAAATTCGTAGGTCATATAAAAGGTCGACGAAACAACTACAAAGGCGCTAGCCCTAAGTTCCTGATTTCGCACTTTTTCCAATGTTCTCGGCTGCCGGCGTTGTTGACCTTAATTATGCATATGTATGGCTGTATCCGTAAGACTTACTGATATTGCTGTGACCTTTACAGGCCTGTCAAAGTCCTTGGCGAACTGCTGTGAAACTCGGACGAAAAAATCGAAATGCTCACCCATGATCTAGAGCACCCAACGACCGCTCGGCATGTTACGGCGCAGTGAATACGGGGTATCTGTAGATGACGGTCGGATCACCTGCCAATCTATGTCCGCGTGTTCATGTCCTTAAAAGTGTTGATACCCCCTCCTCTCGCCTTCAGTAAACAGTGCAAATCTGCCTGCACTGAGTAGTACTGTACTTGCTCTGTCACACGCGTTCATTCGTTGATGACGTCCTTTCTTTATAACTGACATTCTTTTTTGCTCTCTACAAAACATGAAGTATTTCTTTTCATCGAGCCTCGTGCTCGCCCTCTCATGGGCAAATACCGCAGTAGCACAGGCTGCGTGCTCGAGTAATCTGTTAATTGACGACTACTCTAAATTTTCTTCCAACTCCAACTCCCTTGGGTTTTACACAAGCGGTATGTCTTTCTATCTATATATACATTTTTGAGAACTTTACCCAGTGTCTAATTCTCGAGATAGATGATGGAACAACCACCAACCTCAAGGCCGATGCTGCAAACAAAAAGATCTCCTTCACCAGCAGCCCTTCCAGCTACTTCTATACTACTTTTGAATGCGAACAAGCTAAAACCAACAAGTACACCGCACTCACATTTCCAGTAAAGGGACCAGCTGCCGCCCAGTTGACGGTCGAATTACAAACTTCAAGCTCCTGTGCGACGCAAGAGTATACAAGTTATTTCACGACAGCTGCTTTAACTGGAGACACCCAAACTATTACCATTCCATTAAGCTCGTTTCCTGGCGCCAACCTCGACGCTATTAAGGCATTTGTTTTCCAGGGGTTCTCTGTCGACGGTAACTGGGAATTAGGCCAAACCTCGTTGGTGTGCTCTGGAGGAATTACTGCTCCTACTCCAGCACCACAGCCCACGAGTACTCGAGGACCACAAGCAGTATCAACCGATATTGCTGATCCCGCTCCAACCGGAGCGTGCCAACCTCTCTTGGTAGACGACTTTATTTCCCAATCCAGATTGACCTTCTTGTTCTACAATGCCATGTTAGAACCAACTTCTGACGACGCAACTATGGCACCAGTTGAGGGCCGAGCTGATACTACAACCTCAGTTATCGTTGCCGACAACCACCTCACTCTCACGCCTGCTACTGGAGGAAACTCGTACTGGTACACACAACTAGGCTGTACGAAAGCGACAAACGTCTACGGTGGTATTGGCATGAATATCAAAGCTGCAGCGGGAACCACCTTTGGCGTCCAGCTTCAAACTTCCAAGGATTGCACTACCACCAACCCCACTGCTATTGACGTTTCGTCAACTGATCTCGGTTGGGTGTTTGATGGAACGGAAAAGTACTATACTATTCCATTCTCTAAGTTCAATGGATTAGACACCGAGCATGTTATGACTCTCCTCTTCTCGGGACTCAGTAACGCCGTTACCTTGGGTCCTATTGCATTCTACTGCGGCAATACCGGAGCTCCATACTCAGTCAAACCCTTGCCTGCTGTTACTGAGTCCACTGAGACTATCGCAGCTACCTCTGGATCATCGGATCTCGTCATTGATACATTCACAAGTACCGAATCCAACAACCTAGGCTTCTACCATGGAGGTGACGATGCCGAGTTGTTCAAACAGGAAAATGGAAAACTTACCATCAACACTAAGGGAAACTCTGATATTAACTGGTACACTCAAATCTCTGGTGGATGCACCGATATCACACCCAACGACAACGGATATTTGCACATTGCTTACTCTGGAAGCAATGAGTTTTCCATTGCCCTTCAACAACACAACCCTACCTGCAACCCAGATATTGCTCCATATCCATTTACATGGGACTCTGTTGAAGCATCGCGTTACACCAACACAGCAAAGACCGACATCTACGTCCCTATTTCTCACTTCACGATTGACCGCACCAAGTCAATTGGATTTGCTCTCAAGGGTTTCTTCACCGCCACCACTACGACCGTCACCAAGATGGAGATTGTGAAGAGCGTCCCCAACGGCTTCATTGTACCAAGTAAGCTCGACACCGCTCCTCTCATCTTTGCATGCACACGACCAAACTCGTTTGCATTCGCAATCGATGATGGATCGCCAGAGTTCGCCCCACGTGTGGTTGAGACTATTGCAGCCGCTGGTATCAAAGTCACTTTCTTCACCGTTGGTGCACCACTCCTCGACGAGAGCACCAACCTCACCAACGTCTACAAGAACATGCTCACTCAAGGACACCAAGTCGCCTACCACTCCTACACTCATCCACCTATGGAAGGTCTTCCTTCCCTTGCAGCTATCGATTGGGAAATTCAACAAGATATCGACGCTGTTACCAAGACCCTCGGTATCACCTCCACCTATTTCCGACCACCTTTCGGAACCGAGGGTGCTCGTGTTCGACAACGTCTTGCCGCTCTCATCCCCGATGTCAAATTCATTGGATGGAGTGTTGATGTTCAAGATTGGTTATGGGCCTCCACCGACACTCCCGAGAAGCAACTTACAAACTTCGAGGCCGATGTTGCCAAGGGAGGTAACTTGGTTGTTATGCATTATTTGTTTGACAGCACTGTTTCCTATCTTCCTCAGTTCATCGAGATAGCACAGAAGACGGGCAAGCAGTTGATGAGAGTTGATCAATGTTTGGAGGATCCTAACGCTCCTCCTTTGTAGATGTATTGTACGAGATGTAAGATTTAATATGGGCACGGGGTAGGGGATGTTGCAATAGCTCACTTGTTATAATGAATATAATAATATTATGGGTTTACTTGATTTGATATTTGAGTTAAGCGTTTAGTGCTGGTGACTTACAGATGGGATTCTGCCTCGTGTGTCTAGAGGCTCCTGACTGGTTAGTTATATGAAATTCCAGCGCTCTGCCTTCTCAATTCAAGGAAGCCATCAGGCCTTTCAAAAAAACCCAGGAAGCTCGCCATTAGTAGTTTGTTCTTCCACCCACCTTCCATTTTCCTACACCTGGATGGTCTCATTACCTTCCAAAGCTGCCAGCGCAGCGTCTCTCTCTATCGAGACACTCATCTCAATCTTCCCTTCTAAAGCTTCCAAAGCCTCCAAAGAAACGCCTCTCGATCTCGACACTCTCGTTTCAATCTTCTTACCTTCCAATGTCTCCAAAGAAACCGTTCTAGCTCTCAACTCAGTCTTGCCTTCCGAGAAACTCGAAGACTCAGCATTGCCCTGACAGGCAATACATACCTGCTTTCTGCCCAACTTCCTCTCAGTTCGCCAGGGGCATTTCATGGGTGAGATACCATGGGGCTTGATGGGACAGTGACGGGGGCAGAAATGGCAGATTGGATGCCCGCAGGCATATTGCTCCACGATTATTTGGCACATGGTGGAGTGGTAGTGTTGTTGAGAGATCGGAACGGTGTTAGTTATGTGAGGGGTTGGACTGACCTGTGAGTGTATGAGCTAAGTTACTAGGATATGCAAGCCGGTTACACAATCGACCCTAAGAGAACATGGGAGTGGTGGTTTAAATCGAGGGGTTTTCTTGTTGTTCTTGTGCACGTTTTGGGGCTCCATTGTCGATTGTAGCCTTGTGTCGAGTTCTTTGTTGCTTTGTGTAGATGAAGTTTGTTATATGAATCTTTTGTCGTCCTTGGATTGTGGGTTTCTTTCTCTTCTTTATATATAGTGTACATGTTTATACGGAACAATCATTATTTTCCTGGAGACAAAGAGGTATTAGCTACTAGCTAAAGATGCCTAGGTCATCTCTTACAATCGTGAAGTGAATTTTGGAAAGAGTTGGTAAACACACAAGGTAGCTCGAACTTCGTTGCCATGCGGAGATTATGCATTCCGAATGAGTACACTGCTGTGATAGTACCATTATATTACAGCACTAATCAACCACGCCTGAGTTTAAGTACCTGGTTATCTATCATACACAAAACTTAGAGTGGGACAAGCGCGATGGGTGGGATAAACTAGACCAATATTCCCAAAAGCCTTCTGGCAGAGCGAAACAGCTTGATCACATACCCAAATTCTGTAATATGAAACTTTCTAGTGATTACAAGGAGTAAGTAAGGGCCAACCAGCTATTTCGCTGTCTGTAACAAGACATATCTAATTTTGGTAGACTTCGCAACGCACGTATTCAGGTAGGCACGCTCTGGTGATGGTGGTGATACTGTCGTTCTATCAAGTATTGCTTTTGACCCCTTTCAAATATTTTTAGTATTCGAGAACCGCTGTGACTGGAGTAGAGGGGCTCTGTGTGAGCGGAACAAAAATCCGATTCCATTAGCTACCCAAGCCACACCCTCGCACCAACATGCTGCCCTCGTACCGATAAACAAATCCCTCAATTGGCAGAAACACAAGCTGACCAACGTGTTTGGTGTCCTTTAATTTCCATGGCCCATACAAATACTCCCAATTAGAAACAATTTCCCGAACTGTGCCTAGGATAGCCTCGCTACCCCTTTCCCAAGCGAAACAGGAACACAACGTCGCTTCCCAAGTCTCCCACTCGAAAGAAAGTAAAAACATCAAATTACATCCTTGGAGCCTTTCACCCGTTTTCTTCAAATGTCCCAAAGAATCCTCTTGTGCGACCGCCGTGAAGAGTGTAAAGATCATCTGCTTCCAGCATAACCCCGGATAATTTCACGAAGTTGGGCTTCTCGTTCTGCCTGGGATCTTTCTTGGTTCTTCCGGAGGTGCTCAGTGCATTTCTGACACCATCCTTTGGTTCCGATGTCTTCAGCCTTGTATTCATTTGGACAACCGATGCCCTTTTTCTTGTCGCACCATATAGGCTTGACATCACCGCGATGCCCGCACTGATCCCAGATAGGATAACGTATACCGCACATCTTCTCGTTCGGGCCCTTCTCGAAGACGTGGAAATTATGCTGTACAAGGTTTAGCTGCCGTTTTTAAAATGTTAAAGGGTTGATTGGCATTACTGTAAGTGTTGGTCTCAATGCCAACTTATGGGTTTTCGTGGCTCCCAATATTATAACGAAGATCCCCTCCCAAGAGGCTTCTTCGGTATCAATTCTTAAGTACCGGTTTAATACGATCGAATGTACATCTCTTGACACTACAATTGTGCAGACGCGCCCGAACAAGGTGGTCAGCCTTTCAACCAGCCGGCCACTAGAGAACGGTATTGAATGCCGAAAGCTAATAGACAACGGTTTACAAAAAGGAGCAGAAAGCAATCAACAACAAAAAGCCCCCCCAGAAACTCCAATGCACATATATCTTAGTAACGAACTAGAATGCCTGATAGAATTTGCCCCTGAAGAAGGGAAGACGCAGAGATTACTTGGTGATAAATAACATGATTTAGTGTTTCGCAACGCGATCTGGCAGGCCTTTACTAATGAGAAAAACAACGAATGGATGGCTCGCATTGATTCAACCCACAAATTGTGGTGTGACTTGGTGAGTATTGGCGGCCCATTACCATGAATACAACTTTGATGGCCTGATGGGACGCTGTGCGTTTCGGGGGGCATGTATAACCGCTGCGGGCTGATCATGAGCAGATCGGCGATCGAGTACAGAGGTACCCAATTGTGTCTTGTCAGCATTTTGGTAAATATGATCTGTTTTCTTTGGATGCGGGGTCTTGAGTGGCTGAATATGATCAAAAGAATCTCTTGGGCGAATGTCTTGAGAGATAGCTCTACGTGGTTGTCATTTGAGGCCTCGCCAACCAACTACCGGTAGGAAGAATAAAAGGGGAGACTTTTCGCACGTGATGTATGAGATGTATTAATTTTGGGTGGCTATTACTAGAATGCAGCAAAAGTTGGATCTGATGGATCTATTCTCTAGTATTTGACAAGACCTTCTCGCAGTCTTTTCAATGCGATTGGGTCGGGCATTTGATCTCGAATATTGAAATAGATCCACATCTTCCAGAGTAGAGGTTCCTTGTTTGATGTGTTGAAAATGCTATAGGCTAATCATCACCATCATTGCCAGCTTCCCAAAGCAGCAGTATCAATACTACCTAATTGCTAGATATTCTTCATGCAAAATGCCCGAGAACCAAAGTTATTAACAAGGGAACTCCAAAATACCTGGACCTCCTCAAGATCAATTTTCTCGCCATTCCTTACGCCTATGAGAAAAATAATTGTAAGAGAGCGCACGTTGCCCTCGTTTTATACAGCAGTCGCTGCACTCAGTGACACGATAGAATACTAATTTTCCACCCACGAATTGAATAACCAACAAAGCCAACCAATTCTCCATGTATCCATCCATTCTGAACTCGTCAATCAAAGCGACAAAACATATCAGAATACCTTTGCAATAATTAACTTTCACAGCCCCCAAACCCATCCAGTATTCTCAAAGCAGCGTAATTGATCGCCTCTGCTTAGACCTTAGGTAACATTTGCCTTCGATCGTCCCAAAAACACCTGGTTCTCAGCACACAATATCTTTCCACAAACACAAACACATACAGCGACCCATCGATAATCCCACAACGTCCTATAGACCGCACGCCCCAACGTCCATCCTCACCAAGTATCCTCATAACATTCATAACCCTCAAATCCGCCAAGTCTAACTACAATTCTCCCCCCAAAAAGGACCGGAGTCATAAGATACTACCAACCCACACAAATCGCAACCCCTCAGGAATGAAAGTCATAACCAAAGAGTGCCGCGATGTTACAGCAGTTTAGTTGAATGGCCAGTATTATAAGGAGATCTCAGATTAGGCCGCCTCTAGGACTTACTGTGACGAGCGAAGAAAGGAGAGGGGGTTGCTGTTGATGACTTCTGCTGGTCTTGTAAGTCTCGGCTCTTATGAGAAAGGTTGTGAGCTTTCTAGATGAGAAGATTGGGTTATATCGCAGGGAGCTTGGCGAGGTTAAGGAGTAGGATGAGGCAGAGGATGAAGAAGGTAGAGGACGGGTTATGACAAGGGAGATAATCTTTATCTCCTCCCAAGTCGATCAGGAGCAGGGAAAGACGAAAGAATGAACTTGGAAAAGGAATGATCCCCATCACCTCCTTAGAAACTAGAGAAGGGGTGCTGAAGCCCCAAACTGATACGCGAGGTGCGTGGTGCGTGGTTTGGAATCTTTGAGTCTTGAAATGTAGCAGAGCTGTGGAAGCCGGCTTGTAGTACTTTACGACTAGAGAGGGATGGTATCGAGTAAAGTGAAGTAAAGCAGGTTTCGGAAGAAGCAAATATGGGAGCGCAGGGAGAAGTAGGTATTCAAGTATAACTTACGCCAGTCCCCCTCAAATATTGTATTCTCCAAAGAGGGGATCTGGCAAATAAATCAAGCAAGATTATAAGGTAGTTTAGCATAACACTTTAAGCATCACTAAATCCCCAGAGTCCTAGAGTGAACACCAACACCATGTGCACCGTAATCCCAACACAATCCAAGCCAAGGTACTCATCTCAGCTGTATCTTTCCAAATTGAAATTGAATCCGATAGGGTGAGGGCAAATTTCTTGTTTGCTTGCTTACTTGTTCAAGTAGAGTACAGCCAGCCTATAAGTTGTATTGGGATGAAGTTATGCGTTCTTAGGGCAAGAGAAGCAAATAACACTTATATTCACACTTATAAAGTAATACGAGACAGAGACTTACTAACCGATATTAAACGCCTAGGTTTTATCTTGAACTTTGAACTTTGCTAAAACAAATTATAAGGATTCATACGGGATTTTAGAGTGTAAGAATGATGGTGAGAGTACACAACACTACACAAGCTGATTACACACCTAGAAAAATATTAGAAAATTTATTTTTCTAATATATCTAAACATCAAAATCCACAATCCAAACCATCAAAACAATAACGGTGAGCTACACACTTCCGTCCTTCCGTAAATTCACAAACATCACCCATACATTCACAACACACAGTCTCCGCAATTAGATTAGAGCTGAGAGTATATATATAAACAGACAATCCTTATTTATTTATTCACCAAAACCAATACCAAAACCACAACCACAACAACAACCATAATAACACTTACACCACTATTTCTAATCCAGTACCATCGCGCACCTCACCTCCCACACACCTCCCCTTCAATCCCCCAAACCAACCCAAAATGAGCACCCCATCTCCTTCCTCACCTCTCTCCCCTCACTCTTTAACATCCTTCCCCACATCCCCCTCATCCAACCCCCCCGAAACCCCCCATCCCCGCTGGAACCCCTCAATAGTCCACGATCCCCACCCCCACAACAGGACCTGCAAATGTCACGTTTGCCTATCGATCAGAGAATGGAGAGGTAGGGGTTGGGACGTGGGGTTGTTGTTGAAGTATGGTATGTGTTTCTTTTCTTGGTATAGAGATGGGGGAGAGATGAAAGGGAGAAAGGAGGGGTGAGGGGAAAGAGGCTGATGAATATATAGCAACAAAAGCATTACTCCACCTCTACGGCTGGGAACACGGCGCGGATTTGATCCGTTTTACGGAGGAGAGGGTGAGGGTGAGATCGGAGTACTGTCCATCTACAAGCACGAAGGATTCTCAATCTAATTCTTCACTTGATACACTTCATCAACCTAAACCACAAAACTCACAAACCCCACCTACTTCTCTCACCAACAAAAGACGTGAGGTACTAGCAAAACTATCCTTCTGGACAGAAGATTATTACTCCCAGAAAAGAGAGCGGGAGTGGATGAAGGAAGTGGATCTCTGGCTGATGCGTGATTTGGCGGTCAGAGAACCGAGGCTGTTGGAACGGGTGTTGAAGGTTGCGAGGAAGGCTTATTTGGATGTTTGGGTGTGAGGGGGGTGTAAAGAAGGGAGGGGGGTTGTTTGGGATATGGGATGGGGTGGGATGGGATGCATGGTCTTTTGTACCTTTTGGATGGGTGTAGGAATTTGAGATGATGAGATGATGAGATGAAATACAGACTTTTGGTGTTATTTTTTCTTTCTTGTTTAGCGTTTCTGGTATCAGGTACGTAATGTATATTACATTTTCTCATGCTTGAATGGTTTCTGTCCCTCGCCTTCACCGTATGAAGCTGTGATTTGTCCCGATCCCCGAATCACGTATTTGTAAATCATCAGACCTTCAAGTCCTACCGGACCGCGGGCATGGATTTTGTTGGTGCTGATTCCTACTTCTGTTCCGAATCCATAGCGCATTCCATCGGCCATTCTGGTACTTGTGTTCCAGAACACTCCTGCCGAGTTGACGCCCGCGATGAAGCTTTCTGCGAGTTCTGAGGATGAGGTGAGAATACAATCTGTGTGATGGGAGCCGTGGGTATTGATGTGAGTCACAGCATCCGTGAGTCCAGGAACGGTCTTTATGGCTAGGGTTAATGAGAGATGCTCAGTGTCGAAATCGACTTCCTCTGCGTCTTGTAATATGGCAGAAGAGCTTCCTGGAAGTTTTGATGTGAGTGCGGCTTTACTAGAAGCATCACAACGAAGGGAAACTCCTTTTGCTAAGAGAGCCTCGGCTACTTGTGGAAGTAGAGTATCTAAGGATGCCTCTTCAACAAGAAGGGTCTCGACACTGTTACATGCTGCTGGGTATGATGTCTTTGAGTCGACTATGACATTGATGGCGAGTTCTGGGGAGACAGTATGTTCTAAGTAAATGGAACAGAGACCGTCGGCATGGCCAAGAACCGGAATTTTGGTGGAGTCCTTGATGTATCGGACGAGCTCATTAGATCCTCGAGGAATGACAAGATCGATATACTGATCTTGTTGGAGTAACTGGGGAATTACATCTCGAGTCGTTACCAGTTGAATTGCGTTATTTGGCACTTGGGTGAGTTCCAGGGCAGATGAAATGACTTTAGAGATGGCAATGAAAGATTCGGTTGATTCCTTTCCACCTGGACACTTCCGTTAGCCGAAAGTTTGTAGTCATACAAACGGAATCAACAAACCTTTAAGAATTGCAGAATTTCCGGATTTGATGGCTAGTGATGCAATATTGGCAATCACTTCAGGTCGAGCTTCGAAGATAATGAGAAGGACCCCAATAGGACATGATACTCTTTCAAGATTCAGTCCGTCGTCAAGTTTCGTGCGCAATGAGATCTTTCCAACTATAAGAAAAGCTTAGTCTCAGAGTTTTTCGATAGTGTTGTGAAGCGAGATATACCAGGGTCCTCAAGATCTCGAACATCCAAAATGCCCTTCAACATATCCTCCCATTTCCCCTTCTTTCCCAAATCCAGGCGTGAGACGATACTCAGACTCAATTCTCCATTGTTTGCTGCCTCCAACGCTTGTTTAAGATCCTTAGCATTTGCAAGCAAAATTTCGTCTTTGGCCTGGGACAAAGCTGAGTGGATGGCTGTCAAAGCATGATTCCTTGCGGATGTAGGAAGGGTTGAGAGACTGTGAGATGCTAATTTTGCGGCTTTCGCAGCTTCAGCTGGGGATGCGTTGGTGAGGGACATATTGTTGGAGTTCTGCAATGTCCAATTCACCGAAGTGACAAATGTGGTTTTGGTTGTAGAGTTTTACCTATCCGTAGGATAACAATTCACCCGTGACTCAAGCGACGAGAGATCTGATGGAGAAAATGGCAATGGCACCTGCACTGACAGATGTCATGCCAAGGCTGATCTCCCTCCCCCGCTACTGCCCTTACACTGTCACTACCACCGACGCGCTCCAACCCCACACCCCGTCTTTGATCGAGGCACATCAACCTCCAAGCTCCCAGGCAGCCTTAGCCTTGCGCCCAAACATACAGTATCAAGAGAGAGAGAGAGCCAGAATTTTGAAAGCTCGACTTCTCTCCCCACAAACACCTACCACTCTCGCAGAGTAGGAATACCGTCGTTTCATATTGGGGGATAATTTCGATCTCTTGAGACTTCGTCGGCGCATCTTCTAGCCAGTGTGGAAGTCGGACTGCACAAGCTCTGGGAGCCCTACACAACAAACCTACACCAACAGCACACCATCCTAAACCGATTTCTCAATTGAGCGATTTCACACAATGGACGATATCCTTCCAAAGCTTCTGGCCTTTCCGCCGCATCCCTCTCCACTGACGCCTCTCCCCGATGCGGCATATGAAGAGGGCATCAAATCCCAGATCGCAACAGTCAAGAGTATCAGTGAGGCCAAGCTGATACAAAAGACCTCCAGCGATGAGAATGCTCTTGATGTGAGAATCCAAGCCAATGTTTCAAAGCGATATGCTAACAAACCTGCAGATCATCAATCCCTCCCTCAACACCGTATCTTTCGCATTTGTTCTCCTGGCAAATATCAATACGATTATGAAGGGAAACGACAAGCAGATGGATATAGAAACACTCTGGAACCATATCACAACCTTTCTCTCAAATTTTGATGGTCGGCAAATCCGATATTTGGGCCATGAGTTATCGAGTATCATTGATGCTGCTATTGCAATTGCTCGACGCCATAACCAGGTACGTCGTATTGATTTCAAGGATAAAGGGAATTTACGGAAACTAAAAAGTAGCAGATTGCACTTGTAATCCCCCATATCAGAGACGCTTTACTTGGTCTGGACCCAAGTGGTACCGTACTGACCTCAAAGCACATTCAATTGTTGAAGCTGGTGATGGAGACCCAAAGCTACGCTGCTGTTGTCCCAATCATTGAAAAGACCATCCTCTATATCCCAGGCGCCAGCGAGCAACCGAAGCCAAAACATATCTCTAGTACAGCACTCTCTCCTCCATCTTACGTCACGCCAGAGAGCGGGATTACTGCCAAGAAGCTCAAGGTCCCTGAGGTTCTGGAGTATTTGTTTTTATGTGGAACGATCTACATTGGATTGAGAGATTGGGCCAATGCCAAACGTTGCTTCGAAGTTGCCGTTACATATCCAGCTCGTGAAACAAGTTGTAGTAAGATCATGGCCGAGGCATATAAGAGATGGTTATTGGTAAGCGTGTTGTTAGACGGAAAGGTACCGCTATTACCAAGAGCCACAAGTTCTGGAGCGGCAAAGATGTATCATGTTGTCGCAAAGCCATATGAGACTCTAGCCCAAATATTCGAGCATGGTTCAGCATTTCGACTCAAGCAGGAGGCAGACGCTGGAAACTCTGTGTGGCAAGCTGATGCCAATTTCTACCTTGTTCTTACCGTTTTGGCGGGCCACCAGCAATTCCAAATCAAGCACCTTGCAAACGTCTACAGCAAAATCTCCATTGCGGACATCCACGCTCAAACGATGAGTGCGGAGACTGGCACCAGACTACCACATGTTCAGGCCGTGGAAACGATGGTTCAGATGATGATTGCTAACGGTTCTTTGAATGCGACCTTGAGCTATCCACCAAACCAATCACCTGTCGTCGCATTTTCGCAAGAGGGACCAGTTTTGACGGAACAGCAAGTGAAGGGAGCATTAGCATCAGCATCATCCCAAATCAAGGAATTGATATTAGAAACCAAGACCACAGATCGACTGATGACATATGAGAAGGAGTACGTCAAGTATATACAAAAGATGAAGAAGAATTCCAAGAATCTGGATCAGGGAATCGCAGGAAATGATTTGGATTGGAATGGGGTAGAGGACGAGGATTTGATGGGGGGTTTTTGAGGGGGTTTTGAAGGCGTAAAAAGTACCAGGGTGATGGCGAAGCTGGGTAGGGATTTATGAGGAATGGCAGTTATGATGAGCGCTCTGCTAGATTTGGGCATGGTGCAAAGATTGCTCTTGTTTATTTTCAAGACGCTGGGTTGGCGTACTGCATGGTTGGGGCATTTTGAGGGCGTCAATGAGAACACGATATTCATGAACGATAAAGGGCATGTACAGGAGAGTAATTTGGTGCTGACGAAAAGCAGTCCACATTAGATAGTAACGTATGAAGATACTTTGACTATTCAGAGAGGCGAGTTTTCGCTAATGACTTACATTTTCTTGTACTAGACACTTCGGAAAATGGAAGGATGTGCATATCATGATATAATATTTCAATTTCTAGGCCTTTTGATGTCAAGGGACAAGCCTCTTACTGTAAATACTTTCTGATGCTTTACATCAGGGTTACATATTCTGTTGAGAATTGCCCTGCTAAAATGTACTAATACCAAATCTTCGTTTGTTCCTGCATGAACTGTTTTGTTTGTCTTGTCCACCTAATGTTGCTATGCAGTGCATGTCACAATAGTTCAGAGGATAGAGATAGCTAGCTGGTGATCAGAAGTATAAGTTTAGTGACACATTCCTTGCTTGAAATTCTCCACTGTCAGGCTGTCAGGTGAACAACTCCCAGGTGGAAATCGAAATTTTGAGAGTGTAGGTGGCTGTGGTAGCCAATCACGTCTACACGTTCCACCAAAGAACCTACCCTTGTCGTCCCTTGTGTTCCTCTCAACACAACCCCGGCTTCAACCGATCGCATAATTTTGACCCGACCTGTATCAACACAGTTGCTGTCCCATCAGAACACGCAACCTCCCACACACCAACCGACCCCTCAATTCATCAATCACCTCTTCCCGACCGATCATCATGTCCGTCCCAGCTTTCGCCGATATTGCAAAGTCCTCCAACGACGTGCGTAGAGCTTCCCCAAATATTCTGGTCGGTTCACGCTAACACTATTTTTCTAGTTGCTCAACAAGGACTTCTACCACCTCTCAGCCGCAGCGCTTGAGGTCAAGAGCAACACCCCAAACAATGTCGCCTTCAAGGTCACTGGAAAGAGCACACATGAGGGAGCTACCAGTGGGTTGGTACGTGGCCAGCAATTCCGATTGCCATGCGCAGGAAGTTTGAGGAATTGGAAGCTGACGACCCAAAACCTACCAGCTAGAGGGAAAATACTCAGACAAGCCAACAGGTATACCTCTCCACATGCTCCGCTTACAGATGCATTCGGGCTTTTCGCACTTGAACAACTACGACGTTTTTGTCAACCTCTTTCCAATCTCAAATCAGGCGCAGCTGCTAATATTCTACCGCCGTACAGGCCTCACTCTCACCCAATCGTGGAACACTGCCAACGCCCTCGACACCAAGATCGAGCTCAAGGACGCCATCGCCAAGGGTCTTAAGGCAGAGGTCCTCGGTTCATACCTTCCAGCAAAGTCCGCCAAGGGAGCAAAGTTCAACTTGCACTTCCAACAACCAAACTTCCACGGCCGTGCATTCTTCGATCTCCTCAAGGGCCCAACCGCCAACGTCGACGCTGTCATCGGTCAAGATGGTTTCCTCGCTGGTGCCTCTGCTGGTTACGATGTCCAAAAAGCTGCCATTACCAACTACAGCGCTGCCATTGGATATACTGCTCCTCAATACACTGCTTCCATCACTGCTGCCAACAACTTGAGCGTTTTCTCTGCTGCTTACTACCACAAGGTCAACTCACAAGTCGAGGCTGGTGCCAAGGCTACCTGGGACTCCAAGAGCGGAAACCAAGTTGGTCTTGAGGTTGCCAGCAAGTACAGATTGGACCCTGTCTCATTCGCCAAGGTACGTCTTCTCCCCCACCTAGTGACTCCATAAAAACAAATGCTAACACAACATCCCACTCACAGGTCAAGATCAACGACCGTGGTGTTGCCGCTCTCGCATACAACGTTCTACTCCGCCCTGGTGTCACTCTTGGACTCGGTGCTTCTCTCGACACCCAGAAGCTCGACCAAGCTACCCACAAGATCGGCTGTTCTTTCACCTTCGACTCTTAGATTTGTTTTTCTTGTGCCACGGACCACCATGTATTAAACAGATGATACGATAGTAGAAGAATACAAAATGGGCTTGGGGCTGGCATGGCGATTGAATTTTTCCGGGGCGTGCGAAATGATACTCACTTGCATTTTCAGAAGGGAGGAGTTTTTGATGATCGCTTGTATGTAGCATTAAGATGCCATGGAAGCTTTCTGATACTTCGTCTTGAAAATGATGTTTTCCTGTCCCTGTTTATCCATTTGTTTATTCAAATTCCAGATTTCTAGAAACGACTTCAACAAAGCGCGCAACTTCAGCCATACGCATTTGCTCGTCAACTGGAACGGCTTGAGATCCAATGCCAAATACCAATCCCCCTCCTGCCTACTCTATATCCGGTTATCATGTACACACCCCCTATCAAAAAATCTCTATACCAACCTATAAATCACACACTACCCCTCTCTCGCCCTCTTCTTTCCCCCACCACTTCCGGACCAAATAGTATTATTCATAAAAACCCAGGGCACATACCCCGCCAAAAATACAATCCCCCCCATAAAGAGCATATTCACAAGTGTACTACTCTGTCCCTCGTCTACATCACCTTCCCCCGCCCTTGGGTCCCCCATCATTCTGCGCCGGGCTCGCAGCCGGCGACTGTGGTTCTCCTGCGTGCGCAGGTGCTCGCGCCAGTCGAAGTGGGGGACATCGTTATGGAGGTGGTAGGGTTGATTCATGTATGAAGATGACGAAGAAGAAGACGTGTCCGAAGTTGAGGAATCGGACGATGGATCCGACGTCGAACTCCCATTCTGCGCAGCGGCCCTCTTCGCTCCATGGTCTCCCCACCCGCCGCTGCGGTAGAATGACGGTGGGGGGCCTTGGAAATGGGTTCGTCGGCGACTTAGTCCGCTTGCGGGACGGCCGCCTGCGGGTCCGGAGGAGTGGTAGGAACCTTTGTGGACGGTGGTTTGGGAGGCAGAATGGGAATTGGAATTGGGGTGTTGAAGGACCTCGCGGTCGTATTGGGCGCGTTTGGCGGGCGTGCCGAGGATTGTGTAGGCGTTGGAGATGGCGACGAAGTGGGTGGAGGCGTTGGGGTCGTTGGGGTGGAGGTCGGGGTGGTGGGCTTTGGAGAGGGTGTAGAAGGATCTTTGGGGCTTGTTAGATTGTTATAGTAGGTGGTTTTGGGGTTGGAGGAGGGGTAATTGGGTGGGGAGGAGGGAGGTGTACTTTTTTACTTCGGCGGGTGTGGCATTGGGTGAGATCTTTAAGGTCTCGTAGTGATTGGGTTGTGTGTTAGCATTCTGTAGTTTGGTGTAGGTGTGGAAGAGCTTTTGGCTGGATGGCGTGCAGAGGAGAGGTAATATTCGTGGCATTCCTCATCTTTGGTTGCAAGGTCTTTGCTGCATTTTATGGTGGTTTGGGTTTATAAGTACGAGTAGACGTCTCTGCGCGTGAGTGACGGCATCGATAGATATTCACTCGAGGGTCGTGTGTCTATCAATTTCCCCAGATAAGCTAGTCTGCTTCTGGCGCTTGCAAGCCCCAAGGCGTACTCGAGGACTCGAGTAGAGTACTCGTAAATAAATTGAACTCAACCCCTGCATTTGACCCCGCGACTCTTGGCCTTTTTTTCAAGAAATCAACACCCGCTACATTCGGTATTTGGCATTGGTGTCGACATATTTTGCTGGCCCCAATTCCCACGGATCATTCCAGAAGACCGGCTCTGCGCGAACAATCATGGCCGCACAAGCTGCAGATGCGCTTGCCAATCTGAAGGGTAACCAAGTTCTGAAAATTCTACCCAAAAGTGCGATTCGGGGACTAACTTCCCAAAAGTGAAAGATCCAGAGGCAGACATGGCATCCGCCGCCGCCGCAAAAGCAAACGGTAACGGTAATGGAAATGCTGCAGAAGCAGAAGATTCGGACGAGGACGAGGCGGCTGGAGAGGGAGGTACAGACGCAGCTGCAAAGAAGAAGAGGAAGCGCAAGCGCAAGCCCAAGAAGGCAGGTGGTGCGCCTAAACAACAATCCGAACCACCGCGCGTGCTTCTCTCGACGCTCTTCCCCAATGGCGAGTATCCCGTCGGCCAGGAAGTGGAGTACCGCGATGAGAATCTGTATCGTACGACGGACGAGGAGAAGAGACATCTGGATCGGATGAACAATGATTTCTTGCAGGAGTATCGACAGGGTGCTGAAATCCATAGACAGGTTCGGCAGTATGCGGCGAGGAATATCAAGCCGGGACAGAGTCTGACGGAGATTGCGGAGGGGATTGAGGATAGTGTGAGGGCGTTGACGGGGCATCAGGGACTGGAGGAGGGAGATAATATTAAAGGCGGGATTGCTTTTCCTACTGGTGTTAATCTCGATCATATTGCGGCGCACTACAGTCCTAATGCTGGGAACAAGACGTTACTGGCCAAGGAGAATGTTATGAAGGTTGATTTCGGCGTGCATATCAATGGGAGGATTGTGGATAGTGCGTTTACGATGTCGTTTGATCCTATGTATGATAACCTCCTCGAGGCAGTGCGGGAGGGTACGAATACGGGTATCAAGGAGGCCGGTATTGATGTACGAATGTGTGACATTGGAGCAGCTATCCAGGAGACCATGGAGAGTTACGAGGTGGAGATCAATGGGGAGACATTCCCGGTTAAGTGCATTCGCAATCTGAATGGGCATGATATCCGCCAGTGGCAGATTCATGGTGGAAAGAGTGTCCCCATTGTCAAGGGAAATGACCAGACCAAGATGGAGGAGGGAGAAGTCTTTGCTATTGAGACTTTCGGTAGTACGGGAAATGGATACGTTCGAGATGATGTAAGTTCCTATTCTCTCTGTCACATTTGAAATTTACTAATGGCATCTTAGTATGAAACATCACATTACGCAAAACGACCAGATGCCCCCAACGTCCCTTTGCGAATCGCTTCCGCGAGCAAACTCCTCAACGTTATCAACAAGAACTTTGGAACCCTGCCTTTCTGCAGAAGATATCTGGATCGTTTGGGTCAGGAGAAGTATCTACTTGGAGTGCGTAGCCTCATCCTCAAGACTTAAACTCCGTTCTTTTCTAACATGTGTAGTTGAACAACTTGGTCTCGAGCGGTATTGTAGAGGCGTATCCTCCGTTGGTTGATAAGAAGGGTTCTTACACTGCGCAGTTTGAACATGTAAGTTTTTTATATACCCTTGTGTTTTTGGTGCAAGTGGGCTAACTGATATTACCTAGACTATTCTGCTGAGACCGAATGTTAAGGAGGTTATTAGTCGGGGTGATGATTATTAAGTGGTGAGAAGCTGGGTGGGTGGAGCTTTGCATGGTAGAGGTTGGGGTGAGGATTTATGGAGTTGATACTGATGCTTTAGTGACGAATATACACTTGAGGTCATGAGCTGAAATCATTGTGTTTTCTACTTTGCTATCTACCTACATCACTTTTAAACTTTATTTTAAGCGAGGGGGGGTTTTATACCATACTTCCTTGTAAATTCCTTTTTGGATTTATTCTGTTTTCTTTTCCAACAGGTGTTTTATTTCCCTTCGCTTCTAATTTCTCATATACATTCCAGTACAGCCCAATCCCCTTCTTTATCTCCTCTCAGAGTGATATATAAAGAATTACTACCACGTGGGCAGGCTACTCGTACTCGTACTCGAACTCATCACTTCATCATTTTACTTTTAATCACTAGAGTTACAGTTCTATTATCGTTATTCTGTCAGGACGCTTTTTGATTCTTTGGTACTGTGTGTGATTGAGTGAGTGAGTGTGTGAGCTAGTTGGTTAGTTTGATAAGTCTCTTGGAGTAGATACGGTGTATTTGGTTATTGCTATATAGGTGGGTAGGTGCGTAGGTGCGTATGTTTTTTGTTTGTTTGTTTGTTGGTAGGTTGTGGGTGGGTTGTGGATTTTTGGGAGTGGATAAGTGAGGAAGTGAGGGGGATTATTCGTATTTTCTGTGTTAGGTGGGTTACGTGTTAGATAACTGAAGGCTTTTATGGTTTACTCTAAAGCTATACTTCAAGAAGTTGAAAATTGGAGCTAGAGCTGGAGCAACAAACATAGAAATTGGGCATATACTCCTCCACCTCCCCCTCCCCCTCCCCAATCCCAATCCTCTCCCCGCCTCCCCATTCCAAAAAACAAACTACCACACACTAGGCGCCTGCGTCAATCTGCCCCCATCCGACAAAAACACCGACCCATTACAATACGCACCCCCCTTACTCGCCAGCGTCAAGATCAACGCCGCGATCTCTTCTTCCCGTCCCATGCGACGCATGGGTGAGATGACAGCGGGGAGGGTGTCTGCGGTGAAGTTGAGAAGTTTGAAGGATGGGCTTGTCATTTCGGAGGCGTAGACTTTGTTTTGTTAGTTTGGGTGTGTGTTTGGGTTTATTTGGGGAGGGGAGAGGGGGAGAGGGGGAGAGGTTTGAGGGGATGGGAGAAGACGTACAGCCGGGTGCTAAGATATTAGAACGGATATTATACGGTCCTAACATAAACGCGAGACTCTTCATCAGATGTGTTTCTGCCGCTTTACTCGTGCTGTATCCTAGTCCTGATAAAGGGTTCTTGTTGAATCCCTGGGCGGAGCCGGTTGCGATGACTTGGCTTGTCCAGGTGATGTTTTGGCGTTTGTTGCCGGCGTCGAGGAGGCGGAGGAAGGAGATGCAGGTGTAGAGGGTTGCTGTTACCTGATGGGGTGGTTAGTTTGGGAGGAAGGGAGGGGAGGAGTGAGGTGATGAGAGGTTGGGGAAAGAAGATAGAGGCAGGACTTACATGCACGTCGAATTGTTGCGTGTAAGCTTCCCATGGACGGGTGAGGAAGAATTCTTGGACTTCTGAGATGCTGGATTCGGGTGTGAGCCCGGAGATCATTTCTGGGAAGATGGTTAGTGCCATGCTTTATGGTATTCTCGTTTTTGATAACTATCTTAGGAAACATCATGAAACTGAAGAGGTTTTGTGATATTGAAGAACTGGACTGAACGGAGTGGGAAAGTCCTTACGTCCAGCTGCTGCCGAGCCGGCATTGGCTATTACCAAATTCACGTAGCCAACTGATTCTTCAACTGATGCAGCGATCCGGATGAGATCTTCCTTCTTCGTGACGTCGCCTTGGAGTGGGATGATGTTTCCGTATTTCTGAAAGGTTGTTGGTTAGTGTGAGAACGGGTGAGGTCTTGGGATGAGATGGGGTACGGACGCCTTGTTTTGCGGCTTTCTCTAGTTTCTCGAGGTTTCGGCCGATGATGAAGACTTTTGCTGCGCCGTTTGCTTCGAGTGCTTTGGCCATGATGAGACCGAGTCCTGGGGTGAGTTAGTTTCTTTCTTTTTGGGATATGGGGATTTGATGGTGGAGGGAATGAGGGGATTAGGGGATAACTACCACTTCCTGCGCCGGTGATTACTGCTACCAATCCCTCGACGGAAAATAGGTTTGATGCTTCCATCTTGAAATAGCTCACTTATAGAGTATGAGAGAACGTTTGCGAAGTGAACAGTTGTCAGCTAAGAGTTACACAGTACAAATTCTTCTGTGCCTGAACGCGTGTAGGATTCTCTATTGAAGTCTCGGACCAAGTCACTAAGTCAAGAACGGCCCTTAATCTCGACACAAAAAACAAGAGGAACTCCAAGTGATTTGATTCAGCTTTTCGAAATCGCACTGATATCAGTTCACTATCTGTGAACCACCTCCGAGACCACCGTCTTATATCCACATGCCATCTTAAGATGATTAGTCAATGGTCTTCTGATTGGTCCGTCCCCGTGCTTCTTCAGCTACGAGGCGGTTGTAAGCTGACAGCTGATCCAATTCTTTCATATGAAGACGCTTGGACACCTTGACGTACGCGTGGAAATCTTCAACGGGTATTCTTGTGAGGGAAGGGCGTGAATTGTAATGTTTTCTCTCTCTTTCTCTCTCGGATTTCCGGGTGAGGGGTCGCAGGCTGGGTTGTTTGCTGAGTTTGATGTATAGTATGTATGTAAAATATATCTAGGTACCCGTGGTAAGTGGCATATACTAGAAGATATGGAATTGTCGATGGGTATTATGAAGTAACCATGCTCATGGAAATCTATAAAAGCTTTTTTGGATGACGGTTTGGTTTTGCATTAAGGTTAAATCCCTGGTCACTTTGTCGTGGATTTTTGGTTGGTCTAGAGTACGGGGTTCTCGGTTACACTAAAAGTGGGCCTTGTTTTTGTGTACGTAACCCAGGATCGGATACTGTAGTAATCTTGTCTTTTCTGGACTCCAACCTTTATTCTTTGATCTGATTCATACGAGAATAATATTACGGGTGGTAGAACGTCTCTCGGTAGGAGAAAGTCGACAGGAAGTGGTTGAATAGCCGCGAAAGTAAGGTGCTTATAAACTTTGCTCGCAAATATCTGACGACAGTGTGATTGAGATTAGTAGCTTGAATTGTAATTCTTCGTTTCACAGGCCGGTTTTTCAAAAAGAAAAATCTATTAAGTCGTAAGGTAAGCCTTGTAAACCTCGCTCCCAAGAGGCCGGTTCCAGGTTGCGCTCCGCTGGTAAGCTTGTATAGAATAAAGTAAATGTTGGATAGCCGGTGATCACCTCCACTTCCTTATAGACACGCTTTTCACCAGATATAAATATAATTTCCAACTTGTTCTTAGGCAAAGGCTAACCCTCCACGGTGTATAAGGCTCCTATCTAATAGAGATGTTAATCCTGGGAGCCTCGATAGCATTGATTTCTTTCACAATTAAAATGGGAAGAGAATCTTAAAGAGTTTCTATAAGTTTGTTATTAACTAAAAAGCGAGTCTACTCACGTTACTAGAGAGACAAGAAACTTAATAATTCTACTTAGTTATAACGCGGAAAGAGGGATTTATATAGCCGAGGAAAATTAATCGTATAAAAACCTACCAAAAGAAAAAGCCTAAAAAAGCCTAAAAAGATAATGTATGGGGATCGGCCCACCTGGGAGTCGACCCAGTCAAATTATTAGCAATCGTAAAGAAGGGGGGGAAAGGGGGGATTACCTTAAGAACCTATAGTTAGTATAAGCGCGCCTAATACTGTGATTCCGTATTTCTACGGACAGTATGACCCCGTATTTACTAAGTAAACACGTGGCGCTAATACGACTGA
The DNA here is from genome assembly GCA_900536445.1 of Hymenoscyphus occultus. Lineage (NCBI taxonomy): Eukaryota > Fungi > Ascomycota > Leotiomycetes > Helotiales > Helotiaceae > Hymenoscyphus > Hymenoscyphus occultus. Next base: position 233,180 of record UNPT01000001.1, on the reverse strand, counting down.
GCCATGAAGGCTAGTGTTTACATGTCTTGATTTTGTTGCCAGGTGGTTTCTTATTAGCGGATTTAAAATTAACTTGTGTGGGGGCAAGGTGAAGTGAGGTTACTAGGACCTGCTATTCACTCTTATTCACACCTTTACACACGGCCCTTCATGTATTGGATAACCAAGCCTCCTTTGTAATCCTCAGTTTCGTTATTGTAGATATCTGCGAGGGTATCTGGAATCGCTCTGTTGTAGCGGACCGGTTATCAAGAACTTTCTGGCCTCTGTATACGGGAGGGCTTCTCCATCTTCCTAGATGAGATTTTCATCCACTGAGGACAGAGAAGAAATTGAGGACTGGGATTCGCAAACTTCTTCCGTGTCAATGGAAACGTAATCCAGCTTAAGCAATAGCAAATCCTCACCACCTTTGGGAACCGGGTTAGCTCGCTGCGAGTCGTTAACGCAGCTCGTAAGATAAATTCAAAATTCAAGACGTCCTAGTCATAGACTTACCTCGCCCTTCTGCACTACCTTGTAAACCACCTATTCATATGAATGTGAGTTGGACCATTGGAAAGTGATTTGGGTTACTCAATGAAGCTTTCAGACTGAGAGTTTGGATGGGACACAGAGGATGCGAGTGCTTAGGGAACCTGGTTTTTCTGCCGCGAACCCCCACAGGCCTGCCACTTTGACTCATATGAGATAAGATTTTGCACAGAACTGCGTAGTTTTAGTGACACTCATTACGAGTATAAGAATATGGATACTGTACATACCTCCAAAAATGGGTTTCTATCCTCCAAGGTACATGGATTTGTGGGAAGACTTGATTGAGCAAGTACGTGACTTTCGGCCCTTTGGTACATAGATTGGACTTGATCGAGGAGCGTTAGCCTTACCAGAGGTCCATTTGCTTGGGGCTTTCGGCATTTCGTGCCCAGTGCTAAGTTCAAATAAGTAGATTCTGAAGCACAGGGCATTTTTCGTTGTAAGTATATTTGGGATGGGAGGTCTCAGAGAAACCTGCGTGTTGATAATGAGTCTGAGTGGACGACCACGAACTTGGACGATATGGAGCAGAGAGAAATGAATAAGTGAAGAAATGGTATAATAGTTGACTGTGTTCTGAACCAAGTATTTGTGAGTACTTATGGTATTTGTATAAGCTTGGTCTACGCTAATATGTGATTAGGCGAGTGCAATATATCGCAACAGTTCCGAGTCCCGACTATTTGATGTTTCACTGCTTACGAAGCGTTCTTCAAGTGTATGTGGTATTGATCTCATAAAGTGGCATGGGTTTGAAAAATGACAGAACGAGAAACACCTTAGAGAGTTGACGAAAATTAGGTTTTGTTTTAGCCTAAGTCCAAGTATAATAATCGCTGTACATGTAAATTACGTTCAAGATATCCCCGGAGTTTCTCTACGTACACGCTATGTCCCATCACTCAAGTGTATAAGTTTCCAATCGACCAGGCATAGCGAAAGTTGTATTTTCATTCCAAAGCGAAGCACCCACTTTTTTCCAACGCATATCATCTCAATTCCTGTTTCGTATCCTTGCTGTAGGTCTATAAGTTCTGGCCTTCATCTCTGTATACTAGGCAGGAAGCTGTAATGGATTAGATATGACATCTACCACGGATCAAGTGGAAATTCGGACCTCATAACATATATTGTACAGTTCTATGTGAGGGATGCGTTGATCAAAGTGGTGTATGCGATTAGTCGGGAATTGTGGCATTTCAATTCCGGATTCAAGCTCTGCAACTGTACATAGTTAGAGAGATGCAGATTTTGGAAGACGAAGCTGTCGTGCAGTTCTACCTTGGGGTTCTGGAGATCGGCGCATCAGCTTTGAAATGTATAGCACGGCTGGTGCACACATTATAAATAATGTGATTAGAGCGATAAATGCTTCAGCAGACAACATTTTTACGATTGTATTTGTATGAGTAAGAAAGTATGGAACAGAGAGGATTCACGGAGATGAAGGAATTGTCTGATACTTTCGAGTTTCCGCTCCAAGAACTCACGCGGCGGCCCTGATATGGAACAATTTGCCTTGTCTGATGGTGTCGTCTTGATTGGCGCATTCCTGTGAATGAACGTGTACGCAAGGGTGGTTGTCAGGGGTGTTCGCAAAATAGAGCTACACCATCTCTCTGCTTCCTCGAAGCGGCCAATCAAGACGATAGAAATGTAGTATCACCCTGCAGAATCATCATCACCAGCGCCACGTTCATCGTCAACCTTGCCAAGGAGGCTGTACTCTTGCCCATCCTTATCTGCATATTGGCCTTCGGTGATGCGGGTTTAGTGAGGCTCCCTAATTCTTCACAAGTCTTGCCTCCATACGAGTAGTCTCTTAGCTCTCAGGTGGCCCAGTATTTCTGCCTGTCTGTCAGATTTGGACTACTGAGAGAAGTCTGTGGTCGGCATAGTCGGGCTGGCCCAGGTGTCACCAACCAGTACGACGGCCATATATCTATAATGCGTAAGCGTTCTGGCGGCGCTAAAAAAAACAACCGAATTTCACTAATTCTGAAATTCATTGCGCCCAATCTTCCTCATTTTTGCCTTCGCTTAGTTGCCATTCGAGCCCTACAACATTAGAGGCTAGAACTACTTTGAAGGTTTCTCGTCTGTCTTGCTAGTTGACTAGGTAAAGATGTTTTTTCAATACTATGTTTCGGACTATTCTGAAAGGATACGATACGCCGTCGCACCTGGCCATGAGCTCGGCATTCCTTTGAAATAGGGAGATGACAGACCCTTCTTAACATTGTGAGCATCCCCGTATCCTCTAATACATGCTTTGATCGATCATACTTTGTGGTTTTCGGATTTTTCCAAGTTTGAAGGACGACAACGACCTACCGATAGAAAGGACAAGTAGTAGCGTTGGGAATTAGTTGAGTACAGAGTGGTTTTATATCTACTCAACTCAACTCGCCAAGCAACCAAGTTGAGTTGAGTAAAAATTGAGTGGTACGGAGTAGGCAAGAAGTACTTCTAGCGAGCGGTTATTTAGCTAGGGGCCTAATATTATTACACGGAACAGGAATTCGCTCTTAAAAGAGACCCTTCAGGTAGTAATAAGCTCAAAAAGCTAGCGCTTACGATTTATTGTAAACTACTCGAGTACTAACTCAACTCAACTCAGAGTGACTCTAAGTAGTACTCGAGTTATTGGGTAGTTTGTCACAACACTGGCAAGTAGCAGAAATCTTTTTCCTACCAGCGTGGCTTAATCCCACTCTATAAACTAATTTGTCATTCTGGGCATATAATGTAATTAAATATTTCTAGTAAAGGTTCTATAATGTCTTAAGATATCTTAAAAAAAATCAAGTATTTTCAATCAGCTTAGTTTGATATAAGGAAAGTCAATCTCTGCCACTTTTCTTGTCCACTACCTAGGTAGAGCACTATGTTAATAAAGGTGAAAGTGTTGCGGTATTAAGCGAGATGTTTGACAGGTAAAGATCCCAACTTGAGCAACATCTCAACCACTTTAGTCCTTTCTCATTACCCTCTAAATCTCGGTATCTATATACTTCTTCTTATTTCTTTTTTTCCCCTGTATGTCGGATATTGTAATAGCTAGATTGTTCGAACTCAAGGCTGCTTGGCGGAATGTGGGGCATGCAGGTTTGAACAATCAGGTTGTCCTTCACGCGTACTTTCAATCAGACTTGCTAGATAACATACCATGATACAAAATAAGGCCCCGATAAATCACCAATTGATATGAGTTCTTTTTGATCATGTTTTCCATTTACGTATGACGGGTGTCACCCATCAATCGGAAAACCCAATGGCACCTGCCGTAACCACGTAACCCGGGATTAACCCCACACTCGGTCTTGTAGAACCACACACCCTCCCCATCTTTCCACTTCTCAACAATGTCCGCAACCACAACTCTCTTCCGTCCTCAACTACTCATCAGAAACATCAATCACCGTTCATTGACCTTCCAGTCTCGATTTCAAAGTATCAGAAGAACCATGGCATCTTCAACCCCAGCTGCCAAGTTTGAATGGCTGGTCATCCTACCTGATCACGAGGGCTTATTGGAGAAGAGAATGGAAGTCAGACCGTTTGTTGCCCCATCCTTAACCGACGATATATTGGCTGAAAGACATATAGAACACACTTTGCAGGATTGAAAGCTGGCGTCGAGTCTGGATTCTGGAAGATGGGTGGTAAGTCCAAAGACAGCACCAGTGATGAGGGAGCAACACTAAGAACTGCTTGAATAGGTGCATTCCTTGAAGACGTTCCAAAGGAAGGAGAGGGCTTGAACATGAAGGGAAGTGCTATGATTGCAATTGCTAGCTCCAAGGAAGAGGTTCTTGAGGTACTCAAGAATGATATTTATGCAAAAAGCGGTGTATGGAATTTCGACAAGGTATTTCCTCTCTTGTGCTTGATTCTTTTTATTGGATTTGCTTACTCAAGTGCTTTGATAGATCCAAGTTTATCCTTTCAAGTGTGCTTTCCGTACCCCGATCGACTTGCCATGATATAAGGTTGAGAAGGCTTATGGTTACAACCGGAAGAGGGGCTCTTTAGAGACCAATAATTAACCTTCAATAAAGCTCTCTATAAAAAACCTAATTTCTGTAATAATTACTGTGCTAAGCCATAGATCTGCGAATAATTGTTGAAGCCATTTGGAGGATCTTTTCTTATTCTCATTTGTTATGGGTGTGTGGATATTGAATCCCCCCACTACTTAGTAAACCGGCACCCCCGCCTTCAAGGTTGCTCTCGCATTGTGAAGCTTCAGAATTACGTAGCGTCTTACAACTACCACATACAAGTACCTTGCTTCCTCGACGACAAGCAAATATACGCCGCTCCATCTGACTCCATATTGATAGCTTCATACCACAATACTCGTACCATGGCAGACCCTGAAGTTGCCACCAAGGCGCCAGAAAGCGATGCCGCCGAGACAGCCTCTCCAGCTCCCGAGCCAGCGCCAGCTAGTTTAGTACCTGGAGATACCCCCGCTCAGAGCGGTGCAAGCCTAGGAGTATGCTAATCCTTCAAGGTCGCTCGCTCGCACTATACTGACAGACCATAGGAACACTGTGTCACGGATCGCCCGACGCGTGAGTAGAAGCTCAAAGGGCTACCATCCCCATAAAGGCAGATAGCATGTGCTGACTTGGACAGCATCTGGACAAGGTCCTTCGGGTGAGATGTCACAGTTGGGGGGCGTGGATGTTTATATTTCGAAACCTGCCGATTATCCTCACGCTCCATCGAAACTACTACTTTTCCTTACGGGCGCAACGGGTCTACATTCCAAGAATAACCAGATACAAGCCGACATCTATGCGAGAGAAGGCTTCTTAGTTGTTCTACCCGATATGTTTGGTGATGATCCATTACCCGGTTCAGCAACCTATTCCGAAGAGAAAGACCCATCGCTGATTGAGCAAATCAAATTACGAGCGGCGGAAACGGCCAAGAGCTTCCTCATTGATATGTGGTTGGCAAGACAAACTCCAGAGAGAGTTCTGCCGGCGATCCACAAAGTGATTGAGGCGGCTAAGGATGAGTTTGCAGACGCTGTTGCAAATGGCGGCGGCATATACTGCGCTGGTTATTGTTTTGGTGCTAGAATGACATTATTGCTGGCTGGTGAGAAACCCGACAAGCCTGATACAGCTATTGCATCTGCAATTGCAGGAGCATTGGGACAACAGCCAGTCACTGACGAGGAGGCTGCCATTGCCAAAAACCATGGACCGTTTATCAAAGCCGGAGTTATTGCCCATGCGACTTTAGTGACAAGAGAGGATTTCGAGGGAACGAAGGTTCCAGTCGCTTTCGTTTGCGTTGAAAACGATCAATTGTTTCCCGATGACATCAAAGAATACGGAGAAAAGCACCTGAAGGAGAATAACGTCGAATGCGAATTCAAGACATATTCAGGCGTACCTCATGGATTCGGAATAGTAGGTGAGTACGAGGATGCTAAGATCAAGGCCGCTCAAGCGGAAGCTTTTGACCAAATGTTGGCGTGGCTGAAGGCTCATTGAATGTTTCCTTATTGATATCTGGCGTTGTGATTTGGCTTCGGAGCTAGGGAGCTGGCAAAATAAATGAGATCATGTTTACGTTTGTGCACGTGAAAGACCTCGATTTGCATCAAATAGTTAATCCAGATTTTCTAGATGAATTCCCTGGCAGGAGCTGTGGAAGTTAGCATGTCCTGTCTGTCGACCTGTCTATCTGTACTTTCCATGTTCTTGGGCTTCATTCTTAGGATGAGGATAACCTTGTTCATGAACCGAGTTTCAATAGTCTGTGTGGACACGATTCGGCAAAAAAAAGGGGCGGCTGGAACTCCCTTCCACGCGATCTTTACTTGGTTTGGGCCAACAATAGCACGCGCACCGTTCTAAGGCTGAAGTCGAAGATAGCTGCTACTCTACTATTACTAATGAGCTACAATACCTGATATTTCCTCGTTTGGCGAGTGAGGGACAGGAAACATGAAACTCAGTACCACTGTGGCGCTTTTGGTTTATCGAGGTGTTTTCCCCATCATCACACATGCAGATCTTGGGAATTCTGTGCCATGTCCATCATACTGCAGATGAAGTGGAAACCTCTAGTTCATATTCTTTTCCTTCGCTTGCGCCACAAGCCCCTCTCTTCCCGCACAGAGCTCATAATACTGCACCACCATAAGCTCCATACCAAGCCCGGGCGCGCCAACTAAAACATATCAGGCCTCAAATGCCCACACAGACTCTTGAACATCTATCGAACGCTGGGGAACGCATGCTATCTGATCGACGCTATCATGCTATTCAGCCTTTCCAAACACTCGGACCTGACAAACGTGGTCCGGGGTAGAGCATCTGAATTCCAGCAGCCTGGGACATAAACGTGGGGTTCTGCTCTTTTGAAATCCCCCTGGTCTTTTTGCTTCTTTCTTATTGACAAAACTTGTTTTGTTTTCTCTTTTTTCTTTCACCCACGAGCTTCTGAAGTTTGTGTTTAATTTTTTTTCTTTCGTCTTGTCGGATCTCCTGGTTAGACTTTGTTGAAAATGCAACATGTTTATTCAATAGCATTGGTGGCGACGGCTGTGTCGTCGAGTCCGCTGCATTCTTGTAAGTTCTTATAATTCCTGTTTGTTTATCATCAGATGGGTTTCTGTCTTTGGACTGGGTTACCAAATTGGTTCTTGGATTTGATCTGTTGCGCTCAATCTGATGTCGTAGAATTCTGTTTTGATGTATTGCAATTTTCCTGTTGTGTCACCAAATGCGAACAATCTTGATTATTTGAATGATTTCGAGCCCACCATACGTAGCTTTGTTCTTGTAGTTTTTCTATCGTTTAAGCATTAATCGTACCATCACACGTTTATCCCATCATTCCAACCCCACCAGCCATCCTAAGCAAGCTCATATCCAGGCTAACACCTCCACAGTCCCAGACAACTTACCCTCAACCCCCCCTTCATCCCTCGAACCACTCTCATTCCCACAAGCCTCCCATGGATCCTTCCACCAATGCCATTTCACATCTCCCAACGCCCAACTAATTTCCTCCTCCCTATTACCATCATCCAATCTCAACATCCCTCAAGCACCCCTCCAACTCCCCTCTCCTCCATCCACCAAGCCCTCTGGAATCCCCCCCTCGGCATGGCCACATATCTCCACACTGCTCATGGACTTCATCATGGAGCGACAGAACGGCATTCGAACCCTGAATCTGGGGCGGATATCAGATGATGCGGAGCTTGAGGGTGTCATGGTGGGGTTGGTGTATACATCTACATCTCATTCAAAACCAGAACGTTCACCCAGTAAGGGAGGCAGGGTCAAGATTAAGAGGGAAAAGAAGGTTGTACCTGTACCGGAAGAGATGGGGGAAGGGGAGGAGAAGAAGGTTGATAGGTGGTTGTTGGCTTGTGTTCAGAGTGCGGTGGGGGAGGTTGAGAGGACGAGGCTAATGGAGGGGGTGTTAGAGATTCCCGGGGGTACGGAGGGGGATTTCGGGGGGAGGGCGAGCTTTCTGGTTTATCGTGTTGATTGAGGGAGCTGATGACATGAGAGGAAAGCGATAGTAAAGAGATTCGGAGTTGGTATTTGGAGGTTTTATTTGGAATGGGGTTTTGGGGAATGGGGCGAGGTGGGTTACAATATTCTTTCGGCGCTGGAGACGGATATTTGGAGTTTTGGGGGATGGGATTAAGAATGATTTCATGAAAACTTGGGGCTGATAATATTGAGGAGGTTAGTGAGGTAGAAGCAAGCAAAGTTGTATATGTATGGCGATAATGTTTAAACCATCTGAATCTGGACCTCGATTTTTGATCGCAGCGGTGATAGAGCAGATTTGTCTTAATCAAAACACCCACTTTGCCATCGAGCTGGTTCCGTTGAAGCAAACGGCAGGTTATCATGATGGCCCCGCATTAGTTCGGATGCTGCTAGAAGCATTTCCTTAAGCGAGTCCAGGGTTGAGGTGAAAGCTTTTTTGAAGAAAATTTTACCCGAATCAGCGAAAGAAAGAACTACTTGAGTAATACTCAAGTAGTTTTGCTATACAGAGTAACTTAAGTATAAAGTAATTATCCTCGAATAGTAGCCCTGTTATTTACTCTTCTGCCTCCTTTTCCGCGTCATAACCCTAGCTTTTAAGGCTTATTATTATTTCTAAAGACTCCTTAGATAACCTGTTCCTATTACGGGAAATAATATTAGCTCCTTAGCTAAAGAGCCGCTCGCTAGCCGCACTTTTAGTAGGTATTTGTAAATATCTTCTAGCTAAAATAGATAAAACAGTATAGCTACCGCTATTCGCTTATACTTAGAATAGGGGTAGTCGGCTAAGTCCGAATAGGTGGTCCGACAAGCCGGAACCCCTAGGCGCGCTACGGAGCCTCGGTCCGAGTTACTCCGTACTACTTAAGTAGTACTCTAACCTACTCAACTCTTGACGAGTCGGTTAGAGTAGGGCTAAACCCTACTTAAGTAGGGTTGAGTAGGTGCTCCTACTCGACTCTACTAATCTTTTTCGCTGACCCGAATAAACAAAATCTCGGTTCTGCCATCGAAGGTCTCAATACACTTTTGATTATGGCCATGACAGCTTCAGAGCCACAATTATATGTACGGTACATGGGCCCGAGTGCTGATCTACTCTAGATACTATTTCAGAGAAGTTTGAAATATCCTCTACAAAGTCCCCTCGAATCGAAGATACCCATTGGATCGACATCTTGATGAACCTTCCTCAGGCAATCAAGATTCTTCTCTCCATACCCAGCGAACGGGTCTTGCTGCTGACTCGCATAATTGATGTATAACCAAGGATGGTCTTTCCCAGCTGCTACAGTCAGGGCTTTCGTTCGGTCAACCCAGCGCTTTGCAAGGGCGTATATCGAAGGGTCGTCCTTCTGCTGCGACCACCCGATGGTGAGCAAGGCAACTAGAACTCGTTAGCTTTGGAACGAAGTTTGAAAGGATGGAAATATTACTAGAAAGAGGCCCATCAGCTTCGATTCCAAGAGCGTTACCTCCACGTTCCTTGCACGACCGGATTTGGGCTTCGAACACCGGCTGAAAGATCAGGTTGGGCGACAAGCCCGTGGCATCTCTCACTGAGCGAACTTCCTCGCCGTAGATGTCTTGGATGCCTCTGTCCAACACTGCGGATGGATAATACGTCATTGTGGCATACAAGTTCCTGGGTTGCTCATCAGCACTTTACACCTTGGACTTTAACATTATTTTGAATACTTACCGCGCTCCAGGTGGTCGACCTCTTGCCCCGTCTGCAGCGAAGCTACTTGCTACATCAATCCGCAATCCCGACCTGTCAGCTCCCGGAATAGCATTGAGACCTCGAAAAGGTTCCGGTTCCATAATCGGATCAGTGTAAGTTTCTGTGAAGTACAGGGAGAACTGGTCCATTGATGCATTGTACCTGTAGCCGTATGAGAACGTCATTTTGGTGTCGTTCTTCCACTCAGTGGTAAGTTTGAAGGCCTCTTCAGTCACCGCATCTCTGCTGTCCAAAAGTGGCCCCATTACGTTGCCATACAAAAACTGTCCCTGGGGAAATACTCTAACCGTGAACTTTGTCACGATGCCGAAATTGTTCATGCCACCACGAAGGGCAAAATAGAGGTCAGGTTGCGAGACATCGTTGACTTTGGTCAAAGTTCCGTTTGGGAGAATAAGCTACAATGTAGCTCGTTAGCAGGGAGTTATTGAGTTAGCCTCAAGAAACGACTCACCTCGAATTCAAACACGTTATCAGTACCAAAACCATACACCGGAGCCCAATTAGACAGTCCTCCTCCCAGCAAGTAACCGCCCGTGCCCACATCAAAGACCCTCCCTCCAACAAACATCAAATTATGAGCCTCGAGGCTGGTATACAGCGATCCAAGAGTATGACCCGCTCCCACTGTTGCCTTTTTATTGTCTTCCAGGAGTTCCACAGACTTCATCTCAACGAGATCGATCGTCACACCCCCCGCCGAGACCGAATCGTCAGCATTTCTTGCATGACCACCACTCTTGACGGCAAAACGACACCAATGTCCGGTCAGAACGGTGAGGATTTGCGAGACTTGTTCGGATGTTGTGGGGGTTACTCGGCAGGCGGATACTACTTCTTGCTGTTTTGCGTCCCAGACGATGAAGTCGGAGTTGTTGGCTGGGAAATGGACTGAGGATCCGAGATTTTCAGACAAAATATTGCACTACACGCCTTTTGTTAGGTACAGTAGAAGGTTAAGCCTATAATTGGGTTACCTACTGCCGCCTCGCAGCCAGAGAAAGATACCGTTGGACATGTGTTCAATGGGACTTGAGCTGCAATAAGTGGTACTGCAAATAGCAGTGGTAAAGGTATCATTGCAGTTAATTTACAGTTCACAAATGCTTCAAAGCAGAAACAAAGACGGAGAAAAAACACACACTCGAAGTGCAAATCCTTTTGACTCCACCCGCATTATTTAAACATTGACGTAGGTAGAAAACAAACTTTATGTAAACTTTATGTAAATAACCAAAAAGTATGTTTAAACTTTGGATAGCGTGCAGTTAAAGCTTAATACTGTGGGGTGAACCCTGTATAACCCTAGCTCTGCATGGACCAAATGTCTCTGGTTCGCTTGTTTAGCGGGAAATTGGGAGAGATTTGTAAAAGATCTAGCAGTGGCTTATCTCGAGTTGCTCTCTCTCTTCATCCCAAGACTGATGATAGAAAAACTGGAAAAAGAAGTTAAGACGATTTGTAAATGGACACGTCTCTCATTCTCGCTGTAAGTGGAGCAAAAGGGGGCTTTGGTATACCCACTCGCCTACTTCTTGGTGCTGCGAAAGTAAACAGAGGGGTAAATGTGTCTGACGCAAAATGACTTGTACTCCGTAAGTTATGTTGCCAAGAAGCCTAGTACCAGTACTGTAGTAAATTGATGTTAACAAAAATGCTAGGGTAGCAAAGTGGAGTCACAAACCGGTAGGCAGAATCGCCTAATCAGGTTTGGCAGGTTGCATTCTACCAGTTTTGATTAGTTTTTGCCAGTTTTGATTATTTTCTACCAGTTTTGATTGGCGAGAGTACTAAGGCCAAACCTGATGAGGTATTTCTGCTTACAGGTTTGTGTCAGTGACGGAGTAAGGGATACCACGGCATTGTATGAACCAGAGGCTCCTACTAGCTAAACTCCATTCTTATATAGAGAGATTACGACAGGTATTAAACTCTGGTAGTTGGACTTCTCTACCTAGGGACTTGTAGAAAGCTCTTCCCTGAATGGCCCCAAAAGTAGTCTTGCTAACTTTACTCCACTCTGCCACCCCAGCCTTTCTTTTTAAATAGAAACGATTAAAGTACCACAGTGCTACCTCTGTAACAACTACTTCTCATATCTAGACAATTTCACAATCAACCCACAGAGCCTATCTTTTAGTCGTTCTAGCTTCGCGCTATGTACCTCACCGCCTAGCAAAGTTATGCAGTAATTAACCGTCGCTTACATCCCCACTGTGCTCCCTCGCTACACTACTTATACTAATCTTTTCTCGTCTCGTCTCCTCTCTGTCTACTACTCCTTATGTGGCAATCACCCTACGCCAAAATTCTGGCGTAACATTGTATACGAAGCAACCAAAACCACTACCAAACCAGGAGAGAGAACGACAATTAGAAGAACTACCCTATAACAGCACCAATTAAAGCACGTCGCATTCTCAGTACCCATCTAACCAGTTCCTAAATACCAAATCAAGTACAAGACAGCCGTAACATAAATACAAACCCCTTCACCGTAAACGAATCAAACAAAAGCCTCAAGCTGCTCTATTCAGATTCCTTTCCTCTTCACGACTATCGGTACTACCACCGTTTATTTCCCAAGAAATCCGAAGAAGGAAGAGTAAAAGTAAGATGAAGCGAAATTAGTCTCGCGAAAATCTACCTTTGGAGGGAGTAGATGACGTATCCAACAAGAAAAGCTTCAGTCCTGTTAAGAAAACGAAAATCGCCACTACAACGCTTTCGACTTGTGCTTTTCCTCTCTGCTTGTTGTGTACAATCTTCAACATACTACTGTAACAATAGTGATTGCAAGCGGGGAGCGAGCATAGTTGCAGTCGGTTATTAGAGAGAATGGATACGAAAGCAAGGCATGTACTTGTGAGGAAGGTGCGTAATGGGATTTTAGTTGTGGAGAGACCAATCTCATCACTAAGTTCCAAAAGGGGTCGTTCGTGAGAGCCAAAGATGCGGTTGATTAAGCGAGGATATATGTTTTGAGGCTATTTTTTCCCTTCGTACTTGTACACACCCTCGATTCTTGATTGCAGCAGCATACATTATCTACGAATGAACCTAGAGGCATACCATCACAGGAAAATGGGAACCATAAAGTGCTAAAAGGGATGGGAAGAATTTTGATTTACTACTGATAAAGTATTTTATTGCTCAGCAAAAGTATCTTCATTATTACTACATATGTTACAATCTCCTTTCCGATATGTACGAGTAGGTCTATGCTCTAAGTAGACACTCATATTTCTCGAAATAACCATCAACACCCAATGTGCTCAACTGCGTCTTGCCACTGAGGATCGTCTGAAGCCAGTCCGCTTTCTTCGTCTCCCACGGGATGTCGTGATATATGTTTTCGCTGTCGTCCACAGCAGTGATCAATTCCACCAGGGCTTGATCAGCAGGCGCATCCGAATCCCTCTTTCCATAGTTGCAAGGGTTTCCATCTTTATCGAACATAGGCACGAAAGAGTGTATCCCTAGGTAGAGAAGAAGTTCACCTGCAAGACATTCTCCGTGTTGCTTTTTGCCCAGAGCCTTAATTTCAGGAATAATCTCAACCATCGATTTGCTTAGCCAGTCAGCGATAGGTACTTTGTAGTCATATGTGCATTGTGCATATCTTCTTCCCACAGCGGCTTTGCTCTCCTCGATCCTTTTCTTGATCATTTCGAATATTTCGAGCGCATATTGTTTTCCAAATTCTGGCGAGTAAGTTTGAAGGAGTTTGAATGACTGGGGGAAGTAAGACTCGATTCCAAGTTCAGAAAGATATTCAGTTTGTTCCTACAACATTTCCGCCTCTTTCTTCGGGTTGAATCGAGGATTATCTGCATGTATGCTCTTCGCGATGTCTTCAAGCAATTCATCGGCGCGTTCATCGAGTCCACTCCTTCTCATGACTTTAACTCCGGGCTCGCAATAGAAGAACGATTGTCGGCCTAGAAACTGGATAAGGTCAAAGGCGAGCATCAGGCCACCATCAAGATAACTGAGATGTCTGATTTTGGGTACCAAATCTGCCAAGCCTTCACTCAACATACCCAAGGCTTCTTGTATATCACGGTTTTGCTCATACTTGTTTTGCACATCTTTAGCCATTTGCAGCTCTATCTCGGCAAATTTATTCAGCGTTATAATTTCCTGTCTCGCGACGTCGTGTTCCTTTTGCGGAAAGTCGGATGAATTGAGCCATGACAGTGCGAGTCCGATTGTTCTGGGATAATACGCCTTACTTTTCGGGTGGTTGTCGAGCGAGCCTCTTCGCCCTTCTAATTCCGAAAGGTTGGCACGCAATGATTTGGGGCCGTATGCGTCCATGGGTTTATCCAGGGACTGTGGTCCGAGTTTTCTCAATATCGAAACCAAGAACTCATTTGACCGTGGAAATATTGTTGTGTCTTCTTCCGGTCCCTCAAAGTATGAACGGTCTGGCGGTAATGTGTAGACCATTTTACTAAGGTCCAAAGAAAGGAAGCAAGCCCAGAGAAGACCGTCAGATAGCTGAGCCAGCACCGATATTTCAGCCATGTATCCATTGATCATGTCGCTATGAGATGGATCGCCACGCTTTCTTCGTTCGGATCTTTTCCCGATATACGTCGTGACTCGTTTATGGACCTGTTGACCGTAAATACTCGCGGCATTCGGGTGGTTCGCAATTCGCGTTATAGCAGCTGGGGACAATGCTACCAGAGTCAGAGAAGGGTCTACAATTGTGAGCGTGTATGCAAAGGGAGGGCTTACTAGATAAGATACCCTGCTGCAGAATCAACTCGTGCAACTCCTTGATATGCTCCTCGTCCGTATCCTCGACTGCTTCTTGCGCAGGTCTTGCGCGCTTCCTACTAGTAGGTGACTCCATGGCCGGGGCCACTCGTTTGACGCGAGATGGCATCCTGCTTGTGTACGTATGGGTTTGTGGGGTTGTATGATTGACAAAGTCAGCTCTGTGAATGAGTGTTGTGGAAACGGAGGCCAAGTAAGGCGCGTAGCTGTTTACCCGTCAATTCGTCACGAGAACACGTAATTGAAGGCTGTAAAGTAACCTTAAGTAAACCTGATGAAATCACTTAAAGGTTTTGGTATATTGAGCATAAGTGATACAAGTGCCAAAACGGCTAGACACGACCTTGGACCGGCAGGTAGTATCTCCATATACAACTATTACCACAAGCTTCTACCCCCCTCCCCCTCCCTCGCTTAGCACAGCTTATAGTTTGACTACTCCTCCAGGCCAATACCACCTTCACACTACCACAACCACCCATCTCAATCAAAAAAGAGACAATCCATCAACCAAAAACCTAACTAACACTAAAATCGCACCCCCCAAAACAAAGCGATCACCAATATAAAGCGAGTGCACAAACATCAAACATTTACAACACCACATTACCCTCACCGGAACCAAAGGCATTAGAAACGACCTACACAGACAACCAACAAAAAAAGCACCATATCCCTCAACTAATCAACCGCACATCAAATAGAATATAATAATGAATATAAATCTATATCCTATATGCATACTATATCCCAACATAAAATCCATCCCATCATCTCTCATCATCCACACCATCCCCATCAATAACCTGGCCAAAAAAGCAAAAAAAAGAACACTCCCAACCACACACCGACCCCTCAGCAAGACATCCCTTGCCTCGCTATCAAAAGATCCCCTCTCGCTACCTCTCACCACCGTCCTTTTCATGCACGCATACCCAAACAGCATCAAGCAAACAGTAGATGCAGTAGCTGCCTGAACACACACAAGTAATAAAAGCTTTTTGATTGGTTTTTCTCTCGTAAAGTCATTCGTTGGATTTACATTAAAAGAGAAAAAAACAGACGAAACCCCCCGTCATGAGGGTTCAGAACGGAAGAAAAAAGTTGTTATGTCAAGTTGGTTCGTGAAAACCAAACCAAATACCAGTGTTCCAAACCGAAGCCCCCAGCCCCCCTATGAAGCAAGCAGAAATTTCCATGTAAAAAGGTAAAGGCAAGGTTTTTTTCTTACAAGCCAGCCAGCCAGAGAAAAAAGGCGAGAAAAAAAAAGGAAAACATCAAGAAAAAGAAAAATCGTTATCATCGTCGTTAGTCCAAAGCCAGAAAAAGCCAGCCCTAGCCACACATACTCTTTCCGCCGGTTCTCAACAAAAGAAAAGAAAAAAAAAGCTTGTGAAAAGAAAATCAGAACAAATGTCTGGACAGAAAGATTATCAAAGGCCCTTGATCCTTGGAAAAGCCCCATAATTATCGTCCGTCGCGCCTAGGTTCATAAGCAGGCGAATGTTTCCCTTTTTTTTCTCCGAAAAAAAAAGAGAACCTAGGATTTGCTTGCTGCATGCATCATCTTTGGAGTCATCTCGTCGATTAAAGTCCTCCCGTTGCCACGTTGCCCATTGCAAAGCGTAAATTCATCAACCATATGCATAGTCATACGGAGTTGTTTAAAAAGTCAATGTCGTAACTCGTCCGTTATTCGAAAGCCGAACAAATGTGCCGGATTTGTGTTTTCGGCCGATACAAGAACAATGGTGTGTTGAGTCGAAGGAAATTCTTGTGTAATGAGTGTGAAGGTTGAAAGTATGTTCTAAGGCCATCGGCCACGCACAGACAGACAGTTTCAAAGGAATTCATTATCGTGACCAGGGTGACAGGAGGAGGTGCATAGTTTTCTGATCAGAGATCGAGCAAAGGTTACCGCCGTCTTTGGGTGATGACGGATCGAGACCGGTTCAACGGCGCATTTGCATCGTAAGTTGGTCCAGACACCGAACCCTCACGAATAGTCTTACGTCTTTTCAGATCGTTGACGTCTCCACCGGGACCTCGACTTGATGGCCGTCCTTCATCGTCATCATCCCTCCCACGTTTGTTCGTCGCGGGAGCACCGTTCATGATGGGCTGCTGTGCGGTATAACCATTGGTAATTGAGTTGCCCAAATCAGTCTGGGTCCCATACACATCATTATTGGTGCTTCCACCTGCTGTCCCACGCTCGCTGCTAATTACATTATACAGATTACTTGAGGGGGGTTGCTGAGCAACCCGCGGGGGGGTTTGATAGCCGCCTGGCTGAGCCTGTTGGGGGTAGTATGACTGAGGAGCGGATGCTGTTCTTGGGGTTGCGCGACCAGAAGCTGGATGATTGGGAGATCCCGTCATTTCGGGGGAAAGATGGGGGTGCTCGCCAGTTAGTGACCCGACTGGGGGACCATTTGTGTAGTTATAAGACGCACGAGCCGTGTCGTAGTTGCTGGCTTGATCATGGGTATATTCTGCTTCATGTTCGGCCTCTTCCTCACTTTGACTATGGCCAACCTGCTGCTGGCTCTGAGGGTGGTGGAGCATCCCATTCGACTCCTTGGCTTCGTGATGGTCCGATTCCGAACCAGGCGCTCTCGCTAATGGGGGACCCATCTCATTCTTGATGTAGTTGTTTGGTTGCGAGTAACGAGGCATGTTTTGCTGGCCATTGGTAGGCTGGGGGTACACATTTTGCTGAGAAGGTGGGCCCGAATACATCTGTCTTGAGGCATCATAGGACTGTGAGCCTTGCTGATATTGTTGCATACTCTGAATTGAGGTTCCAGGAGGAGTTGTCGCTGGAGTTGTTGGCATTGAGCGAGTATTACTCAAACCGGTGTCAATTGACAGAGGGTTTGTACTTTGGGCGCTGGGCAATCCACTTTGCGGTCCCCACTGGAAATTTCCATCCGAGCTTCCCATGTTACCCATGACACTGGAAGCACTAGTAGGTGGCGTTGGAAATGTGTGTGCTCTGTCTAAGCCAGGACGACCGACAGTACTAGGGTGTGGGGCAAGGGAATGCTGTGGCCCAGAAGGGAGATGGCCACCAATAGAATTATTCATAGAATGGTGGTGATGCTGATGCAGAGATGGAAGCCCTGGAGCTTGCGAGTTCCTCACTTGGCTCTGCTCTTGCTTCCGACGCTCAGCTGCGGCCATGACTGCGTTTGTGCGACTCTGGTTTGTAGGATGGTACAACAGCGCCCCAATGTTGTGGACAAAAAGGGGATATAATAACTCAGTAATTTTCTCCTTGTTTGCAAAGTCCAATGCGCGCTCAAATGGGATCCTGTGACTCAATTAGTTTATGGTAACATTTAGAAAGTGTTCTCTAAGTCCCTACCAAACGCCCTTCAGGTGCATTGGCCCAATCTTCACCACATGCCTCAACTTCTCGCTCTTTAGAATTCCGTCTCGTCGTCCTCGAGTCATTCCAGCCACGTTCAAAAGCTTGGTCCCATTTATCATGTGGTTGTCTGCAAAGCACCTGATTAGCTACGCTTCACGGATTTCTGAGGAATTTTATATTCACCTTCTCTTCTTGCAACACAAACCCCTTTGGCTTCAACTTGGAAACACAAACTGCCCTCATCTTCCCATAACGTCGCCGTCACTCGTGGCTTCATTCCTGGAGGCGCGATTTGCCCAGTAGTATCAAAACCTTGCTGTGCCCCGTAACCACCTTGAGTAGGCATCTGTGCCGAAGACATTGCCGGAAGAGGTAATACATTCCCCTGGCCCATTGAACCCGGAACTTGGTGGCCAGCTGATTGAGGAGATGTCAACCCATTAGAGTATCCTCCATACTGGTTGTATTGACCAGGGGCTGGCTGTGAATACTGCGCTGGACCTGGTTGCAACAATGGGGGTTGCTGGTGTTGCTGAGGGTAGTGTCCCATACCGCCTGATGTTACCGTTTGCGGAGCAGGCGGTTGTCCAGTTGAGATATGTGACGGATAGTACATATCCTGAGGACCGTGATTCATGTTGGAGTTATACTCTTGTCCGTAGGGATATGTAGTGCCAGAAGGTGACGTATTGTTATAGCTGGTCTGGGATAACGAAGGGGGAAGACCAGTGTTAGATGGGATGGTCGGAGAGGGTGTTTTTGGCCCGTTCGAGGACGATGCGGTCGTGTAGGAAGAATGCGAGCTCCCGTTGAGTATTGAAGATGATCCAAGTGAACTCAGAGAACCAACCCGGGGTGACGAGGTACCCGATGAGTACGCCTGTTGCGGCTGGGGCAAAGGCAGCGAGGGCAACCTATCATTCACATACAATGGGCGTTGCGCAGCGTGATGATTGTAGTATGGCACGTCAGAGGGACCCCGGGTTGACACTGAAGAGATCGACGGGAGATCCAGCTTTTCGGTTTGATTGATCAAGTCCGAGATGGACAATGGGAAGGGAAGGTTCACGAGAATTTCGTAAACTTAAAGTTCAGGCTTCGGGGGTGAATCCGAAGAGAGCGACACGAATTGATGGTTGAGCAACTGCGCTAAGGCGTCCCGTTGACCGTGTCTCGTTCAATCAAGTATCAAGGAAAATATGCTGCAGGGCTCGTAGTGACCAGGCGCGTGGGCGTTGATCGTGAAGCGTCTTATCGTGCTAGACAGAAATGATGGATACAACGCAAAAATGATGATTTCGTAAAACCTCCAACTTGGAAAGCAGACGTTTAACTCGTAGCGGTCGTTATGAGAAAGAAGATTTCCGAAAATAAAAGACCGGCGATGCAATTGAAGCTGCGATTGAAGCTCCACGGCAGAACAGAGACTGGTTACGCAAAGCTGCAGGTATGCTTGTGCTGCTTGGAAGTTCCTTGAAGGAAGTTTGACCTGTACTGTGCTTTCTTGGTTAGATCGAGTATACGACAGTGGAGGGAGATCGTTGGTCTCGCGGGGGATACGTCGTCGGCAGTGAAGTCGATGGCGGGCAAAGAGAAGAGAACAGAGGCTCGGGTAGCTTTTGGCGTCAAGAGGAAGCAAGGCGTCGGTAGGTGCAGTTGAGCGGTGCAGTTGCTTGCAGTTCCAGTTCCAGTTCCAAAGCCAGTTTTGGGTGGGGAGGTGGAGGAAGAGAAGGTAGTGTGTGTGGTGTTGAGCAGAAAGCAGGTGGGTGGGTAGAGAAAGCGAGAGAGGTGGGAGTATGGGAGGATGGGAGTGGGTAGGGAAGGGAAGGGTGGGTAAGACCGTCAACCGTCCGGAGTATGTAGAAGTATGTGGATGGGTAGTTGAGTGGACAGTCGTGGGTGGGTAGGTGGGTAGGTGGTGGGTAGGCTGGGCTGGGTACTGTCTGTGTTGGTAGGGTACAGTCGCTAGGATCCGTACTGGGACGTGGAGGGGAGCGAGGGGAAGTCGGGCTCGTTTGGAGAATGGGGAAGAGAAGATTCTGCCACCTTAATGCAGGTACTGGTACCGGTCAGCGCAGCAACGAAGAGAGGGCAACAGGATCCCGTATCGCTCTCGCATCCAATGCCATGCGGCGGGAGATGGGAGATGGGAACAAGTAGATGAAGAGTTTGGAGGCAACAACATACGGTACGGAGAACGGACACAAATCTGCAGACCAACACCTTCCTACCAAGGAAAAGAGAGAGGTCGGGGGAAGGGTTGGGAGAGGAGGGTTGCGATGAGGTGGATCGCGAGGGTCGGCACGGAAGAGGAGGGAAGGTCTCTGAGGTAGAGGCAGAGGCAGAGGTAGAGGGGAGGAGGAGGTTGGGAAAAGGGGGTGCGTTGTTAGCGAGGTTTGCGGGGTCGGACTAGCGACAAGCGACTAGCGAAAAATTTTGAAGGAACCCTGACGGCCGGGGGTGGAGGAGAGGGTTGAGAGGGGGCAAGGCCGCAAGGGAAGGACCTGGGGGGGGGCGACGGAGAAAGCAACCACGGGAGAAGGCTGGACAGTGGAGCTGGACGTCCGATAGACGCTGCGCTTCGCTGCTAATCGATTAGACGATACGGATAGGGAGATCAGTGGCAGTGGCAGAAGAAGACTACTCGCAGACTAGCGGCAGCACAAAGTACGGTACGGTGCTGGGCAGGTAGAAAACGGGAATAAGGGGGAGCGAGGACTCTGTTGCTACAGTACAGTATTGCGGGAAAATGGACGGATGAGAACAGGCGTGACGTGACCTCTCTATGATTACTTCTACTCCGGAGATGCAGGGCAGGGTCAGATATAAAGATCTCTATTTCGAGATTCCCATGCTATCTAGGTTTTTATGTTCTATGGCATGCCCCCTTTTGGGTAACAAACAGGCACTGGAGGCTTGATTGCATTCCGAGTTCTTCTCATTCAGATTGCAATAGCCCATCCCTATCCATACATGATACAGCACGAGTACTTGGTACTGTGCGTCTATCACTTCGCTTTTGGCTCAATCCCGAGGCAAACTCCTCTGTGGCCCTCTGTACCAGAGTCTTCCTCGTGGCTAGTTGGCTAGTGCGTGAGCTTGTGTCAGGGCGGGAAGGGGACGCTGGGCCAGAGGTAACCCCCGTAACTTGTACAAAGCAGAAGGCCGAGCGCTGCCCATGAGGAGTCAACCTCCAGTGGAGTTCAGTGGAGTGGCCAGTGGTCAGAGTCCTGAAGAGGTCTGTGTCTACGAACACCGGTACATGATGTCGTCTGTTGTCTGTCATCTGTGGGAGGTTCGTTCGCTGACAGGTGCATTCGTTTACCATCAGCACCTGCCAGACATACCGTAAGGAGTACTGTGTAGAAGTAGAAGCAGAGAAGCGAGCGAGATGGAAGCAGCGTGGAAGCTGCATCGAAACGGCAGCAGCAGAAACAGAAGCACTCTGCCGTCATCGCTGAAAGCAAGCAAACATCAACATCAACCTATCCACGTCGTGGTCTGTGGGCTTTGTTATCACCACTATCATCATCATGGACTGCGAACTGCTCCATCTAGGCTCGCCCACAGACACTGTCACTGACACTGGGCATGGGAATGGAAAATCAAAATGGCAGGGGATTCCCCTCCTCTCCTCCTCTCCATCACTGCCTCGGCGTGGGAATATCACAATGAAGCTTCCAGCCCTCAAAAGTTTGTCTCTAGTTCGCCAAGCTCGCTCACACACCGGTTTTCCGAGGCCCACTACTGGGAGCCTTGGATGTCGACATGGACATGGACATGAACACACACCACAATGACACAGGCCAGCCAGCACTCGCGCCAATTCTTGCCCCTTGTTTGCGCTAGCATCTCCCTGTGCTCCAGTGATGCCGGGGTTAAACGAGCTGTTCGAACTGGAGCACCATCATCAGGCCAGGGACTGGACTGGCATGACCAGTATTGCCCAGCAGGGAAATTCGATAGAAAACCTAGTGAGAAAGAGTCCCATTTTGGCCAGGGAATTTGTGAAAGAGGAGTCCGCTAAGTCCGAGAAAATATACAAGAGTAAACAGAAAACAGATAGCCGGGCGTTTTGGAAACTCGGGAGAATTTGGGGAGAGAAAGTGGTGGGAATAATTCTCGGATAAGACGAAGTACGGAATAGATGAAGTAAGCCGACCTAGCTCTTAAGCATCATAAATTTACTTAGATGAGCTTCTCCACCAGCAATAATGGCGACAGCAAGGCGTCTCCTCTACCAGGTGGATATGGCCAGCGAAGAGCATCTAGTGCGGCACAGTCAAGGTCCAAAATGTTATGTTCTGATAACCACTTTTAGTCAAGGCTACAAAGAGAAAGAGAAATGGCCGTCGTTGTGTCCGGCTCGACGCTATGGGTTACCGTTACTCTGGCCGTGGGAATCTGTGAATTCGACGGTGAGAAATGGTGCCCACTTTAACTTTCACTTCTCGTGGCGTTCGCCCGAATGCTCAAGCTCAAGATCCACCCACTACTACTCCGTAGACCAGAACACGGTCGACGCTTCGGTGAAATAAATATCCACTCTCTCTACCCAACGTTAATCATCGAGTCTGTCTCGGAGTCTCCACCAGGAGCGGCTTGGATGTTTCTGAAAGAGCCAACTTTCAAGGGCACGTCACCCCCTCCTGGTCCTTGACAACAAACCACAATCCCACCTCGTGAGACGCCAAAGTGTACAAAATTGGCCTGCTCCGGCCAAAGGAAGTCGGACTTTTTCAAATGATCAATGAGACCGTTGGTTCTCCTCTGATCTGGGTTGTAGCACTTGACTTCTGCTGTGCTTCTGTCACCGAGTCCGTCTGAAACTTCTGGCAGCACCGCGTGGGGGAAACACTGACCTTGAAGATCGCTTGGTATATGCACGTGCAATGTACTGTACGGCGTTAGCTACGCTACGCTATGGTCTGCCGGTACACTTTGGTCCATGAATCTGGTTTGGACGATGAGGAAGCTTGGACGAGAGTCTTGAGCGTGGATGGTGCACCTGCAGGCACTGACTGCACTTCAACTGGCTTGGGGAGAACAAGGACTCGCCTGGGCTCCCGGACTATGGGTTCTAGCCTGCGCGGATCCGAGCTTGATTACTGTACGCCTGGGCTGGGGCTGCGAACTGATACGGGAGATTCATTCAATATCAACCTCTTTTCTCAAAAATGAATCTGCAATTAGCTCTGATATCCGTGCCATTACATTGGTATACTACCATTCGGTGATTAAGCACCACGTTGGTTCTGGCGAAGCACATTTGTCCGTTGGGTCGAGGACAATCACCACTTTCTAGCCCTCCAACGCCGCTGTACTGCATCCTGTAACCCCCCGGCAATCTTGAATCTTCAACGTTTCTTCGGCACTGAGCGGACCATAGTTCGGCAACCTGAGTGCTGATAATATCGGCAGATCCAACATCCCGTCTTTTTCAGTGATTATTGTTATCGTCGAATTGACCGAAGCTCGGAAGCATGCCAATCTATTGATAGATTCTGCGCCAGGAATTATATTGTTATCGTCGTTCTCCCATATCCAAATACTAGGGCGGAAGTGGTAGGAAATGCCCCGTGTCCTTGCTGCAACGCCGTGCAACGCAATGCAGATGCAACAGAGCTGCAGTAATTGCGGAGCGATCAAAGCCTGAAATGAGGGAATGCACAGAGTACAAGAGCTGTCAGTAGCGAGGGGCAATTCTCCGATTGACTGCTTTGCCGCTATGTATGCAGTATAGTTCAAGCTTCTGGATTGTCGAAACCTGGAGTGCAGTGTTGAAGAATTGCAGACGCGATTTGGTATTAGAAATGTTGTTGGTCCATGAGGCAGCCAGGCTGAAGAGATATTTGTACTACTAGAAGTAATTGAACATGTTTAATAATAAGTCCGCCCCAATAATGAGCGACAGAAACCCCCTTTGCTTTCCTCGTCTTCGTAATGGTGATCTTCTTGAGTTGGCTTATCACACCCTCCTTGTTGGGTTTGTAGGGCAATAATGACAGGCTTCGTGCCTTGCAGGCATCATACATATGGGGGCTGCTGGTGGATGCAGGGCTTCGTCAAGAACTTGGACTATTTTCATCCAAACTCTAGCATTAGACGCAGTTGAAATAAATTTATATAACTCGATATCGGAACAGAAATATCCATCGTCTCTCTAGACACAGGGGAATTTGAAGTTCAATTTGTGTAACTTTTTCTCGAGATAGCTAGATGAGCATCTTTCAGTAGACGTTGCCGGATACGGGGGGTTCTTTCCATATATCGGCCAATACTACAGCACGTAGCGCAAAGGGGAATTGGTTTGCTTCGAGTTGCGGCGTGTTACCACCAGAGATTCGTTTGTTCGCGGGCCCCAGACAAGTCGAATCAAATAAAGCATTCCCTAATCAAACAAAATCCCTTGAATTCAGTTGACTCAAAACGCCGAAGGATGGACTCATATCACGTCGTTCCACTAGTTACGAGAATGTCGATATGTCACACGTCCCTTGTTGTAAAGACCTCAACGCTAGGAACAGATAGCACAACATTTCTGCCACTGAAAGTGTCTAGGTAGTGCGAGCCTCATTTTTGCATTGATGTAGGTTGAGATGTTCGGCAAGTCATCGTCAATTGAGTTATTCCCTGGCTTCCAAATATGGCGATTTACGCTATTGACCAGAATTAAAAGGGTTTCTGCACTGACTTTCGTGAACACAGGTCAGTCCTGAGTGGCATATCGTCTGCGGCTCGCTCTCTACCAAAATCGAATCATAGGAATGATATGGTACTCGGAACACCCAGCTTCTGATCCGGCCTGCAAAATCCTAATGGCACCACCTGGGGCGTCTCCATCAAAGACATGTTGACCACGAGTCAAGCTGTCTTACAGCATCTGGAGGTTCATTGGTAATAAATGACCCACGTATGTTTGCAAGCTCAAGCTCAAGCTCACCGCTTCAATCTCCTGGTACTGGCCACCGTAGTAGGAATATGTCTATTTTCCCACTCCCGGCAGCGTCCCTGCAGCTCCTCCAGAGGCATGTGGCCCCGCCTGTGCGCAGAGCAGAGCACACACTTGCATGTGCATATGCAGTACAGCGGCTACGCGCAGCGAGCATAGCCAATTATCGGAGCGTGCGAATTCAGGACTCCCTGCGCGAGGAGTGGCTGGGATGAGAGCTTCTTAGCCTGTTTCATGCGCCTATCAAGGAGGGTGGGGAGTTGGAAGAGGTGACAACATCCGGATTCTGTGCGACGTGCTAGCAGCTGTTCCCGGCGACGATTTTAGCTACGAGTTCAAGTAGAAAAGGATTCGAGTTGTGCAACGTGTAACCATGATGATGTCGTCGTTCTGCGTGCTGGACTGGTTTTTTTCAACGTCCTGCGAGTCGCACCGTTCTGTCTCATCGGCTTATCAGAGGATCACTGCCAGTTGCTGGCCAGTCCATAGTGTAGTGTCGATCCAGGCCCTGTTCGCGGCCTCGTCCAGCGGGCTACCCCAATCAATCATGACCACGTCGTCAAGCGAACAGTTCTCAGCGAACCCCGCTACTTTACCGAGCCTGGCGTGGGGAGGAGGTGTGGTGGTGTGGTGGAGAACTGCCAGCGGAATTGATGGCGTCTAGGGTGTCGTCTGAGAGGAGGGACAGGCGAGAGGCGAGGGGCGCGAAGGGGGGGGGGGTCCAACTTTTAGCCTGCAGACGCCAAGCCTCTTATAAACGCAGTGCAGCAGAGCCAGCAAGCCAGAACCGCCCCGCCCATGGTGGGATGGCATGGCATGGTCTGCCAAAACTGGTAGCCTCGCATATTATTGCAGCTCATGGCCTAACCCACCCGGTCAACAACGGCTTGCAGCATGGCCTGGCATGGCATGTTGATGCTGGCTATATCGAAGTAGTATATCGCTGAACAATTGGCCATGACCGGTGAGCCGGATGAGCGAGCAATGGCAAACGTAAGAAGTGGTCCAGGAACTCTCCGTAAGGCGGATCAAAAGTAAATCGTGAGATGCGAGCGCGGATAACGGTCCGTCTCTTGCAACCAGGATAATGCACATCCTGCATTGTTGATTTCCATGACATAGCAGTGGCGTCCACCGCAACGAGCCAATCATAAAACCCTGCTCAACCTCGACCCTCCAAGACGACGCACGACATCTCGATGTTGTAGACCTTCCCGGCCTCAGCAGTTTTCTTAGCGACCTCTCCTCTGTCTCTCATTCCTACCCACATAAGTAGTTTTCTGTGCTATCGGCCAGCATCAATAATAATACCTACCTACCAGCCAGTTTGCCGGCTCCTTCGCTTATCGAACACTGCAGAAACCGTTCCCTACACCAACAATGAACACTGTCGCGCCGGGCGGTGGTGATATTTAAGCAACCCGTTTTCCGAATGGTGGCTGATTCTGAGTGTCGATTCCCCCAACTTTAGCGTCCCTTCACCGCTGTTCGCTCCACTATCTCACACCATTTCAGCCTTCTCATTCGTCCTTCATCCGCAGCGAAAACCACAAAGCTTCGACCACTGAGGAGCAGACAGACTCGTCAGACGGCACAACACCTTGATCAAAAATAACAACCTCCACAGATTCGCACTAAACTATTCCTGGTACCCATCCATTCAGGATTAATCTCAAGCAGATGATAGGTTGCAAATGGTCTGAAAGAGACGGGTCGTACCTCCATATTCCATACTATTTTGCGAGAGAAATCTGTGCTGTAAATCTTCAAGTAGGCCATGTCGACACATATAATTCAAATCTTGTAATAGAGAAGTGGTGTGCTGCAGCCCTTTTCATTGTTTCCATGTAGGTCGGATATAGCCTCAATCCTTCCCCATATTACCACACCACATCCCCATGCCTCTGAGGAGCGTAATCCTGAATCCCCGTTTCCCTGTTCTATAAGCGGGGGCATTATGAACATCTCTTCGCGGATACTCCCGTTTTCGGAGGCGCCTTTCTCATCCTACTCCCGTGACGATCACATGAGCAACTGCTCAGCATGCTGATCTCTAGGCCGTTGACGAAATCGTGAAACCCTCGTGTCCCAGATAATGAAAACCCGGTTGGTTATTCGCGGCCGCATGGATGCAAAAGCATCGATATGAGGAAAAAACATGTCCCACCTCTGAAATCAATCGGGGGAGGGTGAGAATCGTGAGAAGCGAACGATTGCAGGCATTTCCGTGAAGATGTGGAGCAAGATTGTCTGCACTGGTGGAGGGCAAGCGACTGCGCAGGTAAATCTGCAGAGATACTCCGTAGCTTGAGCATCGACTCTCACGCACGACATACTTGCGTGAATAAAGCTCGATTCAAGCAGATCCGGGACAACGATTGTGCAGAACAAAACTGGTGGTCTGCAGAGAGCGGGTGGTTGCATATGTGCATTTGATGCCTCTGTTGTAAGACTCGGACAGGTGTAACCACCAAGTCCAATGTCCCCGTCCTCCCCCAAATGTTAGAATGGTCCATGATTGAATGGAACAGAGAAGTGATGAGCGAGGGAATAGAACACTGGAAAAGGAGGGCGCGGTAAGAGAGCAATTGTTTTGCTGGAATGGATGTCTTTGATGTTGGCCGGATAAGAAAGTAGAGGGAAAATCCATGTATGAGTACTTGGGTACTCGAGTAGACAGCAATCATAGAACCATGAACCTATCCCCTCTTCCCCCCCCCCATCCTTTCGCCTCGGTAGGTGGAGCGCAGGCTCCCAATCCTTCGCGCCAAGACGATATCATATCATATCAGAAGGATTTCAATTCTCCAACAAATAGCGACATGGTTTCTCCTCCATATTATACGTAGTACTCGAGTAAAGATGCCGTAGATAATGGTGTGGTGGATAAGTTGGTATTGGTGTTTTCGATGTGTAGCGCCGGGTAACAAACCTTTCCTTTACCGGCGACCGACTGAGTCACCTGACTTGGCGAGCCATGCGCGACATTCCTCAGGCCGATGCGCGTTCTTCATACACAAGTATCCTCAACATTGATCCAGTTACACCTTGGCCAGTATATCCACTAATCATGCCTATCGCGTATCGCCAGTAAATCAGAATATAAGCTAGGCAGCACCGACCGCCACAACATCGCGCCATGCCTCCTTCCAAACCAAAGACGGCCGCCCAGCCAAAGTTTGGCTCCTATTTCGCCGCATGGAATAGCTCTTCGACTGGGCATCAGAGAGCGGAAAATCGTCTTGGGGGTTCGACGGGATGGCGACAGTCAAGGAATATGAAATTATCGCATCAATTCAAGGGAGGAAACTCTGGAGGAAAGCGCATCTCTGATGCTGTCGGTGCTGGGTCTGAAGACTGGGTCGAAAAAGCGCAGGCTGTGATACCGAAGGATGTCAGACAACGAGCAAAGCTCAGTGTACGGGATATGCTCACTGCTGGGGCACAAAAAACCGGTGAGTTCAAGAGGAGAAATATTTGAAAATTGCTAATTCTTGGAAGACTCGCTGAGTGGAGAGGAGAAATTGATGGCCTCGAGGAAGAAGGAGGATGACATGAAGGAAGAGGCGAAAATGAATAGAACGAAGCTGGTTTTTGATGGACTGGTCCTTTACATCAATGGCAGCACGCACCCAATGATATCCGATCACAAACTGAAGCATGTTCTCGCGGAGAATGGGGCAAAGGTCTCACTCCATATGGCAAGAAAGCAGGTCACTCATGTCATACTTGGTCGTCCGTCCGGCATACAAATTGGCGCGGGCGGTGGGCTCTCAGGTAGCAAGCTTGAGAAAGAAATCAAAAGGGTCGGGGGATGTGGGATCAAGTTCGTGGGTGTAGAATGGTAAGTAGGCCTCAATATGAGAAGGAATCCGCTAACACAGCCTCGATCAAGGGTCCTCGATAGTCTAAAGGCTGGAAAAAGACTGCCGGAAAGTCAATACTCCAACCTCAAAGTAGCTGCAAAGTCGCAGCAAAGCGTGTATGGTTTCTTTCAGAAAAACGCAGGTCCCGCGCCATCCGCAGGGGTCAAAGATTCCTTGAAACCAGGAGAATGCGAGCGCCCATGGTAGTGTATCTTCGAGTCGCATCAATGTATGGCTAATGCTGCAATGCACGGATAGCATGGCTTGGTGAGATGGGATGGTTTATTGAATGCACGGTTTGGGAGTTTTGGGATGGCAGCATAGTATGGCATGGGCATGGGGCTTGGAATTAAGGCATGAGGATGTCCATGTAAAATCATGAATGATGAGACGACGAAGTGCCTAATGAGGGAGATTTGGAATATATTTGTTACCCACCAGTACCTACGAGTGGTAAGGTTGTCCAGCATTTGATATCACGTGAACTGCCCCGGCGACAAGGGCTAGCAACAGCCGCGGCGTGCCCCGTACGAGGGTAAACAACTGAGAGAGCCAGACCACCACAACAAATCTCTCGCACCTCAACAACGGAGACCACTGACTGTTTTTCCGATACGCAGCACTGCACTCATACACTCCACCACACAAACCACCACTCCCTTCACCAAAGGCGATCGCACAGATCCAGATCACGGCACCGCCTCGAAAATCTCCTGCGTTGGAATGGCAAGGCCGCTCTCGGAAACTAGTGACATGGCTCTCAATGCAATGCAAACCTCGCGCGACGATTACGATGTTGTCGCATACACAACTCAGAGTCAAAATCACATCAACATGACAGCTAATGATAGCGACAGCTCCGTTGGCCCTGCGAGCTCGCCCTTTATCACCAACGTTGCGGATTCTGCAGACCTCGAAAATATGTCACCCAACAAGTTGACATTACTACGATTAGCAACGACAAGCCCCGTCGAACGTGAACGTGAACCGTCGCCTTTAAGGCTACTCAAAAGCCGGGCATCGCCCACTTCAACTCCTTCGTCTCCCAGACGGTCGGACTCTATCAAGAGCCCGCGAAAGATGTCAGATAAGAGATTTCCCGTCAAGCCTTCAATCTCTTCTCCGCCGCTACAGCCACAGCCACAGCCAGATACGCAAGCTGCCCCCATTGAGACAACACTAAAGATTGATGATGTTCTCAGGAACAACGAGGGTCTTACGAAAGCAATCGCAATTTTGGAGGATGGCGATAGTGAGAACGAATCGCTGCATGCCGAAGGCATTCACACAGAAATGGGCCGGGAACGTGCAGTTTCTTACGACGAGCACAGCATAGACGATACAATGATCAGCACCTTCAGCGATTTTTCTGCTATTCCGGATATGACATCTTTTGCGAAAATTGGACACAATCCTATGAAGTCATCAACTCTCCAACCAACTCCGAGACGGAACCCATTGAACGCTAATACGCCTGCGAAAGCTCGTCGCCCAATGAGCTACTCGCCGTCCCCAACACCCCGTGCGCATAATTACGAACAATACTCTCGTGACGATGGACATACGGAAAATCTACTCGATTTTACTGAACAGTTCAACAATTTCTCAGGTCGAAATCGCCAATCCCCATCCAAGAATGGCAGACACTCTCCATCAAAGCAAGATACACTGCCAGACATGAGCTCAGCCTTTCCCTCGACACCTTCTATGAACCGACACACCATGTCCAATCTACTTGATTTTGACATCCCACCTGCTCCGACTCCAAGGAGCATGCCGTCGATTACACCGAGGGAGCTAGAGAGCTTGAAATCGGGGTTTCTCTCCGAAATCAGCAGCCTAAAGGCATCTTTGAGTGGTAAAGAAGCAGAAGTCAATTCGTTGAAAACAGCCGTGGGGGACGCCGAAAAGAGAGTTGGTGAGAGTATGGAACAAGTTCGAGAAGAACGAGATTTGAAGGAGCAGCTAAATGCAGAGAAAGAAGAGTGGGAAAAACGAGGTCGGGAAATGGAGGCTGTTTTGCGTAACGTGAAAGAGGAGATACTACACGGAGAACGAGAACGAGATGAGCTTGAAGGTCGACTTGAGGAGACGGAGAGAAGAAGGGAGGCCGCTGAAGTCATGGCTCAGGAAGCCGAAAGCAAACTAGCAGCAATGAGGGCCGGAAAAGCACCTCCCGTGTCGGAATCTTCTAACTCTAGGCCTGGTGAATGCGTTTGTGGTGGTCGTACAGTTGAAATTGCGGTTGAGAAGGTTTCGAGAGAACTCCACACATTATACAAAGATAAACACGAGACCAAGGTAGCCGCTTTGAAGAAGAGTTACGAACGACGATGGGATAAGAAGGTCACAGAACTCGAGAACCAAGTTGAGGATCTCACCAAGGAAAATGAAGAACTCAGACGCGATGCAACAATGACCAGAGTTGACCCAAAGGTTGCCGCACAGGCGGCAGAAGACCTTGAAAAACAAGTCGCTAGAGATGCCCGAGCCAAAGAGATGGAAGCCGAGTTGGAAGGATTGAGTCAAGTTGTTCGAAGCGTCAAGCGTGACAACTCGGATCTTCGTCGAATGTTGGACGAGGAAAGAGTTGAGAAGGGTAAACTAGTACAAGCCGTGGATGAAATGATCCCTCTGGTTGCAGCTTTTGATGATATGCTTGCCGACATGAGCAACCAGCCTGCCGTCACTTCGCCAGCCGCGAAACGTCAATCCAATGTTGATCACCTGAGAGGTAGCATTTCAAAGGCATCGGGTCTTCGCGCTCCATCCAGTGTTTCCAAGCCCACGGGGGAAAGCCGTATTGGTAGAGGAGGTTTTGGTATGCCAGCAGGGAATCTGGATAAACGAAATAGCACTCTAGGGTCGAGACCTGGGAGTGGGATGGGATACAGAAGCGGAATTATGAGTTCCATCGAGCGAATGGGGAGTCACAAGGGACGAGGAGAGTAATTCATTACGACGAAACGAGGTTATGTTTTCAACCAGGGTTCTCTTTCTTTTTCCTAATTGCTATTCGTTGGATGTGATTCTCATGTCTGCTGCCCCTCTGAGTTTGGATTGCTTTTAGCCATGCTTAGGTGGTTTGACTCGGGAAGGCGTCACACATCTGGCGATGATGTTATTATTGTTTTCCCTGTGTTTGGGGATTGGGGTTGTGGTTGCTCTTTTATGCTTGGGGGGTTTATTATAAACCTCTTCTTTTGATACAGTAAACCATAACCCTAATTTTCTTGGGGGGTTGGACCTGGGTTCCTGGACACGAATAGATACTGTTTGATAGTCCTGTAATGGGTTACTTGTTTTTAATTCAATGTGAAATGAGATTTGTGACATGTGGGAGAGAAATACTTGACTTGTGTGAGTGGTTTCTTATTTTGTTGAAAGCGGTGATTTAAGCAACCTGGCGTTAAACAAAACTACTCAACCACTTAACTCTAACCGAGTAGTACTGTTAGAAGACGAGGGTACAATGTGGAATGGATAAGCGAATACAAAGAGAAGCTAGGGGGCGAGCAGGGCTCTAATATAGAAGCTGTCTGTCGGCTGGGAAGTGTCCGGAGTAGGACCAGCGCCTTCCATAGAATATTCTAGTGCCAGACAGTGGAGCCAAGAGTGCTCGTGTCGTAACAACTGGAAGTACTCGAATAGTTTATAAAACGTGACTAAACTACAAAGAAATTATCCTTAAGTACTAGGTCTTTTATAGCATTTCCTACTATTGATTATTCTAGCTAAAAGGCACAATAGCTACTAATATTATTTAAGTATCCAGGATAAGTCATAAGTTACTCGAGTACTTGGCGAGTTGAGTTGAGTAGCGATTTTCACTACCCGAGTTGAGTTGAGTAAAGGCCGCTGCTTAACTCAACTACTCGAATTTTAAAGGCTAAAACAACCTATCTTGTAGCTCCGTTGGTGCTGGGATATCTGGCCTTTTCATGTCATGGGTTACCGGTTTCTCAGATAATTGACTGATGGTTTCGAGTGGCAATTTCGCTACTTCGTAGCAATGTGGTACAGGATTTGATTTTAGTTGGGTTTTGATCAAGTTGCTACCGAGGACTTAAAGCAGAGTACAGATAAACCTGGGTATAAGGATATTCGTGGGGGCAAGTTTCGTAAGGATATAACCGAGGTTATCCTTATAGCGAGGGTCTTCAGTATGTACCAAAAAAATCGGGACCCAAAATTTAAGGATATAAACGAGGCTATCCCTATATCCAGTATCCTTATATCCAGGTTTATCTGTATTATCAGGTCTAATCGAGCTCCGATTCAATCAATTACAAAGACATCGAATTGCAATGGGTGAGTGGTTGACTAGTTTCGTGATCACACCATCTCGTAGCATATAGCTCTCTTTCTCTGTCTTCGGAGTTCTTGTGTGTATCGATTCAGCTAACCTTTGATCTTTTGGGCGAAATATTTCAGTTCTTATAGAATGCACGGATGGGTTATCCTGAGGCTTTTGTGAGCTGCTGGTGTACTTCTCTTGTGTAATAGGTTGTATCTGTTAACTCTACCTTGATTACTTTGATTACTTTGATTCTTTGTTCTTGTAGACACTAACTCGAAAATGGGCTAGAGAAGTTTACGGTACTAGGTAGTGGGTATAGAGGAGTTCACCAGATATATAGAAGATTGGGACATAAGAAATATATAACGCCAAACGAAACCTTGGGGATGTTTTCATAAAGTAGAATGGTGGAACGGATAATATATTCTGTTCTAAATATGGGCTAGGTTAATAAACTACGACCAAGTCTCCAATACTGTAAATGGCAAGAGGAGGATACTAGCTCCTTTCCAAATAAAGCTTTGATTACCTAGTTCTTCATCATCTTGCATCCAAGCAATTTATTCTCCCATTATCTTTGCTATAATAATGTACGAGACGCGGTGATTACTCTGAATACCTTGTAAGTTAATTCATTATTGTTCTAAAATCTTCCCACAACTAATTTGATTATGCGAACGATTGAGAAAAATCAACAATTTTGACATACTATTGACCCAGGTATACTAGAACAAAGAAGTTCCTTTGTGCCAGACTTTTGACATAATGTCTTTTTAGAGTGTGTACAGAGTAATGACGATACCTCCTACTTTCCTAACCATAGAATACCACGATTGTAGCGCCCTTGATAAGCCAGCAAGACCAAGAAAGAAAGGAATGATAAAAGCAGGCTAGCTAAGTCCTCTTTTATAGACTACTCGGTAGCAAGTCTTTTCGCGCTGGTGGCTTTTTGATTATCAAGCTCAAGGAGAAGCGATATGAAGAATATAGATCAGCTTCCAATTCCCAATCTGTTAAGATAGACGAATTCATACCAGGCGACAAAGCATCCTTCATCTTTCTCCTAACAAGGACCTCCAGCAGCACACCAAATCCAGCTCAACCAGTAGCTCTAGATCCAATATCGCCTTAAGACAACTCATCGTTGTACCAGTACAGTGTCAGTGTCCGTATACTAGTAAGTTCCCTGTAATCTCACAGTACCCATCGGTTAACGCTACCCGAAGCACACACCCATGGTTCGAAAAAATGGCGATCATTAATCAACGCGTCTCCTACTTATTGATCGTAGAGTGTTTGAACTATAAAGGAAATCTGGGGAAGAAACTTTTTTTGAGAGGTTCATGAGCTAGCTGGTTTTGATGGTCGAGGGATCCTCGCAATCGGTTCTCGCTTATTCGGAAGGGGTGTTTGGAAGGGAACACCTTGTTGAATGGTAGTGTAGTGTTGAAACTTGGACGTTACTGGTAGTAGACGGAAATTGGCTGTTTCTAGGAAGTTTGGAATGAGATATTTATGTTGGGTTTGATTGTAGCATGTGAGGTCGAATAAGAAAATAGCAGAGCCAGGAAATGATTGTGTGACTTAACACTTCGATTTTAGGTTTCTATGAGCCTTTCAGCTACTAACAACACAGGAAATTTGGAGACAGGTTACTCCGGTATATCGGATTCCAGTTCTTTATCCTCCATATCTCCTTGCAACAACGTATCAGTATATTAATCATCAACAACCAAAATTCAGTATCTCCATTCCTCCATTATCAAAACACACATTACCTGCAATCTTAATTTAGGATCTATCATCATCAGCGAACCTGTTCTTCCAGAACCCTCGATAATGCTTCTGCTGTCCCAAGACCTTAATATCTTCAATCTCCTTCGGCGTCAATTTAAACGAAGCAACCTTCTGATAAGCCTTCAACCGGTCCTCACTCTGACTAGTTGTCAAGACCACAATGCCCTGATCAATAACCCATCTCAAAGCAATTTCTCCAGGCGTGACACCATACGTTTTCGCCAAGATATCATAAGTTTCGTCCAATGGTCCTGGCTTGGCTCTCACGACGGCAGTTAAGGGTGCGTAGGCTGAGAGAGCGATTCCATTTTGTTTGTGGAAGTCAATAAGAGTGCCGTGTTGGAGATAAGGGTGGTATTCTATTTGGTTGATTGCGGGTTTGATTTTGGCGGTTTCAAGCACGGCTTCAACCTCTGGTTGGAGATAGTTGGAAATCCCGATGGATTTTGCTTTTCCAGTTGCGTGGATGGCTTCCATGTCTGCCCATTTTTCCTATTTAGGCAATTAGAACTCTCGTCAAACGGTCAAAGTTCGAGAAAATCGATGGAACGCACCTGCAGAGCTGCTTTAGAACCTTCGGCGAAGAATGGGGCGTGGATCAGATATTGATCGACGTAATCAAGTTGCAATTTCTTAAGCGAGAGCTTGAATGCTTCTTGGGTGTCTTGGACCTTGGTACCGGAGATCTTGGTCGTCACGTATAACTTTTCCCGTGGCACCCCTGATTCCTTGATTGCGATTCCAAGTTCGGTCTCATTGTTGTAGACTAAATAAGCCGACTTAGCCCATGAGATTCGTCAAGCTCAATACTTAAGGTAGCTGTCACGATAATTACCTTGTGCGCCATCAAGATGATAGTAGCCCGCCTTAATTGCCATGACCACTGTCTTTATCAACTCTTTGTCAACAGGGGCACTTGGATCGTTCTTGTATCGAGCTGTACCAAGACCATATCCAAGCTAATGAGAGTCAGTGTTAGTGAATTCAGAGTTCTAACGACAAAGCTTACCATTGGGATTTCATTTCCGTCGTTCAGCTTCAAGTCTCTTAGTTGGGACTGTTGCTTAGGTCCTTTTCCTGCATTTCCATCCTCTTCAAAGGAGGTTTGATAAGCTGAAGTGGCTGAATTCATCCTGGAAGGGTGGGATGTGGAAGAGAGAGCTCGCCACGTGGTTAGAATAGCCGTTGTATTGGGTGGTGAGGAGAGCTTGGTCAATCGGGTAGATCTTAGCAGAAGGGGCATATGCGATACGTAAACTTTGTAATTGCAAATCTGTGTTTGAGGTTGTGGTGTTTCGAAACATGTTAAAATGAACCTTTCCGAATGTTCCATAGTCTCGCCTAGCATTCCGTCATAGAAGTATTTATCTCGTGCCCCGGTAGGTACCGAGGGTACATGCAGCCGAAGCCGATTGCATGCCGATCTCGGCCCGCGTCTTCGGATCCCAAAAGGTTAAATCCGATATATCCCTTCCTTTTTCTATTTCAGGCTCGTGACTCCCGAGGTCGTCAGAACCTGTAACAACTCTATCCTCAGCTCGCACCTCTTTACCAATTTTCATCCCACCTTTTCTTTCCACACTCCTGCATGCAGTGTCTGCGATTTGATAAACGCCATGCTTCTTGTGTTGTTACAATTGAATGAGTCTTCATATGTTTTCCTTTTTATGCGCGGGTAATTGTTCGAGATGAATGAGTAATAAATTGACAAGTTGTCAAGATGAAACTAGGCTTATTTCTGCGAGATATACTCCATATAGAGGAAGTCTCTCTATATATAGAGCACTCCGTATGTCGAGTATTTATCACCATTTCCATTTCCATTTTCAGCATCGGGATCGAAGGTGGTGGGCGTACTGATGACGTGAGTTTCAACGATGCGAATGGAATCTTACCGGTACTTGCCTAGGTATGCTGTCAGACGCGGTGCGATGATAGGATGAGGTGAGAAGCTCAAGATATCAATCTTCCTCTGGGATTCCTACGAGGTTTCAGTGTGCCGTGATGAAAGTCCAAGAAACTTGGCGATGGTCCATGAGCAAGGTATTCAAGTTTACGAGTAAGAGGCCGATGTATGCTACCGTGGAGTAGAGTTTGGAATTGTGGAGATTTCAGTGGATTTGTCTGATCTATTATACTTCCTCGTAAAATAAATACGGGACGACCAACGTCAGGGGACGGATTTTCCGAGATTCACACTTTCATGGCGAATACCCCTGGAGATCCTACAAAAATATCCCGGCTCTTGCGGAAGTTCAAACACATTCCTTGTATCCATCTCCACAAAAGGTTGCGTGTGCGTCTGCTCAAGATGTTTTACACGCCCGTACTCGAGTACTTGTGCTGCCACTGTGCTCTTACAACTGACATTTTCAAACCCTCTTTCCTTTGTTCCCTAGACTCCTCCAGATCTTAACTGTATCGTGGAATCGAAACACTTCGAAAACTTTTCAGATCTGGCAACTGGTTGTAGATCAAACCACTGCTCATAATTATTGCTGTTTATTAATTTGTTCTTTTGCTTCGTACTTTACATATATCATTTCATCATGCTTCAATCAAGCGGCTCATTTTGTAGCTTCCGCCGTTTGTTTGTTGTATTCTTTGCAACCATCTTCCTATGGATGCTCTACCATCAATGCGTCACATTTCACCTCTTCGGCTCCTCAGCACCAAGCATCAATGCAGTAATAGCAGCTACAACGACAGGAAACTACGAATGGGCATACCGTCTCAAAATCCCTAAGTTAGTCGTCATCCCATACATTGCAAACGACCCGTCCGCCCAGTATCATCCGCCCTCCAATAAAGGGAACGAAGCAATGATTTACCTCTCCTACATAACAGCATTTTACGACAACCTTCCCGATATTAGCATTTTTGCTCACGACAGCGAAAACGCCTGGCACAACGATATCATCTTTGGCCAAAACTTAACCGACACCATACACAGCCTTGATTTGGAGGAGGTCGAAAGACGCGGCTACGTGAATCTAAAAGTCGATTGGCAAGGTGGATGTCCCCAATGGATCAACAGTTCCATAACCATAGATTCGCCCAATTATTCAGAGCTCAGATCAGAAGAAATCTATGTCCGAGAAATGTTCCAGAATATGTTCCCTGGACATGATGTTCCCGAGATCTTTGGTGGACCATGTTGTTCTCAGTTTGCCGCCACCCGAGCAGCGATTCAGAAATTACCGAAACAGTGGTATCAGGACCGGATCGATTGGATTCTTAACACGGATTTACCCGACTATATTTCGGGCAGATTGTTTGAGAGAATGTGGGCGTACATGTGGATTGGGACTGCGAATGACTGTCCGATTGAGTACAAGGCTCTATGTAGGGTGTTCCATATCTGCTTCAACGACCAAGAGGAATTGGATGAGTGGAATGGGGCAGCGTATCTGAGTGAGAAAGGGACAAGAGATGCTTGGGCTGACAGAGTGACGAACAACCATATTGATGATCGGACTGAGCATGCGGTTGGGGAGATAGGGCCCTGGCTGAAGAGGGGGAGGGATGAAGCTGTGAAGAGAGGACGGTCGAAATACTATCGTTGGAAAATTGCAGGGGATCTGTGACGCATTTCTGTCCCTCTGTTTTGCATTTGAAAATCACCACATCTATGAAGATACAAAAAAATATATAAATCTCTCAACACAATCAGTCGCAGAGCGTGAGTCGCGGGTGAAAGTAAAGCTACTGTATCTTTGCAGCAGCCTAGTGTCTATTCGGGGTAGCTGTGTTGGCGCTAACGGAATAATCCAGAAAAAAATGCTCGTGGTGTTGGTTGGTATTCTCTCATTGGGTCGAAGCGATTCGCACATTCAGGCGCAGTTGTTCTCGAGCGTCTAGAGTTACATCAGATCCACCTCATCACGTAAATTAGGCGCCATTAATCTTTTTGCGGATGATTTCTTTAATGATATCTAAGTGAGATGGGCTGCACTTCAAGGATCATAGTAATTCTCTTCCCCAATTCTCTTTTCCACTCCTTTGAAGCTAGGAGTTCTAAAAGTCACAATGTCCTCCATCATCCGAAGGTTGTGTTTTGCGGGTCTACTTTACCCTTTATTTTCAATGTCTCCAAAGGGCGCTCTAGGACAGCCGTTATCGACGAGTGGGAAATTCCCAGTGGCAGATGGACGGCCGTTAATGGGCGCTTTGGCCCCGAGAGAAACAATCGCACTTGCGGCCGACTCTATCGCTTCCACGCTTTTCACCCCAGCATTAAAGAGCAATATACCCACTTCAACAGCCTCCATACCGACTCTGAATGGAGCGAGCAATACCTCGAGTCCAATAGCACCATCATCAACAAACGAATTCGCGGGATTTCAACCCGTTGCAACATCTACTTTAGTTCCTTTCCAGTCAGCCACTCCACAACGGGTTGGCGTCAGCACAGGCGCCAAAGCAGGAATTGCAATTGGCATCGGTTTGGGGGTAGCAGTCTTTATAGCGGTCACGAGCTGGTTATGCTTGAAGAAAAGGAGGAGCCTTGCGAAGCGTAGCTCTGTGGATTCGGAAATGATTGACCTGAAAGGAGGTGACTCAACAAGACATGAACGAAAAGCACCTCATGGCCAGGAAATGGATGACAACAAGGACGATTATACGATGCGGGGTCCTTATGATAAGTTGCCTTGACGGATTTGAGAGAAGGATTGAATGAAAACAAACTTGTTGGAGGGAGGAGAGAGAAATGATTACGAGTATAGGGATTCGTGAAAATGAGTTAGATCTAAGTTTGAATTGGCGAGGGGGAAGTAAATAGTTGCTCGGCTGTGGTGGGGGGATGCTGTGGCGACTGTGGCGTGAACCGAGGCAAGATAGTGGGAGTAATGGATGATTGATAAGCCCAACCTAGAACAACTCACTCACTTACCTACATAATCATAATATGTCCATCGAGCAGAGCTTTTTCTCTCGATCCATTTCAGCTCATGCTTTCTAGACTTCTTTTAACACCTCGTCAAATACCCCGCATGCGACTTGCACAAATGGCTGCCCATCTCTCGAACGGCTCGAGCTCCTCTCCAGGGAAGACTCTCGCAAACCTTCCCAAATCCTGGACCTTCACTTCCTGTTTACCCGCAGACTCGAAATACCCAAGTCCGGCAGATTCACACAATACACCAAGAGATGAAATACAACCACGGCAGGTGAAAGATGCGCTCTTTACGTGGGTTAGGCCCGAGGAATCGGAAGACCCAGAGCTCCTTGGGGTGAGCCCAACAGCGATGAGAGATTTAGGCATAGTCGAGGATGATACAAAGACGGACGAGTTCAAGCAGACAGTTGCTGGCAACAAGCTTTGGGGTTGGGATGCGGAGAAGGGAGAGGGTGGATATCCTTGGGCACAGTGTTATGGGGGTTGGCAGTTTGGGTCGTTCGCTGGACAATTAGGGGATGGACGTGCGATTTCCTTGTTCGAGACGACCAATCCGGATACGAAGAAGCGATATGAATTACAGCTGAAAGGTGCTGGACTCACTCCTTACTCGAGGTTCGCAGATGGTAAAGCAGTACTGAGGTCAAGTATAAGGGAGTTTGTGGTCTCGGAAGCTTTGAATGCGTTGCGAATTCCTACGACGAGAGCGTTGTCCTTGACATTATTACCCCACCAAAAGGTTCGAAGAGAAACGATAGAGCCTGGAGCTATAGTTGCCCGGTTTGCGGAGTCTTGGTTGCGAATAGGCACATTTGATCTTCTTCGAGCGAGAGGCGACCGAGCCTTGATTCGACAACTTTGCACATATATTGCAGAAAACGTATTCAGCGGATGGGAGTCACTTCCAGCTCGAAACCCAGCAGACGATGGCAAGAACGAAACTCCTTTAGGGACGGGAATTGGCAAAGACACAATTGAAGGACCTGCTGGCTTAGAAGAGAATAGATTCACACGCCTATATCGCGAAATCGTGCGCCGTAACGCAAGGACTGTAGCAGCTTGGCAAGCGTATGCCTTTACAAATGGCGTACTCAATACCGATAATACGTCGATATATGGTCTTTCCATCGATTTCGGCCCATTTGCTTTCCTCGATAACTTTGATCCTCATTATACTCCGAATCACGATGATCATATGCTTCGATATTCCTACCGAAACCAACCTACAATTATATGGTGGAACCTTGTGCGACTAGGCGAAAGTTTGGGCGAACTTATGGGAATTGGTAAGGATGTCGATGCTGAAGAGTTTGTTGAGAAAGGTGTTCGACAAGAAGAGGCAGACGCACTAGTCTCTCGTGCCGAAGGACTCATTACACGAGTAGGAGAGGAATTCAAGGCCACCTTTCTTGCGGAATACAAACGCCTGATGACTTCACGCCTTGGCCTCAAAGTGTTTAAAGAGTCGGATTTTGAAGAGTTGTATAGTGAACTCTTAGACACTATGGAAGCTCTTGAGCTAGACTTCAATCACTTTTTCAGAAGGCTGAGTCATTTCTCCGTAGTCGATCTAGAAACTTCAGAGCTGCGCAAAAAAGCAGCTGGTGTCTTTTTCCACGGAGAAGGCGTCACAGGCCTCGGGAATACAGATGAGTCGGCGCGCACTCGCATTGCGAATTGGCTCGAGAAATGGCAGGGACGTGTCTACGAAGACTGGGGTCCAGATGGGGATGATGCTTCTCGACAAGATGCAATGAAGAAAGTGAACCCTAAGTTTATACCCCGAAGTTGGGTATTGGACGAACTTATCAAAAGAGTTGAAAAGGGCGGCGAAAGAGAGATTCTAGGTAAGGTCTTGAATATGGCATTGAACCCCTTCGAAGAACACTGGGGTTGGGACGAAAAGGAAGAGGAAAGGTTCTGTGGCGACGTACCGAAGCACGACAGAGCGATGCAATGTTCGTGTAGCTCTTGAGTTGGACTTGTAGAATTCCTGTGGAACAAACCATTCATGATTGTCGACACCAGTGACGTGAAATCTTCAAACCCATAAGTCGTGCTTCGCCTTAGAAGATGCGACAGAGTTTTCTTTTATCAAAGCCACATGGCCAGAACTAGAAAACAACAGAAAATATTTTGCGCTCTAAGTCCCTAACAAAAATAGCTCCAGCCTCTCCGTGCAGCATTGCCGAATGCGAGAGATGACAGATGGTGGAGGCTTCAGTGAAATTCCATCGAATCGCGCAATAGCAAAACGCCCTCAGCTCGCTAAAAAACCAATTACAGTGTTTCAATAGACGAAAATGGACATAGGGGGCCATGGCAAGCCAATATTGGTGGCGCGAGGCTGATATCCATACAGGGCACAGAAAACACCAAGGGTCCAGTCAAAATTGAGGACATGAATTTCCCCGACTTCCCCAAATCCAAGCAATGGGGACAAGGCAGATTTGTTGGTCTAGGCCGTGAGGCTCTGTAGCTTGACTGCGGATTGAAGCGGTCTCGGTGTTTGTTCTTTTTTCTCTTCGAATCCTCAAGTCTTTCAATGCCCTTTCTCCTGTAATCAAGCGGCTTCTTCCCCTCCCTCGTTCTAACAGACCATTCTTGCGATAATTGTGCTGAAAGAGGACCATACAGTCGCTCCTTAACGGACACCGCGCCCCATTTGTCCGCGAGGTCGAGAGATCGAAACTTGAAGATGTCTGCTTCCTACCACCAGATTCATTCACAACATCATGACAAGCTCGATAAAGCCCTGTTTACTCGAAACATGTGCGCGGTGGGGTTGTTTGCCAGCTGGATAACTGGTGTTGCTGCTCTGGGTGGAGGATGTTATTGTGTTTATTTGGAAAGACAAGTGGATTCGAGGCCAGAATTTGTCATTCCTCATCTTGCGAAAGAGGTGCTGCCTTTGGGTATAAATATTGTCGTTACTTTCCTGAATGAAAGCATGGGGTATATACACAATACTTCCCTTCGGTGGTCTTTGCAATATGAAAACCGACTTACCTTCAATTCAAATTTACGACTGCTTTCGAGTTCAGCGAAATCTCTACCGAATAAATGGTATTCAAACATATTATACCTGTTCTCTATCATCCTGTCATACGCCACAACATCTTTAATATTTCTGGGTTGGAACCCGCAGCTCTCCAAAACTTTTCATGGGGAGCACACTTCTCCCTCGCTAGACGAAAACCTCATCGAAGTCTCTGGGGTTGCACTCGTTTTATTCGGTATCAGTTTGCTTGGCCAAGCGATCATTGCTACATGGGCATTGTCGACCACGTACGTACCAACCTGGTCTTCAAATCCGTTAGATACAGTCTACGCATGTACACTCACCTGTATACCAAACACCGGAAAAGCAGCCCCGAACCCTCTGCTTCGCCGTTCAAATCGCTGTATGAAATCGGTGCATCAAGCCCATGAACCATCTATACCCACCTACCCGAAAAATAAGCAAGGGCCAGCATGGAAAGCACATCCAGAAGTTCGATACGTATTAGGTCTCCTCTGGGCTCTTGTTCCTCTTGGTGGTCTATGGGGATGGGCAATACATTTCATGATCGTTGAGAAGAATCCAAATGGTATCTTAGGGAGCAGTTGGAATTTTCTTCCCATGTTTACAGGCAAGACCGTTCGTGCTTCTTCCTGTCCCGCTGCAAAATGTACAGACGGAACATCGGTTCTCAATGTAGGATGGACAGCAAATTCCGGGATGGTAGGAAATGTTGGCTCAATATTTCTGATTGCAGCCTTCCAAGCAGGTTTAACACTTGCTCTTCATTGTGCAGAGCTTCTTGTCAACCTCTCAAGAGATGAAATGACTTTCCGCATGGCAACGACACCGAAAGGTACCGATCCCCGTTTCAACAGCATTATAGCTGCTTTCTCCTCCTGGCAAACCATTACTCTTTTCATATTCAAGGCGGCTGTTCATTGGCTCTTCGGTCTTTCAATAAACAACGATTTCAAACTAGGCGTCAACATGTATCCGCCCCAAATTTTCTAC
Source organism: Hymenoscyphus occultus (assembly GCA_900536445.1). Lineage (NCBI taxonomy): Eukaryota > Fungi > Ascomycota > Leotiomycetes > Helotiales > Helotiaceae > Hymenoscyphus > Hymenoscyphus occultus. The sequence goes on along the minus strand of UNPT01000001.1, from coordinate 189,361 downwards.
TTCACAGCTTTCGCTCTCGCGGTTGCAAGTTTCGCAACATATGTCAGTGCAAGATGTCCCAAGGGGCCTATGCCGGCCACATTCGGACATCTCCAAACAATGGCAGATCTAATTGACGATTGGGATGACAGGATGTTCTGGTAAGTACATGAACCACGAACCCACACGGGAGGCAGCAAAATGACTAACCGCGCATCTAGGGGCCATAAAGGATACGGACAATCTGGACAGCCCGCTTATGCTGGGATGAGCTATAAGAAACTGCCAATGCCTGATATGGATAAGGTTTATGGGGGCGTTGATATGGTTCCGGTTTTGACGACGCCGGGTAGTATCTCGACGACTAGTTTTGCGACGCATACTTCGACTGGGACGTGTGGGATGCAACAGCCTTGGCAGAATGGGACATTTAATGGGGGTTTGTATAGTACGGGAGGGTATTGAGTCCTGGGGTTTTTTTTGTTCTTTATATTTTCGAAGAGCTGGTGTTTGAGTATCATTTTGCATGGGAGGAGCGCGGAGTACGGGATTAAGAGGGTTTGCTAGGTATAATAATACTTCTGCATTACTTTTTTACATTTGCAAGAATGATTACTCTTATTGAGGGACTTGACTTGGTGTGGTCTGTCTTCCTAGGGCATATTTCATGCTTGCATTGAGTCTTCTAATGTGGGGGCAGCTGCGATAGATGTGACGCTCCATGACTACCCCCAATACATATGCATTACTGATGCGTAGTCATTTTGTAGTGGGCTGGTGGGATATTACAGCCCTATTCGCCAAGGGTACAGTACACAAAATACAACCAAAACGTACCAGTACTCTGAACACACCTATACCAAGACCACGTTACTCTGGAAGCGTGGCACAACTAAATTGGTTTTCCGTATGCTTTAATATAATTCACACTTTTTATCTTCTATTAACCAAATGTCCAAGACAATTAGGTCAGGTATGCCAAACCTTTCAGCAGAATTTTGCTTTATACCGCGTGTGCAGAGCAATGACCAGGTCTCTCAATTTTAAAGAAACGGGCTGACCCTTTTTTCCGAGTAGTGCTGGCGGTGCGTACATCACTGTTAGTGAGGGACAGCGGCTGGATCGGCTAAAGATCGCCAGCCCCCCCCCTTCTCCGAAGCGAGGCCAGGGAGCCCTTGTGAACAGCGATTTTGAGGGTCAACACATGTGGTTGCGGGAGAGGCGCTCAGTTTGGATAATGAGGGGGGCAGTAATTCAGTCTAGTTTTCTAGCATTCGAGATTGACTAGCCAAGCACTCTTGCGTCATTATCTTAGTCGTCTGAGAACGTTCAACTTAGCGATGGACCCGGAGCAACTGCGAATTGTTTTAGAGCTAGAAACATTAGAAGATACCACCTAATTCACCACTTCCTGAATACTGGGAGAAGTATTATATTCTCATTGTACCACTAATCCAAATTTCTTGCTTTGTCAACTTCCATCGTACGAGCTCTGCAGACTCTGGACAAATCCGTCATCAACCGGGCTGAATTGCCCTATTCTAGACTTCAGGAGGCGTTCACTAAGTCCTAGGGTTGAACACCCAGCCTTAGAGTTCGTCTTGTCAATTTGTAGAGCTCGTGCAACTGCCGACCCCAGCCAAGTGCCGTGGTGATGCTAACTTAGTTGAACTCCTAGCGACAACGCTTAGGGCGGTTAGTGGATCACGAGATCCACTCCCTCATGTTCGCTAGACATAGCTTAAAGACCTGGATCCCAGTATATGTTCTAGACAACTTGTGACATGGGTATTGTACACTTAAATGCTTCAACCGCCTGTTCAAAGATATTTTGTGACCTTCTGCAAAAAGTTGGGAAAGAACTCTGCGGCACGGATCAGCAACAGTGAAAATGGGAGGTCCACCACAACTACCAATCCCTCCTCTCCTTAACGAGACATGTGTTTCGCTGAATACTCAGAACTACAGCGTCATGTTCAATACAAGTCTGACTACAGTGTGCAGTATCAGTGCCGCCACAGTACAGAACGCAGACATGTATAAGAAAATAATGATTATCTTCATAATATTATTCTCTGGGTCCGTTATTCTTCTTTGCGGCCTCTGTTTATTGAGGTGCAAAGAACCAACAATACCCTCCAGATACAGCATCTCAGAAGACTTAGTGCCTCGTGAAGAACCAAGTCACGAAGAAAGACAAGCCATACCGCCCGCGCCGCAAGGAGACAAGAACGGCTACAAAAGAGCAGTAATGGAACTTCATTACACGCCTTCCTACTCAGTTCATCGGCGGTTGCACCACATGTACCTTCAGTTACTCAACGAGCCCCAAGCTGCGATTCGCCAGAAAGAGAATAGATATGTTGATATGAAGTATGAGGACGATTTCACGACGCAGAGGAGAACAATCACGATTGTAGAGGATTTACTCAAGAATCCTGCTTATGCCGGACAGCAAGCTTTGGATGCTTATGATTTGGAACGTGAACGGCGAGGACAGCACTACCAGGGTCTTTCAGAGAACGCTCGCAATAACCCCAATCGTTATCAGGCATCACCGCTTGTGTTGAGCATGCTTCAATTAGGAGAGGAAGCGATAGCGATCAGACAGGGTAAACCAAGGCCGCGGATCAGAACGGAGAGGGAACATGTACTTGCCAGATACACTGCAGGGGACGAGACTGATCAGGTGGTGAGGGAGATGCGTTATCAGAGGGCGAGAAGAAGGAATGCGGATGATGATGTGAGTTTGCAGGGGCTGAGAGAGCAACATTCTTTTTTGCCGGGTATCGACGAGGATGAATCGCCGCCTGAATATAGTAGATGAGGGAGATGTTTCGGTAAAGAATTGAAAGCGTCATTTCTAGAGAATTATACACGAGTACTTTCAAGACAACTCTGTTTCGTGTAAAGTAATGGAAACGTTTGGGCATAAATCATCGTAAATGACGAGGAGAGACGGCTCATGGTAACCTGGATTGTATCTAGGAAGAACATTCTTTTGACATTGCTGAACGACGAGACTTAACTACTTGAAAGAATTCTAGCCACAGTTTTCCATATAGTTATAAAATCTTATTCATTCAGAAGACCTAGAAAAATCGACTTGCCTGTTTTATGGACTTCAATTTCGATCTCCTTGATTGTTAATAGTCTTTGGATGGGAAAGCCCCCCGAAACATTTGGGAAGCGAGACAATTACTATACTAACTTGAAACATAAGAGGAACCTACTCCGTTAAATTAATACGCTTATGTGTCGCTTAGGGGGGTAGAGTTGTTAATTGGAGCGTTTAAAAAATATCTTTCGACGTCATTGAGCAATTCCTTGACTTGGGCGCGTTGACGAAGGAAGGCGCCGTGAAGCAGGTATGTTCATCTCGTCTAAAGAAGCCATGAGAGAAAAGGTTTTCCTATCAAGCCATTTCGTGGGGCATTTCCAATCAGGAAATCCCAGGCGCGTAAACATAACGGGGAGTAAATTCGTCGCGAAAGGGTCATTGGGCCATTGTAAGGAGAGTCGAAGGGAGATTCGATGTGCGAGAATTCGGAGTTGGCGAAGATAGACCATGCCTCGCTCGCGTCCATTGAGGCGAGGTTCTAAGAATAGCTTGTGGCTTGTCTGAGATTCTTATTGAACCGTCAGAGTGTGGGTTGAAAGTTGAGAGAAAGTGAAGGTTTGTAGAATGGTGTAGGGAGGTACAACGTGATATAAGTAGTCCCAAGTTCTTACGGTTTTTGGACTACCGAACATGAAATGCCATTACTGTACAGGGGGGTTCTCGCTTAGTTGCAAAGCTAGATACGCCGATATGGTCACGGTTTTGTTAGGGCGAAGTATCAAGTGCCCAACAGATTATTTGATATTCCTGGCTAATTGGACCGAGTCACTATCCAAGCCACCAACCACTTTCCTATTCACTACCCTTGCTCCTTCCCCCTTCAGGGTGGCAGATTCAATTCCAGACAACTAATCTTACTACCCACACCTAAGGGATAAAAAATAATAAGAAAGTACACAATATAAAAACAAAAAATGGCAAAAAACAAGCTTAGCTCGGACTAACTCTGCATCCCTACGTCTCTTTGAGTTCAGGAAGTTGGTTTATCTCTTTGAGTTCAGGAAGTTGGTTTATCTCGCAAATCAGTGGCAGCTTCATCTGCACAACTAGGCCATTTGACCCAGTGGCAGGCACACTGTATCCATTTCGACTGATTTGCCGGGAGGAGATGCGGTATTTGTTATTATATAACTGTCGGCCGCGTCGCTATGGGGTTGTCGGGTAATTGTCGGGTGACTATAGTGAGCATCTGAGGATGTTAAGTCGCCTCTTTTACCATCTTTGGTCACTTTCGAAGCATTATATAGTAGAAATTAATTCATAATAACATTGAAATTAGTTCTGTTTAAACAAAACAAAAAGATGTGCCGTACAATGAAAATGATGTTATGAGAAAAAACCGCAGCACTGAATACTAAGCGGCGTGGGTCCCCCCTCCTAGCGCACCCCCGATTTTAGACCAGTCCCAACTTAAGCTCAATGCAAAATCTCATACTCCGTACCATCGGCCCTGTCCTCTTCTCCTCGAGCCTTGATTGCCCTAAGTTCTGCCCTGCTTTCCTCGAGGGCAGCCCAAGCTGCGTTGATTTCCGTCTTAAGGGCCTCGATTTCCTCTCCCATTTTCTTGATCTGGGCAGCTGATTCACGTTTTCGTGCCGTGCGTTGATACATGTAGTTCGCGAAGAAGTTACAAATGACAGGTGCAAATGTGAGGAAGGCGAGAGCGAGGAGGAGAATCATCAACTCCGTAGTTCGCTGGGCGGATCCTCGTTGTGGTTGAGGTTGAGGTTTTTCTTGGTTGTTGTTGAGAACATCGAGAAGATCAGAACAGATTGCGTGTTGTGCGCCTTGTTGAGATATCATGGACCGTCTTTTGGAAAAAACCCTTTGGAAGATAACGTCCATTTTTGCAGTCCGCAGAGGGAATTTGCCCGGGTAAATTGATGCTCCTTGTATGGTGCGGTTTGAAGCGTCGAAGGCTTGACCTTGAGCGATGGGTGAGCAGTGGTAGTTTGGGTTGGAAAGAAGAGACGGTGGTTTATGTGCAAGAAGACGAGAATTGAAATAGAGGGGCATCCTTATATTTCCCAGCTTGCAAAGCTAGTAGAGAAAACTTTTAGCATTGCCCTACCAATCAACCCTCATGAACCCACGTGTTGAATTGTTTGAATGAGACAGAAGTTCTCTACCTTTAGTTGTTGGCTAGAGTATACTAGTTTCTACACAGTTTGGCATGACTGTGTAATGACATATCCGTTCGTTCGGAAAGCAGAAATTTGGAAGATAAATGATGCAATAGATTTGAGTGAGATGATGGTACCAGAACGCTGCCGGAATTATATTAGGGCTTTATATTTCGAGCGTGGCAGATTCAATATTAGTTACGTCGATTGATAATCACATTTATTTCTCTAAAGTCACCACCAATGTTGAGCAACTTGAAGAATTGTAATAATTCACCTGTGCGATATCCCTGGGAATAAATTGAATAACTTTTCTTTAGTGCCCGAGCTAACATTTTCAATCGTCTTGAACTTGAGAGTACTCACGTAGATTACCCCGAATGTCAGTAGAACAGAGGCTGCTTTCAAGCGCCAGTGTAGTCCCAGCAAAAGTTTTCGACTTAGTAAATAGGCGGGCAGTTTCGGGTATCCACTTTTAACGCCAACTGCTCGAACTGTATCTTTTTTGGTTCTTGAAGAGCTCTAAAATGGTTAGGCGCAGATTCCAAGATAAGCGAGGTTTGGATCAAGGGGTACCTGATCCATGCCCCAGCCACGGTGCTACAAGCCACAAATTCCGATGGCGAGACAGAGTGCTTTTAGCACTTTATGGATGTAAGGAATGGATTGTGGATATCGCGGTTAATGCTGTCCAAGACAGCTCTGACCGCGCGCTTTGAGGCTCTCGGGTGCATTCTTGTTTTTCAAGCACAGGATATATATAAGTATAAATCGCGTTCCTATCAGATACTTTATTTCAACCACCTTCAAATTGTTTAATGCAGTTTTTCCACCCAAAAGCGTTCATCCACAAAACATCACGACCCAGAAACCTCTCCAAACCTCTCTGCTACACCTATAAACAACTCCAACTCCCCGAAGATGGCAGTCGTGATACAAGACACAACATCGACAGGATGGATGTCTTGTGAAGACTCTAATTTTATCTTGATGATTTTATTGCCATTCACAATCATAGGCCTCGTTTTCACCATTACTCTAATATCCCTTTGCATAGTTTTAAGCTGGAAGGATTCACAATTTTGTCACTCAGGAAACACTGAGTCTCCAGTTCCATGTCCCAGCCTTAAATGTTCCATCAAAAATCTATTATGGGCAATTATGGACCAGAGAGGGACAAATTACAAAGAGTTTTATGGGCGGTACGAATGCGTAAAGCACCATGATGATTTGAGGACCGGACTGCGAACCATTACTATTATTGAGAGATTGGAGGTCTTGGAGGCTGGGGACAGTATTGATAGTGTGGACAGGGAGGGGAAGGCAGCTCGGGTAGCTAAATGTTTGATACAGACAGCTAGGGAGGAGGAATGTGTTTGTGATGATAAGAGCGGTCATGAGGTGGATAGATGTTATCGGGAATATTGATGTGATTATGGCTGCGTGAGTAGACTCTGAACCCGGAGCTAGTCATTTTCGTTGAGTTCCTTAGTCTTGTACTAGTATTCTGAAATTCGTCGCTGTTTTTTTCCTAGGAACTAAATCACATTTAGTGTGCGCAAGCTAGTCAAGAGCTAGTAACAATGATAATTTTTATTACTGCAATTTCTCAGTAGACTTCAGTTAACTTTCTTAGCAACTCGGGAGAGGTAGCATTCAGAATATTAGTCACGTAAATGTTTGGATAATTAGAACCATCCGGACCCTAAACGCGATATAGAATAAGCCAGATCGACAGTATTGTAATTCACCGACTCACCGTACAACAGGAGTAAGCAGATATATCATATTCCTCTTTGGGCAAGACAATCTAAATGACCAAAGAAAAAGACACTAGTCTTAGTCTCAATGTCAGATCGTACTTTGATAATGTGGTTGCTGTGCCACCATTGGTAGAGCAGGCAGCAATACGGACTTTCCAGATCTAGAATTGTGCTTTCCTCAAGGCGGATTTTGGTACTCTTCTTCTATGACATAAGAATCTAACCACTAGTCAAGCCGGCTGTTTTCCGTTCTCCCCCTCCCCAATCCAAGAAAATCGCTTAGTCCAGCGTAATACCAAGGCCATTAGCTCAAGTATATTTCCAATAAAACAACCACCCATCCCTTTATATAAAAAACCTCCACATTTCCTGTCCTAAATCCTTACAAAACCCAACGTCTACAAAAAATCCACACTTTGCAAAACCACAAACGCACAACAACCGCCCACCATGCCTTACCCAAACCCAATCTTCAAACTAGGCCTCGAAAGACTAACACCAGGTCTCCATCTCGACCTCACAAAAGAAACACCCGGTCTCCTCACATACTGCCAAACCCTCACCAACACCACCCTCCCCCAAACACTCCCCAAAATCCTCGACAAAACCCCTCTAACCGTCACCACCACACCAAAATCCAGTATCCTCCACACCCTCTCCACAATCTTCTGGTTCATCTCCACATGGTTAGGATTCAGTATCCTAATAATCCTCTCAATCATCGCAATCACCGCCCTACACAACACCTTGTGCCACAAGAAAAGAGAGAACCCGCTGCCTTGCAGCAGTCTTCGACACTCTATTAACTATCTGAACCAACGAATAGGCATACAGCATTACATGCATTCGGAAATTACCAGCAGAGAGTTTGAAGGGAGATATGAGAGGGTTGTGCATCATGATGACTGGAATGCGATGACGAGGACCATTACCATCGTTGAGAAACTTACGTCTGTATCAAATAACGGGATCGTATGTGCGGCCTGGAAGAAAACATCTGATAGAGATAACACACATGGAGAGTGCTCTGAAGATGCTGGGGTCTTGATTTGCTGCAATAGTACTCGAAAGAAGAGCGAGTATGTGGAGGTTGAGAAGGTTGACATTGACCAGTTAACTTGAGCTGGGTGGACTAGCAGAAACGACCAGGAAATGGCATAATTGTTGGAATACCACGGGGGCAAATCATTTGAATCAAACAGGAAATATAATATCCATCACAAAATGAACAAGATGGTACAGTGTGGTCTGAAGTTTTTTTGTTTTTCATGGAGTGCATTGCACAAAATACGTAACTAATCGTGCAGACCCCCCATTAGGCCCTCAAACTCAAATATGATTATCTCCCCACCACAACTCAGCATTGGTATACACTCATGTTACCTCATGATAGAAACAGTATTTGCCGACTTTGCATGATAAGCAAATAGGCAACCCATTCCGTGGACCACACCGTACTCCGTTTCGAGATGAAATCATTTAACTCCACCATTTCAATGATGATTGCCATCACATTCGATCCATCCAGGAATCAAATGAAGATCTTGGACCTCCAAACCACGCGCGCGAAGAAGTAAAATACCATCAAATGAAAAAGAGCTCGTAATGACCCGATCATACATCCCATTCCCTGTCATTGATTCAAGATCAGACCTTCGCTTTATTCGTAAGCGCCATCCAACCAAGATCGTTGCAAATATTTGGTAGTTTTCGTAATACCCGAATTCCATCGTGCAATAGAGTCCGTGATTTGTCCCTGATGGTACAGTTCAAAAGGAAAAAGAAAGAGAAGAAAAATAATAAACACAAGCACACTGAAAACCTCCCGAGATATTACTCATGGCAGCGTTGTGTGATACCCAAAGCCTGGTAGAAAAGAAGATATTGAATCATCCGTCTCCGAAATAGAGAATCCGTCGCTAGTAACTTTTGATACAACGCAAAAGAAATTTCGATTTCGTCATTAGGCGTTTTGGGAGTCCAGTATTTCAATTATTGCACAATAGTTTGTGCGTCACCTCGACCTCCACGATATCCTCTGCCTCCATAACCGCGGCCGCGACCTCGTCCACGTCCTCGTCCACGGTACCCACCACGATATCCGTGGCCATTGTCGACGCTTCCCTGGCCAAAAGTCTCCAAGTTCTTCTTTTGTTCCTCGCCACGCCACTCTCGTCCACCTGGTCTTGAATTTCCTGCATCAGCTCGATCCTTGCTCTCTGATGAGATGTTATCGAAGAACGAAGTCGACTTGTTATATCCGCCCGCAGGAACTTCTGGTTCGGGTGCAGCCTCTGGAACATTTTCTCCTAATGGTGATCCTGCAATTGCTTCTTTCACCAAGTCTTGCTTGTTAAACTTGGCGTTAGACTCCTCAAAGTCGAAATCAGTAGTTGGAACCTCTACTTTTGGAGCAGCACCACCTCTCGCGCCGCCTCGTCCCCCACGTGGTGCTCTTCCGATGTTAAACCCGCCCGCACCAGTTGGCTGACGAGGCGCACGAGTTGGCTCGTTGACTCTCATTTCATTGACTTTCTTGGTCAAATTGTCCATGTTGTTTCCATTTGCCTGGCCTCCAGTAGGTGGAAGTTTAGCCATCGCAGCCGCGACAGCAGCGGTTGCAGCAGCAGTTGCATCTTTCAAAGCGGACTCAGAAGTAGCGTTAGCATTAGCGACATTGGTCAATGGGGTTTTGATAGCCGCTGGGCTTTGCAATGGAAGCGCTGGCTGAATGCGATTGTTGTTTTTAGGACCACTTGGCGTTGGCTTAGCTGGACCCGCTGATGCGTTGTTTTGTGAAGTAGGTGGCTTTGCTTCAGTAGCCTTCGTGGCAGGGGAAGAATCTTTAGAGGCAGCTGGTGGTGATGCAACCTTCTGAACGGCGGCAGCAGCCATTTCCGTCGGCTTAGCCAAGCTCTTTGGTTCTCCTTGTTGATCATTTGGCTGAGCAGCTGGGCCTGGTGCTGCTTGCTTGTTTGCGCCAGGGCCAATCGGAGCTGGCTTAGGTGGCTGACCTTGCTGCTGGCCTGGAGGAAACTGACCTGGAGGACCAGGAGGATAGCCATATGGGGGGAAGTTTGGAGGTTGAAATCCTTGGCCTGGAGGCGGATACCATCCTGGGGGCGCACCGCCAAATGGAGGCATTCCGGGATAGCCAGCTGGCCCAGGGCCAGGACCAGCGCGACCCCATCCAGCTGGTGGGGGAGGATAGAATGGAGGAGGGAATTGGTGATGTTGAGCGAATGGAGGAACACCAGGTGGTGGACCCTGTTGGGGAAAGGATGGGGGAGAGGAAGCTTGTTGAGGATTTGGAGCCTGTCTTGGAGGACCTTGAGTAGCTTGACCTTGCGGCGCGGGTCGAGTTCCCTAAGCATGATAATCAGCAAAAGACGACAAGCAAACATCTTGAAAACGATAATATATTTATAGCTTTGGAATCAGAAGGAAGGCAACGGAAATCTCCACACGGTTTTGCGCTCTCGGAGACAATATGAGTTAACATCCGGAATTTTTCATCACATAAAGCAGGATAACATCAAAAAAGGTAATCGAATATGTGAAATAGGATGACTTACACCAAGGATAGCAGGGTCGTTGGGGACTTGGGGACGTTTGGTCTCTGGGTCGGCTGGCTTTTCCTCGATTCGCAAATCCTTCACATCGCTACCACGAAAGACAATGTATTCGTATACGCTATCGGACGGTGGGATTTCCTCATCTGGGTTCTGTTTACGCCCTTCTGTGCCAAAGGAGGATACGTTTTCTAGTGCAACCGTCGAGGCCTCTGAGTTGATCTCGTGGAGCGTGCCGACATATCTGCGTGAGTCTGTCAGCGCGGAGAAGATTGCGCTGAGACTAGTTGTCTCTTACCTAATGTCGCTCCTGGATACCAGTGATATCCTCGCTCTTCAATCGCTGCATGTTAGCACCCGGCCAATGTAAATCGGGTCCAGGCGATTGATCTCACCCTAAGAATTCGGACATGGTGTCGCCGCGCGGGGACTGCGATGAGCTCACAGCAAGCTCGAAGAGGTGCTTAAGGGGAGAGGGGTCAGAAGAGTAGTAATTGTAGTATGCACGCGCACAATTATGTGGCGAACACGATCAAGCTCAAGGTCAAGGTTGCGCGAAAGAAGGGAAGGAGGAGAGGAAGAGAGGTGGTGTTTGTAGATGAGGGCTGAGCTTGGGGTCCAGGTTTGTGTGATGGCGAGAAGAAAAAGGCTGGTGCTTTGTTGCCTCGCCTAAGCACAAGTGGGCCTCACCGCTAATCGGATGCAATGGTCTTGGCGCTAGATATTCACGTGACTTGAACTTGATCCCCCGGCGTCCTCAGCCTTACAAAACCCCTCACCCGAGGCTGTGAGGTCAACGTTGCGGTCCAATATATTGCACCACTGCACCCACTCAAGTTTCAACTACGTACGCAATACCAAACGCAAAACACCATGTCAGGATCTCCAGAGGCAGCTGGAGATAGTGATATCTTCCAAAAACTTGACAGCTACGATTGGGAGAATGACAAGCAATTCCAGGTAAGTTGACTTGATTAGAAGTCAGCCTCGGTAGCTTAAGAGAGTAGGGAGTGAATCTGTTAGTAGAGTAGTTCTCTTCCTCACTTTCACTTTCAATTTCATCCGGGCGGTCTCTATATCTCCCACCTTCTCCTTCCGTCAATCATCCATCTCCTCTCCTCTTCTCCAACAACTACTAAACCATCCACACAGGGCGGCCTCACTGCAATCCTCGGACCAAATCCTGCTCCCTCTCAAGTACAAGACCTCACAATTCGAGCGCAGTGTTTCTACTTAGCCAGGAAGGAGAAGACTACTATTGACTTCGATTCCTACAAAGCATACTTAACCAACAAATACCCTGAACGGTTCTCTCAAGCATCATTACCAACTTCACTTTCCACCTCCAACATGAGTATTCCAGCAAGAAACTCCTCGGCTTCGGCCTCTCAAAATGATACTTCCTCATCTTCAACTCAGGCAGTCAATTCGCCCGAGACGCCTCAGACCGAAGAAACCACTACTTCCCACTCAGCACACCCAGTCGAGCTTCCACCCGCCCAAGAACAGTCTGCACCTTACCCACCCACTTTCGCTGAGATTGTAGAGCTCATCTCTTCTGGTGCTCCTATTCCAGGAATTCGAGACATCCCCTGCGTTCCCGCACCTCATCTCGCTAGCAAGTCCTCGTTGCCTCGCCGAAGAAAGCCATGGGAGACTGATATCCCGGAAGAGATAATTCTCAACGGTCCAGGCGAGGGAATGTTCGGTGACCACCGAGACAACTACATTGCGCAAGAGTATCCTGAAGATGAGACTCCTGCTGCTGCGATAACTTAACGATAATGGTCACGTACTCGGGACTGGGAACGTCTCTTCTTGTGGGCGAGTGTGTCATCAAAATCATTTCGGACGACAATCATCATACGATGAGATGTCTTTCTTTGGGAACTTGATCATGCAGCCAAATTGGAGAATGATTTGTTATGCAGGGGCTGCCTTTCTTTTACATCATTATCATCATCATATACCACGGGGGACGGTTGGCACGGGGAGGTATCATTACACAAGCACATCTTTTTACCCACACGATGTGAGCGACCACGCAAATATCAATAACCAACGGCGTTCACAGGTCTGTAATATTCTGGTTTGTACATTGGGCGTTCAAAGAAGGCTTGTGATGACAGGCATTATTTTCATGGGTGGATCCCCTCCAAAAAACATCGGGCGCGATGATATTCTTATTTTTCCTACATAATTAGTTCCCTGCATCTTTACCCTCTACACAAATTATTCTTAACCATCCGGTGCCGCTTCCTGGCGGTTCTGGTGTGCCAGAATACTGGGAGAAAGATGTTCGATTTATTACGTCCAATACAAAGCATTTTTATCCAACTGCGTGACTTGCATTTCAATGTGTTAATATTGCCCAGAAATTACCGATGGACATCAATCGAGACCTTCAATCACCCATATAGAACAGACCAAGAGCTAGCATCTACACATGAGCACGGCAGGACAGACTTAATGCCACTGGCTTTCAACCCGTTCGTTCCATTCCTCAAACCCTCACAAGAAATCAATAAATAAATCAACAAAAATAACCATGTATTAGAAAAGTGCATTATATCCCAGCTGCTTAACAACATCCAGCTAAAAGCAAGGCACAGTACCTATATATTGAGACTTCGTATCTCCAACGCTCGTACCTAGGGAGAAAGGGAGTTGGTATACTGAGTGCGTTTAACGATTTCCCTTTTCCTAGTCCACATGCATTTCCTCCGACTCCGTTTCGAAAGTCAAAGATCATACACCATGTTATATATATATATATATATTTGTTCTCTGGACAAGGTCAAACTCGTTCCTTTCTTCTAGTCGTGGATCCTAGTCTTGGTCATTGTAGCGCGGGGTCGACTCGGGAGAAAAGATGCCAGCTGGGAAAGTAGCGACCTCCAGAGTTGACAGGTGACAAATCATCTAACTGGGCAGCTCAACTCTCAAACTGTACACCGGCAAGAATTATGAGTGCAAGAGATGACACGAGGTCAGAGGGAGTAGCGAGCGGTACAATCTCGTCTCCTGTGCATCTAAGTCTAGGAGAGAAGTCCAACCCCTCTCTGTCAAAAGTTTATTTGTACGACCCTCACAAAGTCCACAAGTGGAAGACGAGACGACTTGCACAAAACAATAACATAAAATATTCTTCACCGTGATTAAAATTCGCAGATAACTATCCGTCTCACGAATATGAATACTTTTTATCCGTGCCACCATATGCAAGTGCATGTACTCAAGTCAAGGTACAGCTGCAGGCCACTACTCCAGCAGAGTGACGTCTATGCAATACATCATCTTTATTTACAAGAAAAACACCCCCCACTCCACCTCCCATCAGCCAATTAGCTGCCTTTGTCTGAGGGCTGCGGAGCAAATGTCCGTCCCTGAGCTGAGTGTTTTTGTCCTTACGTCGTTGATTTTGAAGTCCTAGATATTTATTGCCAACTGATTTTTGAATTGTGGTCTTGCTTCTGAATTACTTAAAGTACTGTGAAGTATTTCGGATCATATCTTTTAATCGAAAACCCACGACAGCTAATCACCATGTCTTCTCAATTTGAAAAAGGTAAGAGCACTTCTCATACAGTATCTTTCCTAATGAAAAAACATCTAATTGACAAATACCCTACCAGGCCACGAGGTTCCTGTCGCACATCAATCCGCGCCAGGAAAACAACATGAAATGAAAGGACCCGATCCTGTAAATGATCAATTGCCCACCGGAGATGGAGGTTACCAGCCCTACCTCGCAGCCGGCAAACTCAAGGGAAAGAAAGCGTTGATTACCGGCGGAGATAGTGGCATCGGAAGAGCCATTGCGATCCTCTACGCCATGGAAGGAGCGCATTCCACGATTGTCTATCTGGAAGAGGAAGAGAAAGATGCACAAAAGACGAAGAGTTTGGTGGAAGAGAAAGGAGGGAAGATCGAGTTGATCCAGGCGGATTTGAGAAGTAGTAAGGAATGTAAGAGAGTGGTTGAGAAAGCGAAGGAGGTTATGGGGAAGATTGATGTTTTGATCTTGAACCATGGGTATCAGATGATGAAGGAGGATATTTCGGAATTGAGCGAGTAAGTATCTTCTTCTTTGGATTCCAGGCATGTCATTCATATACTAACCAATTACCTACCCAGAGATCAATGGGTCAACACATTTAATACCAACATCCACCCTTTCTTCTATCTTTCCAAATACACCATTCCTTATCTCGCACCGGGCTCATCAATCATAACATGTGCCTCTGTCAACCACTACATCGGCCGACCAGATCTCCTAGATTACACATCCACCAAAGGTGCAATCGTAGCCTTCACCCGCGCCCTTTCCAACCAACAAATCGAAAAGGGGATTCGAGTAAACGCCGTCTGTCCAGGCCCAATCTGGACCCCTTTGATTCCGGCTACTATGAACGAAAAGGCGCAAAAGGAATTTACTAGTCCAATGGGTAGACCGGGACAACCTAGTGAGGTTGCTACTTGCTTTGTGTTTTTGGCTAGTGCGGATAGTGGGTTTATGAGTGGACAGAGTTTACATCCGAATGGAGGGGTGATTGTTGGGAGCTAGGAAGAGTGCGGGAATCGACCGGAATCTTGGGGCTGTGGAAAAAAGCAAAGCTTGGAGGTGGTTTGATACAAGTTAAGAACGAGGAATGAAAATTCAACGATGAAGTATGACATGAATGCTTTCTCGGCACTTGTCCCGCTTAGCCATGGTGTAACAATACCCCACCTCCTTGTTCAACGATTGATGGTGTATTAAGCGTCGAGGAACAGGAAGTGGTAGATATAATGGAAATTCGATTTCTCAAAAGCACCTATAGATTCTAGAAAAACATTGTTCATTGTTTTTTCCATAAAATTCCACAAATTATTCCACAATACTCGACAATGTACGGGGTACCTCCAAGTAATGTGGACGAAAGGAAGCTTGGAAGCTGTGGTGGGGTCGATCATACGATCGCCGAGGATCGGGGAATCCACGGTTACACTCTCCCATGCATCAATCAGCTTCCATTGTTCAAGTACAAGTCAACTCCCTCTTCCCCAGACTTCTCAATTCAACGACAACACCTTGCATAGTTTTCGGATTCTGCAAACCTACCATTCCACGCCATATGTAGCTTTCCGCAATGAAGGGTCTTGCCACTGGCCTGCCAAAGCAATGTAGCCTCCACGTTTCCGGGAACGCCCTCACCGGAGTTATGTTTCACAGAACCACTTTGAATTTCTCACCACGATTCCAATCCTTTGGGAGCTTACCACGGGTACGAAATGCTTCGACGAAAGCTAGGAGACCGAGGACGGCTATCTTCTTCCCTGGTATGCTTATCTTTGTCTATGTAAATTGGATTCAATAAGTGCTTGAACTAATGAAACGGAAATTAGGACAAGGAGTTCAGAGAGTCGGAATGCTCACACCATGGCTCGAAGCCTTTCCTGCAACTGCAAAACCGGCAGTGGAAGAGATAGACCATCTGCTAGGCTACAAACTCTCGAAAGTCATCGAAGAGGGACCTAACAGTACACTCACCGCCACCGAGAACTCGCAACCCGCAATCATGGCTTGCTCCCTCCTGATCCTCCGAATCCTGGAGCGCGACTTCGGTTTCAACTCTGCAGAAAAAGTAGATGTCACACTAGGTCACTCGCTGGGCGAATTTGCGGCCTTGGTTGCGGGGGGATTCGTCTCTTTCCAAGATAGTCTTTATCTTGTGCGGAAGAGGGCGGAGGCCATGGCAGATTGCTCGAGAAGGGCCAGTGTGGAACACGGAGGGGAATATGGGATGGTGGCTTTGGTCACCGAACCGGATCACTTGGTTCCATTAATTGAGTCGATCCATGAATTTCTCGGCTTCCATAGCGCGGGGTCGAAATCGGAGAGTGCGCAGGATGTGCCTCCTATACAACAGGTTCTTATTGCGAATATCAATAGCAAGAATCAGATTGTGCTGAGTGGGAATATTGAGAGGATTAGGACTCTTTTGACGCATGTTAGACAGTTTGGGGGTCATGATCCGAGGGCTGTTAGGCTGAAGAGTGATTCTCCTTTTCATAGTCCGTTGATGAGACCTGCTGCGAAGGCCATGAGGAAGATGTTGGATGGAAAGAGTAGGGTTCCAGGAAGGGAAAACGAAGACATCGTTTCGTTTCCTGGAAAACTTCAATGTATCAGTAATGTGAGTGCTCGGCCTTTTGAAAGTCAGGAAGAATTAAAGGATCTTTGGGCTCGGCAATGCGTGGAAACGGTTCGCTGGTGGGATTCGATTAAATATCTTGACCAGGAACAGCAAGTTCGGCGTTGGATTGGTATTGGACCTGGCAAGGTTGGGAGAAATCTGGTTGGGAAAGAGGTTGGTATGCGTGGGAGAGACGTTGTGAAAGGCGGAGGTGTTTGGGGGATCAGCGATCCGAAAGAGATTGAGGAGGTATTGAGAGCTTTGGAGGAGACGGAGTCAATCAAGGATGAAGAATGATTTTGACTTTTTAGCTCACACTTTTGGAGAGGGGAAAATGTGCACTCTCGGGGTGTTTTGGCTAGGTTGACCATTTGTTTTTGTAGAAGTAGCACTCAAGTACAAATACACCTATAGTACCTCGGACTTGGAATCCTTAAATTTTCAGCTAAAGCAACCCAAGTTTTATGATCATGACAGTATAAATACCTTTAGATACCTATAATTTTCTTCCTGCCCCGCTCGTTAAAACTTGGTCACAACCTACTTACAGAGCGAGCATTACTTTTGCTAGGAGCTTTACTACCTAGTAAAGTAAGAAGGTAGTGTATAAGTAGCAGTTTAGTCATTTACCAATAAACCAAACCCACCATCTCCACTTCCCAACCCCCCATCCAACATCTAGCTACTCGCAACCACCCATCCAACATCTAGCTAACCAACCACCTACTCATCCGCCCTCCTCACTTCCTCCAACTCCCCCTCACTCCACCCGGCCCTCTCCAAAATCCTCAGGACAACCTCATTCTTCCCCCTAACATACTCATCCATGTCCACCGTCCTCTCCACAACCGCCCTCTTCACATCCCCATACTCCTTCCTCAAATCCGGGTATTGGAGCAACACCCTCTTAACATCCTCATGGTTTCTCCCCGCCACACACCCCTCCTCAACTACATACGTATTCATCCTCATCCCCGCCTTCCCTTTCTCCTCTCCCTCCCTTTTCCCATCACTAACATCCTCATCCTCATCCACCACCCCAGCCACATCCTCCGCGCCATACCCCGGCTGTCTCATCACCCACCGTCCCTGAATCCCTAGTTCGCCTAAATCCATATATCCCCCTTTCTCCACTAATCGAGCACGCACGGCCTCGACTAGGTGCTGGGGCACGAAGATATCGATGTCCAGCACGGGTTTTGCGGGGAGGTCTGGGATGCAGGTGCTGCCTACGTGCTCGATGCGGTAGGTGTCTGTGGAGAGGAGGGGGGAGAGGAGGGTGGTGAGGTGGGATTTTTGAAGGGTGAAGTGGGTAAGCCAGGTTGGTGAGTGGGGGAGGAGGGGGATTTTGGGAGGCATTTTTGGGGGGTTTGGGGGGTTTGTGGTTGGGTTGGGTTGGTTTGTTATTAGGGGAAGGGGTTGGGGGATGGAAGTTGGAGAGGTGAGGAGCCTGAGGAGGGGACTGGGAGGAATGGTGATTGAGGTTATATTATAGTAAGATACTCGATGTGATATTGTATAACCATACCTTAAGACAAAATGGAGATAGAAGGGTACGTCTATTGGTGTATTGATGCGAGTCCGGCAAGTGAGTCATTCGGTAAAAAGATATGTTATAGAAACGAGGGTTGCTGTATCAAAATTTATAGGACTAACCCGATGATGTACCGTAGTTTACTACTATAATAGTTGTAACCAAGTTTTATTGCTTGAGTAAGCGGGGTAGGAAGAAATTCATAGGTATTAAAGTATTTTATACGAGTAATAATAAGAATTAGGTTTCTTTAGCTAAAAGTTTAGGGATTCTAAGTTCGAGGTAGGTAGATTTATATTTAAGTACTACCTACTTCTAATAGATGTAAAGTATATAAATATCCTAGCTAGATCTAAGTTCTAAGTAGCCTTTTTTATATTAATAGACGTATATTCTAGGAAACTAGATTAGTATACGTTAAAGAATATAAGACTAGAATTAGTACCTATATAAAACATCCCCCACATTCTTACTCGAGTAGGTATGATTAGCTCATTTATCCCCGATCATACTTAATCTTAATGAATTCGTGGTCATGTTTGTTCTATTCTTGTAGAGAGAGTAAATGTCGAAGACAGATTCTTATACACACTTAACCACTCAATCAAATAGGCCAAAAAAGAGATTCATAAAGTAAAATTGCTCGATTGCTTGCTTGCTTGCTAACCTAATCCCAATCCCAATCCAAATCTCCACCCGGGTATCTATCATCATACAAGCAATATCATACAATACATTACAAAAGCCACACCAGCAAATCAACCGAAATAAAAAAGAAACCATTCATTCATCCATTCGTCAAATTATCATCTCCAGATCCGAGGCTGTCAGATAATGTACTCGTAGGTACGACATATTCTAATAGACTCGGTGACTTCCCCGTCCATCAGTTCCATGCATACGTCTTGTACCAGCAGCCTATTCAACCCATCAGCTTCGAAAGAAAGGATAAGGAAGAAAGAGAAAAAAGTACATACCTTTAAACCCGGACGTCTAGTCAAAGACCCCCTCAACTTCATCATCGCACCAGAAACCTTATCACCAAGCGTAGCATGCCTCTTATGATGCACAACAGGCTGAGCAGTATGCGCCGTCCGAGCCGTCCGTCTACCACCCCATCCCGATCGCCGAGTCGTTCTCGGAGCAACGGCAGTATGGTGACCAGCTGTGGTATGATGGCCGGCCGTATGGGTATTATGGTGAGTAGGATGGATGGTGGTTGTTGTCTTGGTGGTGCGTGTGGTTGCGTTGCGGCCACGGAGACGGGTCATCAAGGTGGGTTTTGTGGTGTGGGTTGCGGTTACCCTGTTGCGGGGGGAGGAGCGGAGAGGCATTTTGGGAGGAGGTTTTGGGGATTGGAGGGTGGTTGTTGAGGTTGTTGGTGAGGGGGTTTGGAGGGTGGGTTGTTGGGAGAGTGGGTTTTGGAATAAGGGTTCTTGAGGGGTTTCTGTGGGTGGGAGTTTAGGATGGTTTGTGATAAAGTCGGAGAGGGTTCTTGGGAGGTTGTAGATTGTGTTGTTTGGGATTGGGATTGTTATTTTGTTTGTGGGTTTGTATGGTGTTGTTGTTGAAGTTGTGGAAGTTGATGGATTTGGAAGAGCAGAAGAGGGGTGCATGCTCTGCTACATATAGACGTTGTTACTCGTACTGTGACGTTATAAGCTGCTTGGAAAAGTTGGAAGGCAAGTCTTTAGAATTGAGATAATGAAGTTTCGATTTCGATACTAGTGCAAATACTAGTGCAATGAAAGAGGCGTACTCGTATGGGAGGCAGGAATAAAAACCTGTTTTTACAGTGTTAATGACGAGCCTCTTGAATCTCCTCTTTTGATACTGGACCCTTCTTGAGATTCACTCCCCTCATTTCTTCCCGATCCCTGTGGCTAGGGACGTCATCTCGGAGACTTTACAGCGCATGCGACCCAATGATAGAATTAGGGGTCTGTTGTATGCTATTTCCATTGGAGGAAACAGAGGACGTTTACTGTCAGCAGACAAGGGAAGCGAACCTTAAGCGGCATCAGGGGTCGTGGCTGATGATGGGGAAGGGGGTCCAGAATGTCTTGGCTGACGTGCAAACATCGAGGAGTGTGGAGGTGGATGTGTGTTATTGGAGGGAATTCTCGGATGCTTCCGTAGGGCTGGATGCAACACCAGCAAGATTCGTGGCTGGTGACATGGTATTTTGGGAGTGTGCATGAATGGGAAGTAGGAATCTAAGTTGTGAAGTTGGGATAACCATGTAGTGAAAGATGGGAGAAATGAATTAGGAGGGATCACGAAACCCGTAAAGGTTATCGTCGGTTGTGGGATGCGTGGATCCAAAGAAACATGTCACCACCTCTCATGAATGATTTAGTTGAAGCTACAGCTACTCTAGCTACGTCATACTCACACACATTCTACAATGCAAAAAGAATAGCATCCGTGAATATAAATCGCATAACTCGCCAACGACTCATGTTTTCCAGATCCACCATTCATTTGCCTCTACAGTACTCGAATATCGCTCGGGTATCTCGATGGTGGTGAGATGGCGGTGAAACAAGCTACAAGAAACGTACATTTTTCCCCGGCTAAACTCGATCCAGGTCTGAGATTACTTCACGAAAAAGGCCAATACAAACATCTGAGAAATTTCACCAGTACAAGAAGATGCTAAAGGTCTGATTTTGTAAGGTGAGAGAAAGTGTGATACAGTAGTATGATGCGAACGGCGTTAAATGAACGATTTGATCTGTAAAGACAAGTTCAAAAAATCCTTTTCAACAACAACAGGAAGAAGATAGAATACAATGCTGTTTTGTTACTCGTACTCGTACTGTAAGATTTCTAGTACCGACTTTCAACATCCAACACTACAAGGTCCACAACAAAAAACACCTCCAACAAAGAACACCCCAACCCCCTCGAAACGCAAAGAAAACAACCCAACACAAAAAACCACTAATTCCAACAACAATCCCGATCCACAAACTTGATCTCTATCCTCTTACAGTTAGTAAAGTAAAAACGCATATATATACCCCCAGATCACACGAGAACCCACCCTTTCAACCTTCCTTCCAACATCCCTATACTTGTACCCCCTTTCAAACCCCTAAAACTTCCACACTATTACACTAACAACCTTACACCACAAGCACCTTCAACACCACAATAACTCCAAAAAAAAAGAGGAAAAAAAGAAGAAGAAGCAAATAGTAACCCAACACCTCAAATCAAAACATGAAGAATTCTCTGGTTCATACCACCACCCACTGAACCCATCCACCTAACCCAAATCCCCCTCCCCGCTCCAACCCTTCCCTCCACCCCCTTCTAAAACCCAACCAACTAACCAACCAACCACCTAAAATCCCCTTTCTTTTCATTATTCCCACCCAGCCCATTCAAACAACCCCCCCTTCCCCCTCCCCAGTGTTGCCAATGGATGGTTAACCATTAATTTTATAGCAAAACCAGACTAGACCACTAAGCTAGAGGCTATAACCAAACCAAACCGTTATAAATAGTGGTTAACTAATAGTAAAGTGGTTAACTAATAGGATAACAGTAACTATTAGTTAACTGTAGTAATCGTAGTTAACCACTAGTTAATTAATAGTAACTACTATTAACTATAAGTTTTAAGAAGTTATAAATTAAATTTTTTATTTATTTATATATCTAATTCCTGTAATCTTAAGTACTCTCTCCTTTATTATACTATACTTAAATAATAGATTTTGCTAGAACTCTAAAAGAGAACTAGCCGAGCTAGCTTATATATTAGCCTAAGTAGCTGGTAGGTATAACATAAGCTGGTCACATGACCTCTTGCTTTATTATATTTTAATAGTAGTGGTTAGATAATATAGATAGAATATTCCTCGGAATCTTAGAATAGCATCAAACGTATCACGTGTATGATGACTAAGCAAAAACCATTAAGGTACTGTTAAATAACCAGTTTACATATAGATCTATAACCAAACCACCAATAAGCTATTGGTTATGGTAACCATCCATTGATAACCATCCATTGGCAACACTGCCCCTCCCCATTTCCCACCCCTCCCATAACCAAACAACACAAACCGTCTTCCATCCACCAAGCCAACATCACACAAATTCATAAACCACACTACCTACCTACCTACCTACCTATCTACCCATAACACCCCTATTAATTTACTTTACTTTACTAAAATCGTCAAGTCAAGTCAAGTCAAGTCAAGTATCTATAGCTCCCCATTCATCTCCATCTCCATCCCCACAAACTCCCCACCGTCCTCCTATCACCTATAAAACCCTCCCCTACCCTCATAACATCCTTAAGAACCACCCACCTACCTACCTACCTACCTAGACAAGGTCCGTCCGTCTGTCCCTACAATAATCCCAATACCAACCAAAAAAAGCTCCAAAACAACACAGCACTTCACTTCACTACACTACACCAAAAACCCTTTCAATCCTATCAAATAAGCACACCAACAAAAAAAATCAAAAAAAAAAATCCGAGAAAAGTGGAATTGGGAAAGACCCATATGTTTATAAGAGAGGCGAAGCGCGATCAATAGTTATTATTATTATGAAACTCCGGTACAAGTAACTCCATTGTCCTATTTCACCTAGTGTGATAAGAATTAAACAGTATTAATGGTTCGAAACTATTCGGATAATTGAGTTAGTTGTGTGAGGTCTTTAGAATGATATTTTATTACTCAGGTGTGTACAGAGTAATGCCCGCTTCTCTTACCTGAAAGGATCATACACTCGCCTCAATGTAAAGAACTACTTCTCACGGTAAGCAAAGCAATTTCATGAACCTCGATATTTTTGAAAGTGATTGTATTAGAAAGTCTGAATCTAAACTAAGTACAACCCTGACGCGTCTACAACTGCATATTATTCTACTCTCATGTATCGTATCGTACTGTATGTGTATTAATCTCATGTACTGTAATTTGGTTGTAATCATCCTGCTCTGGCTCCGAGAACGACAAATTTCGTATTTAAGGAAGATGGACGCCAAACACCAGACGTGGAACCGCACGAGGAAGAGCGGAGAAGAAAAGAAGCAATGAAAAGCGAGAGCAAAGAGACTGACTTGAACATAGTACAAGCATTCCGGAAGAAAACGAAGGGGAAAAGGCTGCCATCAAGCGGTACTCCCGAGCTGAGCAGAACATGACGAACATCTGGAAAAGCATCAAATCCACAGATTGTAAATACTAATCCACAGAGGTAGGCAGAGTTGATAGCTTATCAGACCTTGTAAGCAGAACTCTCCGATTGCAGCTCATCCATATCCATGCGACTGTCCGACAGGGTGCTACTTCGTCGAGAGTGGTCATTGGAAAACCCGGACAAACTCGAAAAGCGTTGGTGGGACAGTCTGGCCAGATTGGTGGTCGAGTCCATAGCACGGGAGATCTCGCTTCTACACAAAGTATCTGGTGCTCTCGAGTTTGTGCCAACACTCACAACTTCGTCGATC
The DNA here is from genome assembly GCA_900536445.1 of Hymenoscyphus occultus. Classification (NCBI taxonomy): domain Eukaryota; kingdom Fungi; phylum Ascomycota; class Leotiomycetes; order Helotiales; family Helotiaceae; genus Hymenoscyphus; species Hymenoscyphus occultus. Next base: position 165,605 of record UNPT01000001.1, on the reverse strand, counting down.
AGGTGTCTTGTAGGTCGTGTTGGAGACTGATCGACATTAGCGGAGCGTTGCTGCCGTTGCTGCAAGAGGATGATGGATAAACTGCTCTCTAGAAGTTCCAGTTCATTCTTGTTGGGAGATGGATGCTTCTTACAGCGAACTACTCGTACGGAAGATCGACGGCTGGGACGTGCAGTGGGGGATTGTAGTGTGATGTCTGGAACGCCTAAACCATTTGCTTGCGCGCGTGGCTCCGATGCACCTTCCAAAAGGCCAAGTCTATTCATCACCTCGACAAAGTCTGTGCGAGATTCTGGCTCAAAGCTTTGAGATCGTTGGAATCGAAGTTCTGGACGGGGTTCATCACGATGTCCTCCCACTGTCATGTCGGGATCAAACATGGAACGGGCTTCGGTGGGTGCAATCTTGAGTGTCTTTTTGCCATCTTCTCCAAATTGAGGCTCCAATCTCATTCGGGGGGTTGACTGGCCTTCAGGACTGGATGAGACCAGCGTGTCAAAGTCGGATTCGGATGCTGCATGCAAAGACTGAGTTCCTCTTAAGAGTGACATAGTGGTCATGCTTCGAGGGATTTTGGGAACATCAGGAATCGTCTTGTTAGATTGGCCACCACTCATTGTCACATCTGATTTCAACCTATTTTCGAAGCTAGTCACCAATCTTCTTTGACCATGGGAAGGGCTTTCAGAGAATGGATCATCTCGGTCATGGGATTGTCGACTTCTCAAGGACTTCCCATCGTCGGCAACTGGCTTACGTTCGATAGTTCCATGACCCGTGATTTTCTTGAGTTTATGATGGTTTTTGAGATTCTCTCCTATTGCTTGTCAGAATGAGTCGATCAATTAGAAATACAATATGAATACATACCCTCGTTAAGTCGGATTTCAAGGCTGCTTGTCATAGTTGCCAGGGTTGCTTCATCTTCCATTCCCGGGGAACCGCTGTTTGGCGAGTTGAGAAGACGGTCACCACGAACCGGATCAGGAGACTTCTTGCCATGTCTAGAACCACGGAAGGCTGCCTTCACCATGCCGAGAACTTGAATGTGACGAGGCTTCTTAGTTGCACTGGAAGGTTCAGTTGTAGGTTCAGTAGGTGCTGACTGGGTCGCAGGCATCTGTAAAATACCAGCTGCGAAAGCTGCCTGGAGCTTGTCAGTGAGAGCCATAGCGTCACAAGAACTCGAAGCGTGTGCTGGAGCAGCCATATTCATGATTTTGTCTTGGTTGTCGTTGACGTTCTTCGAAAGGCGGTTAGCCGAAGAAGAGTTACGCGAGTGACCAATGACCTTTTGGGGGCTTGACAAGGAACTCTTGTAGCGACCCGACTTGCGCTTTGAAGATCTGCGTGGAATATCTGGGGCAGACGTCTTGCGAAGGTGCGCGGCTGCTCGCTTGTCAGCAATGGGGGGAGGGAAGGTATTGAGTTCGTCCTCAGAACTGTCGTATCCGATTGGTTGCAAGCTTGAGGCTGGGGGAGCGGGCGAGGAATGCCTAATCCAAACCGTATTTTCTGCACTCCAAAGCGAGGACTCATGTTGGGGCAGCTCATTGTCGTCATTGACAATTGCTGAAAGACTGACTTGGGAAAGCCGCTTGCCTGGATCAGCCTTGAGCTGGTCAATGGTAGTGTCGTCTAATAGCATGCTTGCCATTTCTTCAATGCTGTCTTCATGATCTGGATTGCGCGCGAGACCTTCTGGTACTTCGTTGCCATGAAAGGCTTGCAAAGTCATCGTGGAGGCTGAAAAGTAGAGTCAGTCAGAGGGTGGAGCCGAAGGTAGAGTCTGACGACAAGGGAGAAGACAAGAGGACTTGCAGAGCACTGCGCTCGCTTTTCCTGACTCCCGACAGAGTACAGAACCAGACGAGTATATCGAGTCAAGCAGGGTCTCAAAGCCTCAGAGCCTCAGACCACAGACCTAGGGGTTGAGGGTTGAGGGTCGAGGTTGGAGGGTTGGAGGGTTGGAGGATGAAGGATGAAGGATGAAGGTGAGGGTTGTCGGTCAGGGAGGAGAGAAGAGGAGAGGAGAGAAGAGGAGAAGAGAGGAGAGAGAACTTACATCGATTAGAGGATCGACCCCTCTTGACCTTGGAAGCAGTTGAGTCAAGACTAAGAAGCGACGTGAAGGATTGTCTCTTCTTATAGAAGGGATTGAAAGCAGAAGGCATGTTGGTAGCGGCCGTGGACAAGCCTTGACGCGATCCAACGGGTTAATTTGCTGCTCTGCGAGACGAGGAGCGGACGTGTAGGTGTGGGGATTGCAGTGCGGGTCTTGTTGAAGAGAGTAGACAGAAGTGAACCTAATGCCCTAATAGGCGTACAAGTATGTGAGAGCGCAGGCGTACGAGTAGGATCCTGAAAGATCTACTCAATATCCGCAACGCCGTCGTCAGCAATATTGGGAGGCCTTTGCTGGTTGACTCGACGGTGGAGGTCGGTTGCAGAAGAAGATGGCGCGTAGAGACCGACGCCTGCTGGTACCCTGCCAACACTGCCTTAAGTCAGGCAGGAGCAAAGGGGGAAAAGTTTTGCCAGCCGAGACTGGCGAGCTTAGCTCATCCAATGAGCAAATTTTCGGCGACCCAGTACTCACTTTGAAGCCTCCATCGGCTTGTCGGTTGGTGAGTGCCGGCAAGGGGGAGTGCTGTGAACCGACCGAGGAAGTCGTTGGCGATGATAGCTGCCCGTACCTTCCCAACCACCAACAATATCACCACTTCTAGCTCAAGATCTTTGAAAACTCTGCTTATCAAGCGAGCCCTCAAGCTACGGGACCAACTTGGGACACCTGAGTGGAGACAATCTGGTCGGGAGCTCTTTCCCTATAGATGCAGACAGAGACGTTAGGTATGCTAACCCTACCCAGGTACTCCCGATCGTGGCTGGGTAGATCCAACCTTGAATATGAGATGATAGCTTCGGACTACCCACATGTGGTTTTACTGCCAAAGAGTGCAGGTATAGCCATAAGTAAGGCAGGAACACACTTGAACCCTCCAAGGTAGGAAAGATACGGCAAGAGATTACTCTTGAGGCAACCCAATGTGACTCCACCAGGGTATTTCAGCCTGGCATCTCGTTCAGCTGTCTGTGTATCCTCAAGAAACATGAGAATGTAATAATATCTCACTTGAACCATAACTCACTTGCAGTTGCAGTTGCAATTGTGCAAGCGAGTCAAGTCTGCCAGGCATTAGCTAGTGTTTCCAAGGGTTTGGGGGTGGATCTTTGTCACCTTATACAGAGTATACAGAACACCCCCCAGTTCTCTCTTACGCTATGTATATATATTACAGTCCATGTTTAATTGATGGGCCTGTGAGGCATTATTCCTAGTTCACCATGCTAGCACTTGTGGCAGAATAACCAGAGGCATTCAATCTCTGAAAAATTTCAAGGGGACATCGAGATGATAGCAAGATGGCTTACCTCGCACATAGAGTACCTAAGTGAAGACGAAAAGCCTTATATGACTCTGGACTAAGACAACGGACAATTCTAAGAGCAGGATGCCCTTAGACTTACAGAGCTAATTGTCTCTTAGTCCAGTGGCCAAGCCTTCATCGTCGGCTCCACATCTCACTTTGCCTTCCTTCCATCCTGGAACTTCTATCCTTGGAGGATTGTGCAATGGAAGCATCTACAAACATTATTGCTGAGCTCTGTGTGATTGGATCAAAGTGAAGTCTAGAGCTGTATCCCCAAAAAAGTTGGGCTTTTGCTCATGGTCGAATAAAGAAATTCCAACAATGGATGTAATCGAGTCTGGGTCTCTTTCAATAGCTTGCAGAAGCCATCCGATTTGCCATATTCCAGGAGTTTTAGTCATTAGTAGTACTCTTACGTGGTTGCAAAACAACTTGGTGTTGAAAGCATTAGTGAGCCTTTCAATGTGGAGACGACGTCGAAGATCCACCAAACTAGGTTATGTCACCCAATATGCTGGGCGGCTGATTGGTTCCGGTATAATACTTGAGTCCGGGATTGCTGCACGAAATACCGGCCACCAAGAAATGGTATCGTGGAGGCAAGAGAAGAGATGAACACCATCCATCATCCATCATCCATCCATCATCCATCCATCATCCATCCATCATCCATCCATCATCCATCCATCATTCATCTTCCCAAATTAAATAACCCCCAACTTCAACCCAACCAACACTCAGCCAATGGTGAAGCTGTGATATCCAATTGTGGATGTTTTCGGGCCCAGAAGTCCTCGGACCGGATGCGTGGCGTTCGTGCTTTCCTCGTAAATGGCCTGTCTGGCTGTCTCCGACTCTCCGCCGTCTCAAGGTCCCTGGCTCAGGCTTAGCTCAGACGGGACTTTGAGAAAGTCCGCCACCAGCTGGAGTGCTGGAGTGCTGGAGTGCTGGAGTGCACCCACCACACCGGCACCTGGACCCTCGAAAAGGCAGTCGCATCCTGATCAGTTCCAATTCACTTTTACACCCCCACCTCCGACTCCCGTATATACCTCTCGTTGTCCTGTTTTTGTCTTTGCAATCTTTCTTCACCCATCCGTCTGCTGGCGCATTTATCACCACCATGTCCTTCTCCAGTCTCGTCCAAGATTTGTCCTTCAGGGACACCGCCTCGGAGCGCCGCCCATTCAACCGAGCAGTTTCCACGGCTTCAACAATCGACGACCGCCGCTCACATATCTCCCGAGCAATGTCCTATGCGAGCACGACGGCTACAAGTGTGAGCATCTCTGGAGACATCTCTAGTCAATTGCATGGCGGTTACTCTCATCCACTCTCGCGGTCATGGCAAGCAGAGAGACAGTTGACCAAGGTAACAACGACACTCTACCCCGCCGGATCTGCCAAAATTCTGACATGGACCCCAGGCAATGCTCATCTATCCCCTTTTCATATCCGATCAAGATGATGAGGAAATTCTCATTCCTTCCCTCCCCGACCAATACCGACGTGGGATCAATAAACTCGTCCCTTTCCTCGAACCCCTTGTACGAAAGGGTCTGCGATCCGTGATATTGTTTGGTGTCCCAATGGCACCAGGCTGCAAAGATGCACTTGGAACCGCAGCCGATGATCCACAAGGTCCAGTAATGGCCGCGATTCGTCTCCTCCGCCAAAGATTTCCCCAACTTTACATTGTAGCAGACGTTTGCCTTTGCGAATACACTTCACACGGACATTGCGGAATCTTACGAGACGACGGAACTCTCAACAACCAATTATCCGTCGACCGAATTTCGGATGTTGCAATCGCGTATGCACAAGCAGGAGCCCATTGCGTTGCGCCATCCGACATGAATGATGGCCGTATTCGAGCCATAAAACTGAAACTCATTGAAGCTGGAATCGCACACAATACCACGCTTATGTCATACGCCGCAAAATTTTCTGGTTGTTTGTACGGTCCCTTCCGTGATGCAGCTGGTTCAGTTCCTTCATTTGGCGATCGAAAATGTTACCAACTCCCACCAGGAGGAAGAGGTCTTGCTCGTCGTGCAATTCAACGAGATATTGGTGAAGGTGCAGATATTATCATGGTCAAACCTGCTGGTCAATACCTGGATATTATTAGCGATGCCAAAGAAATTGGACAGAACATGCCTATCGCTGCTTACCAAGTAAGCGGTGAATTTGCCATGCTTCACGCTGGTGCCAAAGCGGGTGTTTTTGATTTGAAAGCTATTGCTTTTGAATCCACCGAGGGAATTCTGCGAGCGGGGGCTGGAATTGTGGTCAGTTATTTCACCCCTCAATTCTTGGACTGGCTTGAGTCATAGAAAATGGCAAACTTATCTTTATGTGTGTTTTGATATGGATGAAGAAAAATCAAACCAAAAATATATATTTTGGGAAAAGAGATGTATGGCATGAATAATGTTTATAAAGATGGTGCACTTTCTATTGGGGATTTCCGGGAGTTCTTTTTCCTTTCGTTTTATCTCGGGGAACAGGCGTTTTTCTTCGGTGTACAGATGTGCTTGCTTGCTCATGGGAAGGGAGAAAACAAATAGCATAGTTTAGGAAGATGCAGATGCAGATATTTATACCAAGATTTCGTAATAAAAAAAAGCATTATTAAATACTTTTTTGTGTCTTTGCTTGTGAAGTTGAAAAGGGTTGTGGAGAGTCTTGTGGATGAATGGGTAGAGTTGGAAATGTATGCGATTGGTAAGTGGAAATCAGATGGGAAAATGAGATGGGGATGTCATGTTTTGTTTCTTTGGGGTAGAGTTTAGACTTTAGAATTGGGAAAGTTCGGGATATTGGATGGGAGGTGGAGTCTTTTGGAGTTGGGAGTTGAGGTTGGGAGTTGAAGATTCGCTTCTTTTAACCCCCGTATGTTCGTTAAGCGAGATAGTGCAGTGGATAGTAGATACTGCAGTGGATTGTGGATAATGGACACGAATGGGATGACCCTTTAGCTCCTGTGCAAGACTTTTTAAGGCTATCTATCCATGGCTTTGAAGGGCTTCATGAGGAATGGAGAGTGGGGAGTGGAAAGAGTGGAAAGAGTGGGGAGGTTTAGGTCTGGGTTGAGTTGAGATGATATGGTGGATTGGTGGAGGTTGTGGAAGAGGGAGGAGGGAGGAGGGAGGAGGGAGGAGGGAGGAGGGAGGAGGGGAATGGTTGGTTGGTTGAGGGGTTTTGAGGGGATGAAAATATATAGAGTGGGGGAGGGAACTTGTAGGAAAATGGGGGATATAATTAGGACAAGAACTTGAACATGAACATGAAAATCATTGTCTGTTTGACAAGACTTCTTTGGGGTTTTCGTGAGTGGATGAAGGAGGAATTGGGCTTGGGATTATTTGACATGGTATATATATAGAGGTTGGGAGTGGGATCAGGATTTTAAAGAGGTATACGAGTACGGGATGGGGTATGTTTTCTTTTTCTTTCTGTTTTCTGTTTTCTGAGCCCGGAGTAGTTTGATAGGAAGGAGGAAGGTGTAGTGATGAAGGATGTGGATCACGAAAAATAACGTAAGATAAGATATGTGGAATGAGGGAGATGAAGACGTGAAGTGGTTGGTTAATACAGGGTTTTTTTTTTGGGATTCGGATGAGCAGAGGGGAGGGGAGAGGAGGTCAGGGTAAGGAGGGAAGGAGGGATAGAGAAAGATGCTGTTTCCTTGAGCTTGGAGAGGTAGGTAGGTAGGTAGGTGGGATATATATAAAGAAGAAGAAAATAAACGGAAAAGGAGAGGAATGAAAGGAAATGAAAGAGAAGAGGCGAAAGAGAAAGATCGGACATAGAGTGAACTAGCTCTAGTACGTACATACCTTGCACCTTAAAAGCGAGTAGCTAACCCCCATCTATCAAATGAATATGTAAAATAGAATAGAGAAGTAATCCAGACTCGTACAATCTATACAAGTTATCTTAAGTAAGTAAGCAAACATCCCTCTCCTCTAACCAAGAATCCAGCATTTCATCAACTCACCTCCTCACATCTCTTCTACAGTATCTTACTCATCCCCCTCCCTTTCAGCCTTCACTCACAAAAGAAATCTGATATTTCCAATCTATACTCCTACACCCCATCCCTCGGCGCACACCTTATCAGCCCCGTAGCGTTATTCTCCGGACCACACCAGAAGGAGTTATTTCTGTTTTTAGAGGTCGTCGTTGTGTTTCGGAGGATATTGTAGCCGGGGATGGAGGGGGTGATGAAGCACTGTGTATTAAAAGTACATAAGTACGTAAGAAGGAAGGAAGGGAGGAAGGAAGGAAGGAAGAAGGGGGAGGGGGTTGTATACTGGGATTTGGTATATGGATGGGTGTGTGGGATGGGATAGGTGATGTGTATGTGTATGTGAATATAATATAATATGATAAGTAGAAGTAGACACTCACACAATAAGTCGCCAACCCATTCGCTTCACACCCCCCATTCCCTTCCGTCCCGTTATTACAGTACCAATCCCAGTTTCCGAAGAAAGCCGATGTGGGGAGGGTGAAGGCGAGGAGGGAGAGGGAGAGGGAGAGGGAGTGGAGGCGCATATTGTAGAACTAATGATCTTTATTGGAATTGGAAATGGAAAGGGGAATGGGAATGGGGAGTGACAATGTTTGATAGTAGATAATGGATGTGGGCGTTGTAAACACAATGGAATAGATAGACTGGGTAGGTATTTAATAAATCCCCTTCGTCCTTCGTCAGCCTCTCCGTGATGTGAGCGAAGGATTACACAGATACGCAGAGCAAGCAGGGACGAGTCGGTTACCAGGTCTCGTATATATACAGTGAAGAACATCGAGAGGAAGAAACAGGGGATAGCTAGCTAGCTAAGCGATCGTATAAAGAAAAGACGAACTGGCACTTATTTTCTTGACGTTATACAGTGGTATTGTACAAGTATATGTAAAAGATATCTACCGAGTACGGAGGTACGAGGGGAAGAATGAAACAAGGAAGACCTAGCTCCTTGCCTCCTGACGAAAAGATAAATATATTAGATATTGAGTTTTGGTTGGTACGAGGAGATACGAGAGATACAGGGAAATACGAGGAAATAAAGGTGGTGATGTGAAAGGTATAGTAGGAGAGGGAGAGACAGACAGACAGACAGAAATACAGAGGAAGAGAGGGAGGTAGAAACAGAGATATAAAAAGAAAAAGAATGATTGGATGGATGAATGATTGAAATAACCACCCATCCCCCATCCGCTCATCCCCTTCAAGAAGCCTCCCCCCCATTTGTTCAGCTGGGGAGGTTCCAGCCGGGGTCATGGTAATGCTTAGGACGAGGAGGAAGATAGAATGGAGTTGTTGATGAGAATGAAAATGGATGGTTAACGAAATATGTCCTAGGTCCGAGAATACCTACAAAGAAAATGGAAATGCAAGTGAACGTGAACGTGAAAGTGAAAGTGCAAGTGGTAGATGGAAACAGAACAGATAAAGGCGTAAGCGTTACGAATACAATAAAATACCAAACTCCTCTAGCTAACTATAACCCCGTTCGTCCTTAGCCTGCGTGACGTGGTCCATCTCGTAAGATTACAGGCAGGACGAACTGGCTCTAGCTAGTCTCATATATCAGCGGCTTGGAAATTGAGAGGGGGACAAGGGAGATAGCTTAGCGAGTGTACGAAGAAAGGACGAACCGCCACTTAGTTCTTGATACTATATAAAGAACATTTGCCGAAGACGGAGGTACTGGGAGAGGAATAAACAAGGAATACCTGGCTAATCCCAAAACAGAAATATGGAAGGTATTAAGTTTTGATACGAGGGATGTAAGAAGTGTCAATATAACGGATATAGCAGTATTCCCTCGTCCTCGGTATTATGTGTTACTTATGGAGGTTGGGTATGCTGGGGAGGGGAAAGAGCTCGGAGAGAGAGAGAGAAATAAGGAAGGGAAAAGAATGAATGAATGAATAAATGATGAAAGCTCCATCTTGGGCGATAGAAATAGATTTCCATTTCCTTGAGAAGCTCCGAGGGCTGAGAATTGTATGTATATATACCAAGGAGAGAGAAAGAGAATAAATAACCGAAAGAAAAAGAAAGGACTAGCTAGCTCCAATAGATAATTCAGAAGCGAGGCGAGGAACCCTGATGGACGCGTAGAGCAGAGTAGAGAAGAGTAGAGTAGTGACCCAGTGAATACCAGTAATCCTCTAAAAAAAAAGGATTCTAGCATTTCCACCTACAGTAAACACTCACCCACCCATCTCACCACGCCCAACAAACCCCCCTCAAACCCTCCTTCCATCCACGCCCCAAAATCACAAGCCCAAAAATACAAGCCCAAAAATACAAGCGCAATCCAATCCAACCCAACTCCAACTCCTACTTCAACCTAATCACACACCTAACACTGCCCGTGTTATCATCCCCACACAGGGTCCCAGTTGGACCCTTAGACGAGCTCGTAGAATCGCGCTTCGTGCCGTACCCAGGTTTATCGCTGACGATGTAGCACTATCTCGCTCGTAAGTATGTGTACATCTTGTACTGCACATAGCGAGCACAGAGAGGGAGGGAAGGTAGTGTGCGGGTATTTGATGTGATGTGATGTGATGGGTATAGGTAGGTATAGTACATACACAAACAGTATCCTCTCCTTTGGCCTCACACTCCCCATTCCCAGGCGTCCCATTGTTACACCACCAGTCCTTGATCTGAGCTGAGGCCGTAGTGGCGCTTAGAGCGAGGAGGAAGATATCCGTGAATCTCATTGTGCGTACGAAGAATAAATTTTGTATTTGAATGAACGAGAAATAGAAATGGGAATGCAATGGTAGATCAAACCGGTATAAGCACGATTCTTACACAGAGCCATCAAAAGGAAAAGAACAGGGACCACCCAGTTCCTCGCCTATCCCCAAAACACAAACGACAAATAAGAGCAAGGAGAGTAGGAGATAAAGTTGTCATCCTCCGATACTTCGTCTCAGGTTTATAGCAATTATAACTTTTAAAGTACGGGGTTTTTAATACCCAGTATTCTACTGAAGCCACCTTGGCAAACCTACAATTATCATGCCTGGGACGAAGTATACACCAAAATAAACAAAAAGGTAATATACTGTGATAAATCGTCTCTAAGGAAAATGGGTGGGACAGACTGAGCAGTGGTCCCCCCGAAAATCAAGTTTACCTAGGCCAGTACTGGGTAGGAAATATCAATAATCAAAGGAAAAAAGAAAGAAAAAGAAAAAGAAAAAGGTACCGATAAATCAAATCCCGCACTAAACCCTTCAATCCCAGATCCCAAACACCACTCACTCACTCACTCACACACAAAATTCAAGTTTCCAGACAAGACAACACAAGACAATACAACACAACACAACACAACACAACACAAGACAAGACAAGACAAGACACAAAATCCAGACCCTTTATCTACCTAGCTAGCTCCTCACTTCCTCTCAAAACCACAAAACCACAAAATACAACCCATAAAACCACATAGAAGATACAAAACAAGGAGCGAGCGTATTAGGTAGATAACTTATCATCCTCTCATATATACCAAAAAAAAAATCCAAAATGAAAGAACCAAAAACAAAGCACCAATAAAACAAATACCGCAGAAATCCTTCACCCCGAACATCATACCCTCACAAAGGGCAAAGTGGGGATGGGCGATGCTCAGTGAACTACTGAACAGTTCCGCCTCCCCATCCTCCCCCTTATGCGGGTTCTGGAAAAGATTTCTCAATAAAAAAAGCAGGAGCAACCAATCTTTGGAAACTTCCACCAGCTTGTATGTATATATAAAAGGAAAAAGGAAAAGAGAGGAAAGAAAAAAAAAAGAAAAAAAGGCCAACTCACTTACAACGCAGTCTTTTGAAATGAAAGTTCCCGCTAAACAAGAGCGTCTTAATAAAAACATTCCCGCTCTTTATCTGAAGATATGCCTTTTTTCGCCAATAACGCAAAGGGGGACTGTACAAGGTAAAAGAACCCCCTTGAAAAATCCCAGCCCGTCCCATCCCATCCCATCCTGCCAATCTATCCACCCCTTGGCCAACTAGTATCAATCCATCCACCCATCCATCAACCAAAGAAGAAAAAATAGACTCCAATTTCTATCCATCCATTCGTCCATGATCAAAAAGAGACCCTCCTTCTAAAGGTATTACCGGTGGATCAAAAGTTTGTTCCCGGGCGCAAAAGACTTCCAATCTATCCATTTCCCTCACAGCCAAATTGTGTGAAATAAAGGGGAAACCGAACGCCTGGCTTTGGATACAATGCAACAGACAAATGAAATCAAAACAAAAGCGAAACGAAAATATGTCGAGATCGGAAAGGTGTCGTCGAGCTGGCTGATCTAAGGAAAAAGATGACCAAGATCCGGGGTCAAACAGTTCCTTGCCCTATCCAGAGTTCAATGTACCAGGAATACTCCAAATACTATAATTAGTTATCCAGTCGAGTTGCGGTGCAAATTGTTGTCAATCCACCCAGTTTCCTGTCAAACTATAGCCCCGTATTCTCGGCTACTACAACCAATAATACAACGTCGAATACGCAAACAAGCACGAATGGAATGATGACCAAAGACCGATGAAGCCAACCCAGATTATCACTTCGATATAACATGCAGGCAAAGCCCATTATAGCGAAGAAAAGACTTGCTACAACACCAGTAAGGACACCAGCATCAACCTCAAGTCTGTAGTGATGTCTTCCTGTTGCAACGAGGATCCCAGCGATAAGCAAAAGGATGAAGGAAGCAGCAAAACTACCAACGCAAGCTTGAAGTAGAAGCATCTCTTTGTTTCTGTTAAGTCTTTGGTCATTGACGCTAGGAAATGTAGCGTAGTGTGTAACATAACCACCTGGGAGATCATTTGAGGATGCGTATGCGTCTTCTTCAACATCTGCATCAAAATTGGAAGGGCTGCGGAGATAATTCTCATTTCGCAAGAGAGAACGTCTTTCGTCTGGTGAGTGACCGCCTGGGGTAAACCATTCCTTCATCTTTTCTACTGGCGCAAGTGCTTTTGATACGACATATTCAAAGGCTTTGGCTCCTGGGAAGGTGGATTCCTCATTTGGATCAATTGATATGAGGTAAGGATCACTTTCCGCCTCGCTTCCATCATCGTACTCATTCCAATATATTTGTGGTTTTGGTTGAATCCGAGGATGAGGATTTGTGCTAGGTCGGCGTGATCCGCCGCTTTGGGGTGTTGCAGGACCGCTTGTGTCAGGTGTTGACGATCGGAGGCTTGATAGGAGTTCGGAGTATTGCGAGTAGAGGGGATCAAGATCAATTCTTGTGAAGCTCTTTGCGCTGTTCAAGATTTCGTAATTGAATCGGTCCTCAACTATACGCGATCCTGTCCATTTCTTTGCAGATTGATTAGCTTAGCTGACTATGCATGCATGCAGACTGCGTGAGACCCCGCCTACCTTGTACTTTTTCAGAATCTTGTAGAACGCAACTCTCTGCTCCTTAACGAAGCGTTGAAGTAACCGGATCTCTTCGCCACATCTGTTTCTTGTCATTACCAACTATTCTTCGCTGCGCGGATTTTAACGTACTTTTCTATGCGATCATCGTAGCGTGCGAATTTCTCGCGTCTCTTCTGGGATAATGGCTTGCCGTTGTTATCTGCGCAGCGACCGAGCAATCGGAGGAGATTCTTTTGTGCCGATTCTGCATGTGCGTGTTATTAATAGGTCCAATGTCCTCCTGCTGGTCGGTCATGTACTCACGGAGTCTGCGATCAATTTCATCTGCCTTGCTCTTGACAAAGAGATCAACCCGATCATGTTGGTTTGACAGCTCAATGAAGAACTGCTCCTCAAACTTCTTCAATGCGGTATCAGGATGGCCTGGAATTGCGACAGCTTGTGCAGAATCTCGCTGGGTGTTTGTCTTGATCAAGTGTTTCAATGCGTCGTAGTCCACGTTATCTAGAGGGCGTTAGCTGTGACCGACCGTGTCCGACATGGCGCATCGCGATTGAGACTTCTGATCTGGAGGTGGGATGGGATGGGATGACTTACAAGGTGCCCATTGTGGCACTGAGCGCGCTTGGAGATTCTTGCCGTACTTCATTGATCCTCTCGGTGTGCACTAGAGCGCACTGCGCAGTTGAAAAAAAAAATGTTGTTGTTCCCAAGATTTGTGCAAAGTACAAGCCAGGTGAGGGCGGTGCGTTGAAGGTGAGGGTGAATCGGTTCAGGGTATGGATGACGTCCTGGGGAAAGCCGACTAGGCGATTGGCGGCGCCTTTTTTGGTTATAGTGGATGTGCAGCGGCGTATGAGCGAAGTGCGAATAGTCCAGTCCAAGGCCCAGAACAACTTGCTGGAGGGGAATAATGGAGGGGCTGGAATTGAAAGGACTCGAATAGAGAGTCGAGATGACTTCAACACTGCGGCGATGTTTTGAAGTGCCCACGAAGTCAAGTGCACGTAATGTCACTCGTATACGTTTGGGATTGGGGTTGGGGTTGGGGTTGGGATTGCAATTGAAATTGCCCAAGAACTGATAAGGCCTGCTGCGGCTGCCTCTGCTTTTGTGGCTTTGCCTCTGCCTCTGCCTCTGCCTCCGCTCTGTACGCTGCGTCTGCTCCCGGACGTCCTCTTGTCCTTAATATGCTCGAGATATGATCATATGCAAAGTACTCCGTCCAGTGATCCATAAGTCCATAGGTCCATAGATCAATATGTAGGCCCCTCCCTAATCAACCCCACCCTACAAAAGAGGATCTCTTGCCTGGGCGGCACTTGCGAGACCTGACAGATGCAAGATGCGGCCAATGGTAATAATGGTGCAGAGTCAGGAGAAAAAGACCCAGAGCGGCCAGTTGGTTTGAGATTGCTACTCGTACACCAACAGATAAGAAGCGGTGACGGATGCAATGCAACACAATTCCTGTCCTTGGATTTGGGTATATGGGTACTGTACTTGTAGTCAGAAGCACCGAGGTGCTTGTACGTATTGACGAATGGAGGAGAGACGAAGGTGCGAGATCGCAGACGATGCTTTACATTTCAACACACCAATGAAACTTTGGAAGAGAGAGAAAAGGCACGGGGAAAGGAGTGGGAATGAAGTTGAAGTGATAATTTAGGAAGGTTCCTCGCTCCCTCTCACGAAACTACCCATGTCATACAGTATGATAAGGATATGGGTATGGTCCGTCAGGGTGCATTTTACCTTTCTACTGTGAAGTATAAATGGCTGGGATAAACCTGTAATCTCCAGGGAACTCGCTTATAATTTGTGAGACTCCGCCTTATTCGCTTCTAGGGCCAACGTTGAAAAGTCAGGACATGAAAACAATGTCGAATTTTTACACCTCCATACCAGAATGTTACAATGAAGGCGGAATGGAGAACTTGGATCTTGTCGGAACCAACATTTCACGCATCCGGTGCGGAACAGGTGGAGAGACGGCATATGCACCGAACCCCACATTGAATCCATGGTATGCCAACCTTGGTACGCCCTATGAAAAGATGCAATTGCAGAATTGGATGAACCAACCAGGCAACATACCCACGCACAAAAAAGAAATTTTCAGTTGACAATCCTCACTCCACCGAGACTGGCTCAAGACGGGCCGCAAATGGCAGAAAATGGCGATCATCTAGAATTAAGTACAAATACCAGGGTATTCCTCAATCCTGATAGGACGTACTCGTATGATAAAAAGCGAAATAAACTCATGAGGGGCAATAATATGACAAAGTAAGAGGGGTAAAGATTTCTCAAGCAGCCCGGAAATTTGACAACTCGAATTTCTAAAAAAAAAAATTAGCTCGGAGTGTGGAAAACTGAGTTACTTGAATATGGATGAGGAATTTTTACACCTATGAATGGTGGGATGCACGCAAGGGTTTTGCTTACATCACAATACTGTAGCTAACCAGGTTACATTACCAACTACTAAACCGGTACGTACAATGTTCAACAGAACGCTAATGCAACTTCGTTTAGGTAGCCCTGTCCAAGTTAACCTTTATACCACAAGGTCTGGAATTGCGAAGTAATTTCTCAACACTTCGCACCGCGGTTTCCCAAAAGATCTAATCCAGATCTTGCTTCACAAGTTCGATCCAAAGATAATGAGGGTTGGGCAGACAGATACGTAATGTGATAGTAAAAGGTCATGCAACATTTACATCCGACATTATACATCTACGGACAAGCCTCCGCTTGAGATGCATACAGAATCAGCGAATCCCGTTTTCATATCACCTCAGAAAAAGCGGGGACTAAACTTCAAAAGATTAGATTTCGCGAGTGACCAGCCGAAAAACACTTCTCGAAAAGGTGCGAACGCACACGACACTATCCGCTTGCCCGTAGTGCAGTTGCTCATCGGCATCTCACAGGTTGGTCGCCAAAGTCTCCTGAGAATTACACAACAACGTGGACGGTTCCATTGATGTTGTGTTATGTTACTTTCCTATCTCTTACCTCTGAATGCTTCGCAATTCAAAAGTGGCAAGTGATCACGCGAGCATTGTTCTGGCTTGCATCGGATGGAAATCCCGCTGCGATAGAGTTTGGGTGTTACCCGACACTAGCCTTCCATTTACCCCACCCCCACCTTTCTAGCTCACGATACGTTCAGATGGAAACGTTTGATTATGATGATATTTTGGTGCCGTCGGTTCACCTAGTTCTGTGGTTGAAGCAATCAGTCCTTGTCCATTGTCTAATTGCTCAGAGAAGAGAAGGTAGGTAGCCTTAATACTTCCAATGATATGTCACGTGAGTAAACAAAGTGTGAATGCCCAGTTGCTGCATCGCTGTAGCGGCAAGAAACGTCGGATTTTGTTTCCCTCGAAATAGCCTCTCTTTTTACAATCCTATAAAATTACACAAATTCAATTCCAAGTTAACTAGTCCTTTGAATAAGTGTTTATATATTATGTTTTACCGTAGAGCTAACCGAGAGATTATCTTTTAGTTATAAGTTAAGTTAGAATATTTAAATATTCTAAATAATTAGAGATAATTACTTTATTAGTTCTAGGGTTTTCTAACTATTTAGTTAGTCTAAATAATAAGAGTAAAAGTAAATGATCTTAATCGAAATAAAGCTACTTACGCGAATAAAGAAAAACTCTCTAGTACTTTTCTTATCTCTTAAACCCTAATAGAATATAATCCGATATATATAGATATTACCTTTTAACTAGGTAATAAGAGAGCTTATTTCTAACTAAAATAAAGTAGAAAGTTACTAAGTAAATAAATTATAATAAAACGGGCGGTTATTTACTATATATTAGTTAGTCTATATTAATAGCTAGGATAATATACTTATTAATACGTACTAGTATAGTTTATTACTTAGTATAAATATAAAGTTATACTAGTATATATTTTTTAGTATATAAAAGAGTATTTCGCCCGGGATTTATAATAATATTAAGTATTATTAAAATACTAAGTATTTACCTTCTTTCTTATTAATATTAGCTTAGATAGGTAGTATTTTTAATAGCTAGCCTACAGGCCTATTAAATACTAAACTTATATATACCTTTAACTTATAATAAGAATTATTACCTATATCTAATTTATATTACCTTAACTATAGCTACTAGGAATATAAGCTTCCTTTGGAGACCGGAACATCTATATTACAAGTTATGTAGTAGATTCATTCTAGAATTCTAATTTCCATAGTAGAATTATAATAAAATGGAATTTCCAAAGGGGAGGGACTAGTATAAAGAGGAATTCTAGTTGCTGATCACTCTTGATTATTCGAGATATCAAGGGAATAGCACTTCCAGACGACAATGAGGGTATTCGTAAATGTGGATTGGTATAGCAGAGATTAAAGCGCTGGAGGAGGAGTTGCAGAAGTTGATTGCTCTGGAGGAGGAGGTGGGGATTAAAGCTAAGCCCTGAAGAGCTTGGTGATGGGAGAAGAGAGGAATGAATATATCCTATTAAGGATCCGAAGGGGCATGTCAAGAGAGGGGTTGGGAGAATGAATGCGCAGAAAGAGCTTACTCCATGGGGCATGCCCAATATTGAGGCTAAGAATGAATGGAAGTTGAAATGCAATTTAAGAGAAAAGAGAGCTAGGTACAAGGTTGAAGATATATTGGAAAACCCAGGACTAGCCCCTGGGTAGGTTCAATATTTCCTGAGGCATAAATAGTGGACTCGGAATATCCATCAACCAACATTGATCTTACACTTTAAGGTTTCGCCGACACACAAAGTCTTTCAAGCGAGCATTTGGCGAGACAAGTTTTACACTCCCTTCTAGGGAATACACACTACTTTACGGAGTATACACACGTCTAAGGCTATAGTCCTGTGCTAAAGCTCTTGAACCAAGTCCGGCAGTTTACTTAACTCCCGCTAATAATCAATAATCCAAAACCCGTAACTTCTATGGATCTTCTTGTGCCAACCACTCATGTCTTCTAGTCGCCAGCCACCAGGACCTATACATTCTCATCCCCTCCTTCTCAAATGGCGGCCGCAGAAACTCGAATGGATCCCTTTTGTTTGCATCTTCCCACCAAAAGTGTGCTTCCCCCAACACAGGCGCGTATACCCCATTGGAATTCCAATTAATCAATAATGCTTAGTGCATTTGAATCAGCATTGTCATCTTCAAACTTCAAGAAGTGCATGAAAGAGTTTGTGTTTAGCTTACCTAAAGCAAACATTGCATAGCTATCAGCATTGTGAACCGCCCATAATGGACCATATCTCAACTGAGGTAAAATAAGAGTCTCCGACTCGCCGTAGACCAAAATCTCTTCCACCTTGCTTTTATCTTTGACACCTAATTTCTTAGCCATCCATTTCTAGGGAAAATTTAGCCCTAATTTCAAGAACGAGCAGAATTTATCTACCTTTTCCATCGGACCTGCTGCCGATGCGAGTGGGACGTCTAGAATGCTTCCACCCATGAATGCGGCTGTCGTAAATGTCAATCTCCACTTCTCGTATTCCAAAGGAGTGAGCAGAGTTAAAACGTACCTTCATAATCAGTCCCAGGGACTACTGGCCCATACAACTCTCTATCCCCAACAAAATGTGCCAACTCGTGCAGAAGAATTATCTGACTTGTGGAGCGCAAAGCATCTAGTTGGCCTATCCATGAACTACTACCGGGGCCGTAGTAGTAGAGGTCCTCACACTTCGCAAACTCTGGATACAACCTTATGATCGGGACTCCATCTATGACTTGGTATAGTGCATAAACATCATTTCTAGTCGCGGGTGGCTGCGAATCTGCGATAATATGTAATTCGTCACTTTCACCCACGGTTGTAGTTTTGATTTCTGCGATGCGAGAAAAGACATCTACAAGCCTATTAGTTCTACGAAGATGAAGAAGCGGGATAACGAGACGAACCCATAACATGTGGATGATATGCTGGAGACCCGAAAAATGCAATGAATGTGACATCATCATCTTCTACGTTTTCCACAATGTATCTAGACAGGGTAACTATTAGGTCAACGGCATCGGTTATATTTTCTGCTGTTATGACGCCTGATGCTCTTTCAGATGCCATTGGGAAGTCTTTAAACCAGAAATCCCATCTTTTGTCGAGAGGTTTAGAAGATTCGGTGTCGGGAGCTTCGTGGGATCGTGGAATGCCAATTTTCAAAGACAGAGACGTGCGGATCAGGAAGAGGCATGAGATGACATGGATGAATTGCATTTTAACGAAAGTACAAAGTTGATGAAGAAAGAGAGTAACATGCACTTCAAATGAATTTGTTTTCTGCGCCCTAATCTTTGGCTTCAGGACGTACTTGCTCGAGTCTTTAAAGTGCGAAGTTAGTCAATTTGAGAATTGATTAGTCTTGACTTGAAACAACTGCGTTCAGATTCCAAGCCTCAGCGATGGCTCACGAGTTCGTAGGAATTCCTCTGAAAGCAAAATTAATTGCTTGTTAATTAATCCTCTAATACAAGTAGCTGGGACCACAAGTCCGTACTTTTGTTTCAATATAAGACTTGATCAAGAACACCAAAAGGTCGACGAGTATGGCTCAGCGCTTCGTTTCATATAGATACAGATATGCGCTTTCTTCAAATCCTTTCAATTTCAATAGGAACCCGGTATCTTGAAAACAGGTAATTAGATAAATACCTATAAGTAGAGAGCATGTCTACGTAAATGAACTTAACACTTGTCTAAGAATACTCTTAAATTAAGAGCCAACTTTAATAAGAGTGGGGCGCTCTCAAGACAGTCTAAGAATATCACCTGTTTATATAGTCCTAATATATTCTATGTTTCTAGAACACTCCTGGGATAGTACTTGGAGCCGTTCCAATGGGGCATCTCCAAAAGTGCACAGGTTGCCCCAGTACATAAAGTACTTACGTCATTAATTCGCAGAGCACTTCGAGTAGAATGTGTGATTATCCTTACAATGCGTGCGTATACAATTTCGCAATGACTTCTAAACGTCGTATTTCTACATGTTGTTAGGGTTGAGTCCATACAAGCACCACCAAGCTGAAGGCAATACCCCTGTCATCCCCGAGCCACTATGAAGACAACGAGATCTGGACCCGGGTATAGTATCAGACGGAAAGTCTAAAACATTTAGCTAAGCCCTACCGAAACTGGACGATTTGCCTAGTTTTTTATAGCCTACGACTATATAAATACTCTGTGACGGTTCTGACCATCACGTGCCACTTGTATCACGTGGCGCAGCTTAGCGACCCACACCATGTATGTAGACTCGAGCTCCCTCGAGCTCTCCTCTTCTCTTCAGCTTAGAATCTTCGAATAAGACAGTTCTACGATTCCATAACCTACACCTTGGACGCCCACGGGCAACATATCGTACGTGTCGTCACATACTCTGAATGAAAACCGCAATTCTCTTTTACACTCATTGTCAAGTACCCTCTTAATACTTCTACATAAGTGTATTAAGTTAGAAAAATATTGCTAAAAGTAGACCACTCTATACCCTTCTTACTTGATAATTCTATTATCTGGAGATTAGAAGGGATAGGACACAAGGGAATACAGACCTGGGCACGATAACAATATTTATCGGATTATCGTAATATTTATCGTAATATAATATCGATATTATATTCGACGATTCCGATATCGACCGTCGAAAAGTAACGATATCGATATTTTATACCTAAAATTAGTATATTTTAGAGTGTTTTTAGGGGTGTTTTAAAAGGTTTTTAGAGTTAATTTAAAGTAAGAATATATTTATTATAGGAATAAAAAGATAATAATAATAATCGATTTATTACTCTTACTTAAGAATACTACCTTCTTTATTAATTACTACCTTAATCTTATTATTACTCTCTAGTATAATACTTTAATTTTATAAGTATAATATATATTAAACGTTCTTATTATAAATAAAGACTTTTTTCTAAGAGATTAGGTTTCCTACCTAGCTAAAGACTTATTTTAATAAAGTACTTATTACTAGAATTATAAAATAATCTAGAGCTATTTATATAATTATAGAGAAGTTATCTCTTCGAGGTTATAGGAATTATATAACGGAACGGTAAAGGATACTACTATTCTACTACTTAGAATCTAAAGCTAAGGAGAGAAGAGCTATCTAAGGATAAAACCTAAGGTTCTTATACCAGAAATACTATATACCTAACACCTCCTTATTATACTATATTTACTTAAAGAGTAGGAGGTAGCTACTTATCCTATAGTTATAGTATAGAATAACTAAATTATAACAAAGGTTACGGTAAAGGATATCCGAACTATAATATTACCCTCCCCTTCGAAAAAAGCTCGCCCTCGAGCGCTTATCCATTTTAGTATTATCATCTAGGCTATTATAGTCTTCTACCCCTTCCTCTTACTTTTTCATCTATTCTATTAGCTTTCTTAGAGGGCCGGGCTAGTTTAAATAAGCTAAGTAGAAGTCTCTTAACTTATATAGTAAGTATTTAATATTAGAAGTAAGATACTATTCCAGGTCTTCGTTATAGTTTAACTATTTAACTTAGTACTTTAGTTAGTTATATTACTTTCGATAAGTAAGGATGTCTTATACTTTATATTCTAGATCGCTAGTAATATTAATAGGTAGTAGTAGATTATTTGTCTAGCTAGGCAAAGGGTCTTCTACTACTTTGTATAGCTTATCTAGTAAGAAGCTATTAGTGATCCTATCGACTTTGGAAGGTTAAGCTAGTAAGAGTTATTGAACTTACGGAGGATTTTAAACAGGCCTAGTATTAGGTAGTCTAGCTTCTTACTAGGCCTATCGGTATCTAGATGCTTTACATTTAGCTACGCTAAGTCTCTAACCTTGAAGTTAACTTCTCTCCTATATACATTTACAGCTTTTTAGCTTTTGTATTAAGCGCGGAGAAGGTGTTGTTTTACTACCTCTTATACTTTATATATCCTAGTAGCTAGGTCCTAGGCCTTTTCATAGCTTAATTGTTCCTTTAGCTCCGTTTTTTCCCTCCTTTAGTTCTAGCTTACGTTCGGGAGGTAACTATAGAGGACCTAGTAAGGGGGAAGACTGCTAAGTAACTTGTGCGGTAGAGTTAATTAGGTATAGTCCATTATTAGTAGGAGTTCCGACTAGTTGTCTTAGTAGTAGTTAACAAAAGGCCTTAGCCTTTATTCTAAGTACTAGTTATATACTTTTGTATATCTATTAGTTTACAGATAATAACTAGACAATAAAATAACGTTTATTCCTAAGATCCTATTAAATTCCTTCTAAAAAATAGATATAAACTAGGGACTACGATCTAAAACTATTAACTCAGGACTCCTATAATACTAGTAGACGTAATAGATGAATATCTTAGCTATATCTTCTACTATAGTAGTCTTATAATAGGGGATAGAGATAGCTTACTTAGAAAGTCTATTAATAACCACGTATACGTTATTATAACCATACTTGTCCTTTAGGAAACTACAAAAGTCTATAGTAAGATATTACTAAGGGCGTTTAGGTATTAGTAGAGAATAAAGTTCGCCTAGGGTCTTATCCCTAGGGACAGCAGATCTACGGTATACGTAGCAGTTTCTATAGTACGTAGCAACGTCTTAGTCTATTCCTTACTAGTAGTATAGGTCTCGTAGGAGCCTATAGGTCTTGTTTCGTCTAGGATAAGCCGTAGAAACTTGGTTATGAACTTCACGGATTAAGTATACTCGTAAGGGTCCTTTGTCTAGTACTACTAGTCGGTTCTTGTAAAGTAATAAGCCTTCTTCGAGAGTAAAAGGGTTATTAGACTCTCCTCTCTTATCTAGAGATTAAAGGGCTTAAGTACAAAGAGCTTCTAGTAATTTAGAGTCCCGATTTACTTAGAGAAGTTAATCGATCACCGAAGTACTATCCGAAATAGGTGCTAGGTCTACCGAATTAATATAGATCTTAGATAGTAGGCGTAACTTAACTTAATTGTCCTTTAATAACTACTATAGGCAGTAAGACTTCTTTACTTTATCCTAGGAATCGACCTTATTACCTCTTCTATTTAAGGCGTTAGCTAGCGGGTTTTCCTTACTAGGCTAGTAGGTAATTATAAAGTAGAATTCCGCTAGGGCTTCTATCTACCTAGCTTAACGGGCGTTAAGATCCTTTAAAGTTATAAAGTATTCTAAGGATTTATAATTAATTAATATATTTATAGTAAACTTTAAACTAATAATTTTAGCCTAGTATTCTTGTAGTAAGCGGATAATAGCGAGTATCTCCTTATTATAGACTTTATAATTCAGTTCTACTAGGGCTATGGTTTTTAAGTAGTAACCTATAGGTAAATACTAGTTATCGTAGAGCTAGGAGAGAATAGTACTAATTACTCTATCCGAGGCGTCCGTTTCTAGCCTACTTTTACGTTCTAGGTTATAATACTATAATAGCGGCGCTAAAGTAAGACTAGCCTTTAGGGACTTAAAAGCTTCTAAGTATTTAATGTCGAATTAGAATAGAACACCTGCTCTAGTTAAGTTAGTTAAGGGCCTTACAATTCTATTATAGTCGTAGATAAAGCGTTAGTAGAAGTTATAAAAACTAAGAAATAACTAAACTTCTTTAACGTTAGTAAAGATTTGCTAATTTGTAACTATAGATATTTTCTCTAGGTCTACTTTAATACTATCTATAGAGATAATTAATCTAAGGTATTTAGTACGCGTAATACTAAATTCGTACTTTTTAATATTAGCTTATAGGCCGGCATCTTATAGGCGTTATAAGACTTTCTTAACATAAAGCTTATAGTCTAATTTATTCTCTAAGTAAATCAGGATATCGTCTTAGTAAGCTATATAGAAGTCGTTAAGGTAGTTAAAGAGTATATTATTTATATATCTCTAGTATATCGCTAGTCTATTAGTTAAGCTAAAGGGTAAAACCTTGTATTTATAGGCTCTGTACCGTATTCGAAATATTGTGAATTCCTTGGATTTAGGGTCTATCCTAATTCGGTGGAATACTTAGCGTATATCTAGCTTAGTAAAGATCCGGGCCCTTGAAATTCTAGCTAGAGTCTTATTAATAAAAGGGAGGGGGTACCGGTCTTTATAGGTAATATTGTTTAGTCTTCTATAGTCTATATAGAATCGCAAGGCTCTATTCGGTTTCTTAACAAATAGGACTAGTGTAGCGTAAGGAGATTAGCTTAGTTTAATAAAGCCCTTGTCTAGATTCTCTATTAAGTACTTCTTGATAGCTTCTAGTTCTATAGTTGACATCTTATATAATAGGCTATATCTTAGTTCCTGTTCTCCTACGTCTTAAAGTATAATCTTATAGTCGTAGGGACGATGAGGGGGCAGGACGTCTAAAGCTGCTTTTGAGAAGTTATCTAAGTACTCCGAGTATTTAGGAAGGACACTAGAAACGTCTTTATTATTGTAATCTTTAGATATACTTCTAAGAAGCTGGTCTACCTTATAGAGGCTTGTCGTAAATAGCTTATTGTCTTTCTGCTTATAATTCAAGTGAAATACGTTCCTAGAGATATAACAGATATTAAAACTAGTCTAAGGCGCGTAGGGTGTCTAGGGTAGCTTTCGCTTATATCCTAAGGGGCTCGATTTTCTAGAAGTATTTTCTCGATTATATAACTTATCCTTTATCGTCCTTATAGTGTCCTAGTAGTCTTATTTATACGAACTATATAATACTATTAGTAAGGTAGGTAGAGTCGTGTCGGCGTCCTCTACTTTAGTCTTTGAACTAGGTATAGGGACATTAATAGTACTTAGCTTCATAATGTGATTTTCAGTCGAATCATTTCTAGAATTACGTTATTAATCGTCTATACTTATAGCCTGATCTCGTCGCTTTATATCCTTCTAGTGATCGAGGTTAACTTTTAGAGGCGAGGTTAAGTCTATTAGAATAAGGATCTCCCTAGATATAAGTAGCTAGCTATTCTAGCTTTCTGTTCTTGTAGTCCAGCTTAATACCAAATTTCGCAAAGAAGGTACGTCCTAGAATCATATCGTAGCTCCCTAGGGGGGTAATCAAGAAAGGAAAATTAGCTATCCGCCGTCTATCTAGCCTTAACGTAGCTATACTAAAGTAAGTAACTACTATAGGTGTTTTACCGTTGAAAACTTTAATAGGCTATAGATGGGGGAGTTTACGTACGATCAAATCGGCGGATTTCCTTATTTTATATATATATATATAGTATTAACTTCGTAAAGGGTATTTGCTCCTGAGTTATATAGAACTTAAAGTTGAAAAGTAATTCTAGTAACTAACAAATAATAAGGGCCTTTTATATACTAGCTACTAAGTAATAAGTTCAAATTAAAATCTTTTAAGTCTATAATAACTTCCCTACTTAGGAAAGAGTCTTATCCTAGGCGTTATCTTTTCCTAGCGTTAGGATAGTATATTATACTCCCTCTTCCTCCTTTATATTATTATTATTCTCTTCTTTATCTAACTTATTAATCCCTTTTTAGTAGCGATTAGTGTAATAGCCTACTTCTCCGTACTTATAATAAGTAGTTTAGAATAGGTCTATAGGAGTCTTAGAGACTAAGCGTTGTTCAGTTAGCTTCGGGGTACTTAAAGAATAGGTAGTATAGTCCTTGGGTAATACTAGGTGTATAAGAGGACGAGAAACTATATATCCGAATAACAACGAATAGGTTTAGAGTAATTTACTAGCAGAGGAGCGTATAGCTTCTGTTATACGCGTAGTCTTTAATATAGTAGTAATCCTTCGAAGCTCGAAGTCGGTACTAGCTACCTAGTTATAAAAGGAGTCGAAGTTATTAAACTACTAGTTTACTATTTATAGTTAGAGCTTAGTAGTAAGGAATCCTTTAAAGTTAAAGAGCTATTTAGACCTAGGAATTTGTACTTTATTAGCTAATTTAATAAAGCGTGTTTAGAAGTCTAGAATAGTTTTACTTTTCTATATTTCTATTTAGCGGTAAAGGAACCTAGCTTTACTTTTCTTAAATAGACTAGTAAGGTAGGTAATAATAGTAGTAATTATAGATTCTATATCTAGGTAGTTGCCCTACTAGTAATTATATTCTAAAGCTTATATTACGAGACTAGTAGTAGTTAAAAAAACAGTTACTATTCTACTAACTTTACCTCTCTAGCAGTTTGTATTTACTTCTAACCTATCTTTAATTTACTTTCTCTAAGTAAGTATTATTAGGTTCTTTCTATCCGAGATAGTTTAAACGTTTAAGGCCGCTGACTTAATAACTCGGAGAGCGTAGAGTACTTTAGTAGAAGGTATTAATATATCTAGGTAGACTATCTAGGCACGGTCTACTTTAAGGAGTTATTAGACTAGTTGTTGTAATTATTATTACAAGAAGGTAATAGATAGGTAGGCTTCTTATAGAAAGGCTTAGGGTATATCTTCGAATTAGATAAGAGACTTAGGTCGAGGTAACTCCCGTAGGTCTAAAAAAGACAATGTTAGACTTGTTATAGCTAGGGCTTTCCCTTTACTACTAGTACTATAAGTAGTAACGTTTAGATTAAATTAAGAGGCTATAGTAGAAATTAAGTAGCGAGGAAAGCTATTAGTTATAGTGTATTAAAAATAAGTAGTTAGTTAGTACTTAATAGACCTAGAGTTTTATATAACTTTATAGACTTATTCTACTATTATTTATATAGAATAGACTTAATTATAAGTACTATCTTTAGTGCGGCGAATAGTATTTAATTAGTAGAATTCTATTATACTAGTATATTAAATATAAGCTTAATAAACGTTATCTTCTTTTTTTTATATACTTCTTTTAGCTCGAAATATATAATCTTTCTTTATTTAAAAATAAGATAGAGGTATTAAAGTTTATAAAAGATATTAAGCTCTTAGAGTTAGCTATTAGAGGTAGAAGTTTATACTATTATATTATTATATAATAGAGTATATTCGGATCTATACTATTATAGAACTATCTTAATAGCTTTAAGGGCTTATAGAGTTATTAGTAAAATACTAAATATATAATTTCTAGAAGATATTTAGAAGTAGCTAAATAGAACTTAGAAAAACTTACTAGCTTAAATACTAAGATTATATATATATATATAATAATATTAATTACTATCTATATAATTAAATCTAAGCGTATATTATAATTACTTATTCTCTAGAAGTAAATTCTATTAATTTTTAACTTCTACCTTAAATATATTTAATATAGTATTATTTAGTACTATATTATCTCTAGTTACTAATAGAATTAAGTATATAATATTTAGGCGATTAGTAACCTCTAGGAGCTTAGCTATAAGTACTTATCTATTATATAAAGGATTAGTTATTTTAATAATATTAAAGAGTATAGATTTAAGGGTAAAATCGTTATTAGACTAGTACGCTATAACCGCGATATAATTAAGCTTATTATTTCTAGACTATTTATTAGTTATAAGTAAAATATAACTATCTAAACTAATCTAGTATAATACTCTCGTCTCGATATAGATTTTTCCCTCGTTCCTCGGATCCCTAAAAGAGACTCTAGAATCCTTTGTGTGGGCTAGAACGTTAAACCTTCCCTACTTACGACATTAGGCTTAGCGTAGTCCTACTTATAATATTAGGAAAGAAAAATTAGGTTAAAGTAGGTATAATAAGTTAGCTATAGGAATACTAAAACTTGAAAACTCGTCGGTCGCGCGAAGGCGGCTCGTAGCGGCACTTCTACTAGTCGGAAAGACATATAAATAAGATAGATTTGTAGGGTTAATTAAGTACTGTCTTATTCTCGAAGGATATGTCTTTCCGACACGTGGAAGTGCTGCTACGTAGGCGCAAAGAGCCGTATATGTGTACAGGTGAGGCTCAAGTGCGCATACGGCTCTCGGTACAGCTCCCCGCGTATACAAAGCGATACGAGTTCTGGCCCGCACGACGGCTGTAAGAGTCTCCCTGGAGACTCTTATACTAAGATTGCTATGTAAACTAATATACTTCTATAATTTAATTACTAATAAATCCTTACTACTCTTATACCTTATATATAAATCTTATATTAAAGTCGTTTATAATACTTACTTTATATTAGGAAATAAAAAGGTAATAAAATCTATTATTTCCTACTATATAATAAGGTTAAAAGAAAGGTTGTTTTTAATAATTAAATCAATAAGTAATAGTTAATACTGTTTATTATAACTTCGCGAATCTACTAGTATATCGAAAATACTCTTTAGCTTATTACTTTACTTCCTAGCTATCTTCGAGGCTTATTCTATTATAGGAATAGATAGATATTAGTAGAGATAATAGATTTTATAGTTTCTAGTAGTAATAACCTTTCGAAGGATTTGCTTGGAATAAGAATAACTAGGCTAGGTATAATAGATATCTATATAATCGTAGCGTTCGTCTATAGTAAAGTATATATAGAAAGGATTTAGTTAACGAAAAATAAAGGTATTAGAGTCCTTAACTTTTAAGGCCTTCTTTCGACGTAGTAGAGGTAGTATAAGCTCGTTAGCTATTATATTAGCCTAGGGTTACTTTAGTAATATTTCGCGACCTCTAGAAAGGTCTCTATAAGGTAAACTAGGTACGGAATTAAATAGTAGTATTTTAGTTAAATAAAGAGCGTTTTATAATAATTAGGGTAATAATAGTAGTAGTGTTAGTAGTAGTGTTGTTTATTAAAGCCTAAGGAGCCTAGGGAGCTAGGGTAAATAGAGTATACTAATTAGTCCGGGCCCGGATTTATATATTTTCTACGTCACATGTATAATAATCGATATTATATCGGATATCGTTAGAAAACCGATATCGTATAATTAATATATTTACGATACGATATCTATCGTAGGACCTACGATATAGAAACGTTTATATCGTGCCTAGGTCTAAGGGAATGTTAGGAAATACAACGAAATAATATTGAATATGGTCGGGACCGGATATGCTAAGGATATAACTGAGGATATCCTTATAGTGAGTATCCTTGTATCGAGTTTTTTCTGTATAGGGGATTCCATACTTCTTAGCAATCGATTATGTTATTTCTACAAGTGATTATACCGAGTTTTGGTAAAAAGTGCAAAGGCCCCAGACTTTCCGCCTAGCCCTGTACTACTAGAAATGGCACTACTGACTTATCCTACCTTGGTTAAGCAATGAACGTTGATGATTATTACTACTCTACCCGCATTTTCTGAGATCGAGATACACGAAAATGAGTTGTTAAGTCTTTTGTGGCGTGACTTTAGTCGGTGTATTGTCTACACAAACATTCCGCTCTCAATTCAAGATCCTCTAGCAATTCCAAACCCAATCTTTATCTGCTCTCCCTGGGTTCACCACCTGATCCAAAGCGGTCAAACTTCTTTTCCCCTCTAGGTTTCTGTGTAGGTCACATGAGCCGGAGGTAACTCGTAGAGTGACCTTCAAAGTTTTACCACGACTCAAGGGCCAGTAGCGGTCTGGAAATCCCCCTCCTTTCTTCCTTTGAAGTCCCCATCCAGGTCATCCCACAGAGTTGCAACTGTACAGTATGATGATCCTGGATATTCCTGCAAGTACGACTTTGCTGCTGTAGAAATATAGCCGGTTCAGTTGTAAGAACACATATTATCGCCTTTGTTGAGTAGCCAAGGATGAGAAGCCCGATGGTCGCGGCTTTTGGAGGCATATGATGGAATTGAGGTTGTTTATTGCGCGAGTCTGAGCTTTTTACCGTGATTTGCTAATCTGGGTGGGATAAGTTGTTAGAACCCGGGGTATTTGAGTCGTCAAACTCTAGATAGGCCTACTCGTAGAGTGTTATCCATTAGAAGTCTATTAGGATAGTCACGTTGTTCGAGGAATCTAGGAAAAAATGGATTCCTAAACCACACTTAGATATATCATTGTGCAATCTAGTATAATCCTCTCGTCTCGATGGTGTTTTGTTCCTCGTTCCTCGGATCCCCAAAAGAGACCTGAGACTCCTATACTGAGATTGATCATTGTGTGGAATTCAGGAATCGTTCTGCTCCTGCGCAAATCGCCTGTAGAATTTTAGCTGGAAGTTCAACACCGTAGAAATGTTCTTCTTTTTAAACAATCAACTCCCAGGATCTTCTTTCTTGGCTGGATTGTGAAATTTGTGATCTTTCATACGTGACACACTTTTCTTGAGTTATTATTATGTGGTTACTGATGTGGATCGTTACTATCTAATCACCCACAGCATGGAGGTACGAGGTATACACACACTACTGTTTCTACAAGAACAAAGACAATCCCAAGCCTTTCACTTGCTAAGCCATTTCAACTCTGACAAAGTCGATTCACTTCGTCACCAAAGGTGAAAGACAAAAGGACAATGAACCTTTATTTACCTTTTCCCTAAAGAAGAAAGAGTTATAAACAATGAGTATTATTCCCAAGTTCTGCACCTTGCTCAATGTCAAGATTACAAGTCAACGTGTCAGTTAATGTGGCCACTTATGTCTCATGTTACAATTTTCACACAACCTCTATATTTTGGCATACGAATATTTATATATGTGCTAATGCTTTTTTTTGTATTTATCTTTTTTGGGGGGAGGGGGCGAAGGGGGGGGGGGGGGGGGGGGGGGGGGGGGGGGGGGTGTTTAGC
The DNA here is from genome assembly GCA_900536445.1 of Hymenoscyphus occultus. Classification (NCBI taxonomy): domain Eukaryota; kingdom Fungi; phylum Ascomycota; class Leotiomycetes; order Helotiales; family Helotiaceae; genus Hymenoscyphus; species Hymenoscyphus occultus. Next base: position 135,081 of record UNPT01000001.1, on the reverse strand, counting down.
TTTTTATATCCTAGTTAGATAAATCATTTCCGAAATAGATTCGGTCGGAACTTATTTATCTAAAGTGATGGGGTTAGTCTCCGAGCCCGTCTTAGAACTCGACTTTGCGCTCGAATTCTGAGGAGGAGCCCCAGTACTACTACCCGAACCACCGAATCTTCGAATGTCGGTTGGCCTTGCAATCGGCCCAGCAGGAGCGGCCACGGTACCTTGTTGAGTAGGCTCATAGTTCATAGCATCGGGAGGAGGGGAAGATGCGAGTGCAGAAGAGGTTTGTCTCTCTCGAGACTCTTGCAACAGTCTCTCTTGCTCCGCTAGTAGACTTGCGCCTTCGCTTTGCAATCTCTCTATAAAGTACTCCCGATTCATCCTACGCTTGCTGATTCTTCTTGTTCTTATGGCCTTGTCACTTACTCTTCTGGTCTTCATACCGTCGGATGAAGGAAAGGATGAAGTCCTGGCCTTCATAACCTTGAATGAACCAGAGCGGATCCGATTTTTGCACTGCCCCTGGTGCTGACCTAGGCTCTCCTTTGAAGGCCAGGATTGACCACAGCGTGGACAAAGATTTTGTGGTGGTAATACCTGCGGGTGAGAATTCTCGACATGATCGTCATAGGCATCTGGTCCATGGCAAGGTGCTTGACAGTAATGACAATTGATTATGTCAGACTCTTGAAAGCTATCATTCGAAAAATCACCAACTTCCATATCAGCTTCCATATCAGCTAGGCTCTTAAGGTAGTGTTGGTTATTCATTGTGTCTAAGATTTCTGTACAGATAAATATGCTTGTGTGATAAGTATGCTGAAAAATCTTGGGAAGAGATGATGATGGGAGGAGGAAAAGGGTTTGAATTTCGGCAGATACTTAAGCACTTCTATTGAATTTGTTTTATGGGCTTTATAACATGTATACTGACGTGACTAGCGCAATGCTTAGAGGAAATAGCGCTGTTTGAAGAGAGCTTAAAGGAGAGGAGGATTTGTCTACTTTAAGGCTTCCAATTAGGGTTAGTACGTGCATATTGTACTGGGAATGATTTCGATTTGTTCAATTGGACTTAATTGCTTCAGGACTAGAGGAAAAGGTAAACACTAACTTTGCTGAAGTGGTTCATAGGTTTTGAGGTAAGTGGTGCCTACAACTCTTCAAGCCCAAACGCTGAATTTGGTTGGCGCCCTTAATTCAATACTTATGTCCAATTTCAAAACAGTGCCGTTGTTGATGTTACCTCAGACAAGAGTTCTGAGACTGGGAAGGCTTTTCTCAATTAGGCTTAGCTTTAAGAGCCAATGAAAGGATATTGAACCACAGCACTACTTGGTTCATTATTATCTTATCGAATCAAAGAACCAACAAAGCAAAATTGACTTTGCTATTGTTGAGCGTTTCCAATAATAGCTGGTGTGAAGTTCCACGTGGTATGGCTGGGGAGATGAGATTCTCATAGTTCTTGCGGAGGTAGACTATGTGGTTTAAGGATTGGCACTGTGAGACAGCTTTACAGAATTGTGTGCACCTTTGACAGTGAATTCAGAGATGGAATTGCTACTTTGGTATATGCTGCTTTGGTATATATGGAGACAAAAATGAATAGAATTTGCCAAGTTCGCTTTGGTCTTTCTATAGGACTCATTTTTCAAATTTTCATTGATTTTCAGAAATTAAACATCTAGAGACTAGATCTTTTGGTACAGTAATTACAGAGAGTTATCATCCAGACATAAGAATATATAGCATATATTTCTTGTAACTGAGATACCTTCATCTCCTAATTTAATTTCACAAGTAAGCGAGACGAAACAGCAAATAACGTGGGTAAAGTCACACAAACAAAGGGTAAAGGATATGCCTAACCGCAGTCCCAAATCTCAGAGTAAGAATCATATTAATTTCTACTGGTCTCACTAATTCATTCATATACCCCTCTCACAGGACTGAATTCATTCTGAATTCTTCTACGATTTTGTGAAGAGTTTACATGACCTTGGGCTAAGCGAGAGGACGAAAGAGGGGTGAAGGGTTGGCCAGGGGTGCAAAGATTCGTACAGTAAACGATAAAGAAAGCAATGCCTTCCTCAAATTCTGTAATAATGATTCAACGAATCAACTTATTTGCCATAAAAGACTCAAGTAGATGAGCTAATAATATTCCTGTCGTTTGATTTCAATGATGGTAGTACAATAATTGCCTGAGACGGTTCCCAAAGATTATGGAGATCACAGTATCTCCTAAGCAGACACCGAGAAAAAGATGATTAAAACATTATTCTAGAATTGCTTTTAGTATTGGAGCTCTGGTTGCAATTACAGCCATGTTGCACCATAAACTCTTCCTAGCTGTATGGAAAATGTCCCAAATCCCACAATCCTCACTATTTGAATACCATTCTATCATTTCTCAGACCTTATTCATCTCTACAGCCTCCTTATACCCTCTCTCTCACCTCATTCAACAACACCATCTGCTCATCAACACCAATAAAATCACATCCTCACACCAAAGGTGATCAAGGTTTCAGTAACCCAATCTGTAGTTCTAATAGTCGAAGCAATCCAAACAGCATCCAAATCATGATCAAAACACGTCAAAGATCTCGTACCAAGAGTCATAAAAGCAAGGCGGCAAGGTAAGGTGACACTCAAGAGGCACAACAACTCAGCAATTTCAACAGAAGTAAAGCAATGGCGAACTAGAAATGCTGTGTGCGAATCAAGTGAGAGGACGACATCAGTCCATGATACAAAGATATAAGTGGATTTCCAGTCGAGGCAAATGGCGTTATATGCTGAGAGATGATATGTAGAAGGGAAAAGAAACACATTGGACAATTCTACATGGGACATAGTTTGGCATTAAATAACACCGCAAGAAAACTTTAAACCACATACATCCCGTTCACTCGGTTAGTTCTCCTATTTCCCTTCCAGGACTCATAAGAATTCTGAATTTGACAGAAAAAGGAAGATGTGAACCTATACCGTAACAATTCCACATGCTTCCTATAAAACTACGACGAGTCTCTAACCTACAGATTTTATAGCCACATCGCAATTTGCACTCGCATAAGATTCATCTACAAGGATCTATAAGCGAAACTTTGTAAGATTACAGTACTGTACAGTAGTAACAATTAAGCCAAGAGAGTTCCCACGACTACTGTACCATCAAACCTACCCTTTCCTGTTTAAATAAGCGAAAGATTTACAAAATACAACATGGAGTATGATTACCCTTTCCAGTACATCCTCCCGCGGAAACCAACACGGCTCAACAGTCCAAGGTATCCAGGTACAGTATCACAGACTGTTATCAAAAAATAAAAAGAATGAATGAAAAGATACACAACATAAACCTCCCTTCCATTCTCCCACAAGTACTATACCACACGAAACATCCCCCATCCCCAAGCCCAGACCCAACAACCCCATTCATCCACATATCAGCACAAAGACCAACCTCAAATTCCGTATCTCACCTCACACCACTCGAATCAGGGGAATCTCACAGTACACAATCTCCTAAAAACTAACCCCTTCCATCCGCTTCTCCACCTCCTTCCATTTCAACTTTCTCATTCCATAAGAAACCCCGTCCCAAAACCATACAAACCGTGCATACCGTACGTCTAATTCCATCCTGATACTAATACAGTGTATTACAGCAATCCAACATATCCACTCGAAGGACCCGGGAGTTCAGATGAAGAGGCGTGAGATAAAGAAAGTAACAGATTACAGAAGAACTTTAATAATGGCAGGATTTAGAGTGAATGAAGATAAAGGCTTAGTAAGCTATGGTGGGATATATGGTCTGTATCCCACCCCACTACTGCCACATGCCTTCAACACCACCACCACAATATCCACCATATCGTCAGCTACACTTTTGTGAGCTCTTTTGTCCCACCCACATTCCCCTCGCTGGAAGGCTCGCCTTGCGATTTGGGAGGGTTTCTTGGACCGAGTTCATTTATGCCCCCGAAAGGGGTGCGTTTTTGTACTTCTTTGCCTATCTGGCCGAAGTTATCGCCCTGCTCTATACTTTGTGTTTCACCAGATAGAGCCTTCGAATCGGTCTACAATGTGGTCAAAGTCCGAGCACTTGGCGTGTACCTTTTTATTAGAACTTTATATTCTTTCTTTTATAGGCTAGGTGCTTGTTTATAAGCTACGTGCTTGTTTGTCCCACCCACATTACCCTCGCTGGAAGGATTCCCTTGCGATTTGGGAGGGGGTTTGGACGCTAGTTTAGTTCTCAAACTGCCCCCGCAAGGGGTGCGTAGCCGAGGGTGCTTATTATTCGCTTTCCACTATATGTGGGCGAATTATAAGCACTTGAAGCTAGCCAGCAATACAAAAGAAAACCAACAAGAATAAGCCTCATTTGATTGATGTGACGTGTACCGACTGACGAATGAACATAAATAAGGAATATGATTTAGAATAACAAATATCGATCAAGGGCTGCAAGAAGTGTAAAGCGAATTATGTTACAGTATACATGATAGGATCAACGGCGGCACAGGGGAAGAACCACTATATCCTTATAGCAGTCTATTAGCAAACCCACACCCTCTTACAGTATTCCTAACCCACACCCTCTTATCCCCAAACACCATCACAACATCCCCTAACCCACATCCCCTCCATGCTCCAACAAAAAACCAAATCCACCCATATCAAACCCCAAGATACCACTCCCCCAACTCCATCCTCGAACCCCCACTCTATCCCTACCAAGAGAATCTCCATATTTCAATTACAAGTACACGATACTATATAAGATCCAGACCAGGTCCCGTAGAAAGAATATCAATCAGTAGTAGTAGTAGTACGTTAGTCCACAATATAGCTAGCTACGGCATCCTGAATGTACTAAAAGGCCGAATAGACTTAATACTAATTCGTAAATTATAAATCTTAAATTTTAATCTTATTTAGTATAAAATTATAATTCGTAAATTGTAAACTAGCTTAGGGTTAGGGTTATATAATAGCGCTAGAATTAAAGGTAAAAGTACTCGATATAAGTAAATAAGCTTAAATTTAACTTAAATACTCCTACCCTCGAATTTATCTATAACGCTCCTTCCCTTAAATTTAACTTAAATACTCCTACCCTTGAATTTAACTTAAACGCTCTTTTAACTCTACCCCTCTCCCCGTCTATATAAACCTCTTCTACTACTAAATAACCTTAACTACTACTACTACTAAGAGACCTTCCTTTATAAACTCTATAGAGGAGGAGGCTTCTACCTTAGGTCCTATACTATAGATATTATAAATATTATAGATTACTCCTACTAGTAAATATTAGCTTATTTTACTATTAATTTAAGTAGTACTATTAATACCTTTGTATAATTCTTTACCCTAGAACCCTACTATATAAACTACTTCTACTACTAAATATCCTTCTTAACTACTACTACTATTAATTAATTTCCTTATTACTTAGAATAGGAGGAAGAGGAGGCTCCTACCTTTAATCCTATACTATAGATATTATAGATCGCTCTTAAGTTTAATTCTATACTAATCCTATAATTCCTATAATTCGAACGCTCCTCTAACTCTATAGTTTACGTTACTATATAAACCTCTTCTACTACTAAATAACCTTACCTACTACTACTACCCCGAAGAGACCTTCCTTTATAAATTCTATAAAAGAGGAAGAAGAGGCTCCTACCTTTAATCCTATACTATAGAAATCGTAGGTCGCTCTTATAAGTAAATATTAGCCTTTCTTTTACTATTAAATCTAATATTACTATCGAATCTAGTTTTACTATTAATACCTTTATATAAATCTCTTCTACTACTAAATATCCTTCTTAACTTAATTTAATTTAATTTAAATTTATTTAACGTCCGGCGAATACAACTAGCCCCTATAAAGCTACGTTCTAAAACATCCCTAAGTAGGGCAAAGGACGCTAGGGGGGTACCCTAGAGGTCAAGGGGGTAGAATGGGAGACTATTCTACAAAGATTAAGCTAAAGAGAGAGCCCTTAGTTAGGCTAACCCTTGTATAGAGACAGGAAGTATTAAAGAAGGCATAAAGGAAATAAATCAGGGTTAACCCGAGGCCGCCCTATAGGGGCAGATCTCGGAGTAGAATTTAGATTTGTAGAAGAGCTCTCTAAAGAGCTTCTCTGCAAAGGGGCCGAAGAGGAGACAAGGGTCTCGCTTAGCCTTATCTATGAGTTTAGGGGTTCTTCGCTTAACTCTTCGATAGTATAGAAGGTGAAACTGCGACTTCTCCTTTCCACAGGAGCATTCGCTGCCTTCGAGTAGAGTATCGAAGTGGCGGAACCGAATATAGTATACTATAAAATCCCCGTGGCCTATTCGGGCAGCGATAAGACGGCCGAGGACCTCTCTAGGGAGTTTGAGCGTACGAGGCTTCGGGGCCCACGTAGTAAGACTAAGGCGCTTGTACAGGGTAGGCATATTGTTATACCAGAGCTCCTGTGCAAGCTTTATACTCTCGTTCTTTATATCCCTCCTAAGCGAGGCTATATAAAGAGGGAGAGCCGTTTCCGGACTAGTACGAGCAGCTACCCCGGCTACTTTGTCCGTAATCTCGTTCCCAAGGATACCGATGTGACTAGGGTACCAGCGAATGCCCACCTTCCTAGGGTAGGCCTGAGCTAGGGCAAAGACCTAGTTAAAGACCTCTTGGGAGGTGCCGACCGAGCGGTAGGTAAGTTGTAGAGTAGCCTCGAGGTTGTCTAGGTATATCTAGTAGCGCTACGCTTAAGGCTAGAAAGGAGTATTAATCGCTAGTTCAAGGCTAAGAAGTGTAGCTCTAGCTTCCGTATTATAGATTTCAAGGGTCTTGCTAAAGGGAAAGGATTTAGTATTTAGAACCACCCCTCCTCTCGTAAGACAGACTCCCCCGCTAGTACTACTGTCGTCAAGCCTTGAGCCATCAGAGTATAATACTAGGTCGCTAGGCGAGACTATGCTTAGAAAGTCTAGGAAGCGTTCCTTGTACAAGTCTTTATTTCCTTGTAGGAAAGGCCCCCCTACTTCAAGTAGTCGGGCGTCTCGATCGAACCCCCGGGCCCACGGGGCATCCTAAATTAGGTCTATAGCCTCTAAGGCCAGGAGGATCCTTTGGCTCCGATAGAAAAGCCTTGATTTAAGGCAGGGATTACTCCGGCATCGCTAGAGTAGGTGGTCGGGGTCGAGTCGGCGAATTCTAGCTTCTAGAGCCTCGCTTCGTCTATTAAGTGCAATATCTAGGGCTAGAAGACCCGACTCCATAAGAAGGGCTGCTACAGGGGTAGTCTTATAGACAGGAAGGACCACTCTAGTACACTTGTTAACAAGTAGGGCTAGGAGAGCGAGATGTTTACCGATTCTAGTACCGACTATCTAATTTCCGTTTAACCGAGTCTTGCCTAGGAACCAGGTTTCGCTACCGTAGTAAGCAATAGAGAGCCCGTAGGCTATAACCGCCTGCCTTAGTAGGTAAGGGGGAGAGCCTTAAACTATGTTCGTAGTACTCTTTAGGGCCTAGATTACTAGGGAGGCCTTAGAGGCTATCCTCTAGACGTGACCTAGAAAGGAGAGCCTACGGTCGAAGAAAACACTAAGCTATCGTAGCTCCTTTGTAGGGTAGATAGCCTTTGTACTAACTATTATAGAGGGAGACTAATAAATCCCCCTTCCCTTCTACTTCCTCTTTCGAGAGAAGTAGATTAACTCGGACTTGTCGCTATTAAAAGTTATACCCTCGTCTATACCCTACTATAGGAGGCAAGAGACCTAATCGGCTAGAGTCTTAATATTTGCGCTCTTACTAGTACTAATCGCTAGTAGAGCTACGTCGTCTACGTATCCGAACCTTCGAAGGACAGGCATAGAGCCTAGGCTAGAGGAGAAGAGGGGCTATATATAGAGTATAAAGAGAATAGGAGAGATAGGTGATCCCTAAGGGAGCCCGTACTTAAGCGGGGTATTAGCTCCTACTTCCCTATTAAGCTTAATCCGAACAGATCTCTCGGAGAGAAAGGAGGTAACCTAAGAGACAAAGCAGGGAGGCCAGCCTTGTTCTCGTAGTCTCTTTATAAGCCGGCCCGGGAGTACCGCGTCGAAAGCGCCCTTAATATCGAGTATTAGAAGGGAGGCTTCTAGTTTTATACTAAGGGCTTCTTCTATCTCGTGTATAAGACAAGTAGTTAGGTCGGTGGCGGCTCGTAAAGGGAGCGCGCTAAATTGGTTCGGGCCGAGGACTCTACTCTTGATCCCGATCTAGGAGGCTCGCTTAGCGAGGAGGCGTTCTAGCCCCTTTCCAAGGACCGAGAGTAGTAAGATAGGTCGGTAGGCTCGAGGCGAGGACTTGTCTTTCTTATTTAGCTTTAGAATAATCGCTACTATTACAGAGCGAAAGCATTTAGGGTAATATCTAGAGTTTATATAGCCTCTAAATAAGAGAAAGATAAGGTGAGAGATCCGAGACTACGCGACCTTAAAAAGCCTTGTTACTAGCTCGTCTTGGCCAGGGGCGGTAGAGGCTTTCCCTAGAATTAAGTCCTTAACCTCTCGCAAGGTAATAGAGGCCTACGGGAGTACGCAAGTCGGGACAGTAGGGGTCGAGGTAGGTATGTCCCCGACCTCGGCCTTGTTTATTAGTAGCTCTTGAACAAGGATCCTCTGCTTCTCCTTGGTTATATAGCTAATTTGCCTGGACGAATCCTTAAGAGGAGGGGACTTATAGGTCCCTGTGCTCTAGTACTACTTATAGATCTTAAAGACGTCTTTAGACTCTGTTGCTCTATTAATTAGGTTACGGAAATAGCTAGCCTTTGCTTGCCTAATCCCTTTTCGGAGCTCCTTACGGAGTTCTAGAACTATAGCGAGTCTATACTATCGGCGAGCAGCGCGGATTTTCAAGGTAAGCTCCCGGCACTCTAGATTCCACTAGGGGTGCCCGAAGCCATGGCCAAGGCCTCGCTTAGCGCTACTCTTATAGGCCCCTTGCAAGGCCTGAGTAACATAAAGGGCTAGGGAGTCTAGGTCTTGAGTATCTAGGGTCTCCGATAGCTCGTATAGCTAGTTATAGTCTAGACGAGATTCGAGGGCCGCGAGGAAAGCCTCCCGGTTAAGGGAGCTTAGTCGAAGCGGAGGGTCCTTAATAACCTGGCCTCCAAGCTACAGTACTCGAGTAAGGAGGGAGCGGTGGTTAGAGCTATACTCAAACCGAATATCGGCTTTAGTAGAGGCCCCTCTTTATAGAAGGCTACTCGAGCAGAAGGCGAGGTCTAGTATATTCCCCTGGTTGTATATTTAAGTCCCTAGGGGGGTAAGGAGCTGTAGGCCTTTATCCTCTAGCCAAGGCATGAGAAGGGGGACCTGTAGGCTCTCGTTGCCCCTAAAGTTCGGTTGCCATAGCTCGCTATAAAGGTTAAAATCACCTGCTATAAGAAGGTTCCTTGTATTAATACTCCGGGACCGAAGAATAAGCCCGAGGGCCTCTTTAGCCCCCGCCGAGCCTAGAGGAGCGTTGTAGATATTAAGGACCCTAAGCGGCGGCCCTTGTAAAGTAGTGATCTCTAAGTAAACAAGGTCTCAGCTAGGGGTCCTAGAGGGAGAGAGCTAGTTTACGAGTAACCCGGCTCCCTTTCGAACGAAGGTTAGCGTACGAGGGGCCCCGTTATTCTAGTCCTAGATTAGGGCTAAGTAGTCGTAGTTTAGGTAACGTCGAGTAATCTATCTATAGAGATATAGTATATAGATATAGGGTTCCTAAACAAGGATAATATTAGCTTAGTGTTAATAAGCTAATATTAGAGCCTGTTCTTGAATTTCGGAGGAGTAATAAACGTTAATTTGTACAACTAAAAGACTACGGCTACTGTTTTGCCCTTGTTGTCCACTTATTATAGGGTAGGAGAGGAGGGGTTTATTAATTCAGTAGTAAGGTTTTAAGGCGGAGCAGGAGCCTTAGCGGCTACAGGGGTAGCTAGGATAGCTATGTCGGTGTCTACAAGCTGGCAAGGAGAGTCTTCTTCGCTACGTAGGCGTATCTCGTTATAGGCTTAGATAATAGCCCTCTTGTTCTCGTTAGAGGGAGGGGTAGGGGATCTCGGGCGTAGTTGACAATTTAGGAAGTCGGCTAGATAAGGGCCTTGGCAGTGTAAGCATTTAGCTTTATACTATGGGTAGATGTTATAGCGAGGGTATAGGGCCTCAGGGTGCTTATTACTACCACAGATTCGGCAGCGTTCCTTTTTACCGTAGACTCTAGTATTGTGCTAATCCTAGTATCTAGAGCACTATGTACTCTTGTACTTTTTAGGGACAGGCTTATAGTAGACTCGTCGGCCTAGGAGGTAAGTTTCTCCTAAGGAGAGCTTACTAGCTTCGGATTCATTAAAAAAGACATTCTAAGTAGTAAATAGGTTTCTGTCTAGGCTAGAGTTCTAGGTTATAATAGCTCTAGTCGGAGTAACCCTAAGTGTCTCCCTGATCGTAGTAGTAATATCCTCCTGCGTAGTCGGACGTAGGGTAGTAGAAATCCCTCCTTGGTCGTCGATCGTTACCGACTCGATTACACACGGGGGATGTAGGTAAATCGAAAAGAGGCCTAGCTAGTTAATTACTTAATTCTAGCGGCGCCGAAGAGGGTTTGGATATTAGCTTTCTTAGTAGTAAGCAGGGTCTGTAGGGCGCTAGTGCTAGAAGTAGTAATAGCAAAACTAGAAGTAACAGGAAGGACACCGCGAACAAGGTCTTTACAACCAATGCGGGGTTCCCGAAGGGCAGAGTAGACAGCGTGACTAGAGAGTTTCCGGCTAGGAGCGTCGGAAGAGAGACGGATAAAGAGACGAAGGTCCTCTTTCTTCTAAGGGCCTTTGTTTATAGTTTGGGGAGGGCAAGGGAGGCTAAGCGAGGGGCCGACTTAAGTGCTCTAAGCAGGGTTAGATAAGGCTGTCTTGGCAGCAACTAAGGCTGAGGCGGTCCGAGCGTAGGAGGATTTTTTAGGGGAAGCTAGAGGGGGAGACGGCAGCGATGCGTCGTCTCTAGTAAGCGGGCGAGGAAGGGTAGGGAGTCGAAGTTGTAGGGCAAGTAGAGGGGGACCGCCAGAGGTGTAGGCAAGCTGAAAATTAATACAGAGCGTCGCAATTTGGTTACAGAGAGTGCGAAGGGAGGGGAGAATATCCGCTAGAGCGCGGTCAAGAGCCGTATTCAGGTAGGTATCGACTGCCTCTGTAGTCCCACCGAAAAACAGCTGTCCGACTTTGCTCCTCTCTAGTGCCTTAGAGGTGCTAGAGACGAATTGGGCTTGGATACTTGGTAGAGGAGGAGGAGGGCGGTCGGCGCCCCCCTTTCCCCCCCTGATATAGGGGGTAGGGGAGAGGGTAGCTCCTCGGGAATACATTCCCTTGAAAGGGAATAGACGCTTTAGTAGAAAGAAGACGTAACTAGGTTGTTTAGAACAAAAAACCTGATTCGAGAAAAAGGATGAAGTAAGTAGTTAGTAACTTATAAGGATTATATATATCTTTAATTTAAGTTTATACTATAATCCTATCTCTTATCCTTATTTAATTCTCTATAAATAGCCTTATTTTACCTTTAATTCTAGCGCTATTATATAACCCTAACCCTAAGCTAGTTTACGATTTACGAATTACCATTTCGTACTAAATAGGATTAAAATTTAAGATTTGCGATTTACGACTTAGTATTTACTCCATTTAACCTTTTAGTACATTCAGGATGCCGTACTAGCCCCTTACTATACTCCAACAAAACCCTAAAAACCAAAAGTCTACATTAAAAAGAAGAAGAAGAAAAAAAAAGGGTAAATCTCAATTTCTGGCTGGATAGCTAAAGGGGGTATTTTAGACAAACTCATTATCCATCCATCCATCCATCCCAAACGAACGCCAAAGAACCCCCACAAAAGAGAGAAAAAGAAAGTGGAGAGATGTTTTTTTTTCTTCCTTCCCAACCCAGATCAAATGTACTGTACTGTACCCATTTGTCTGTCCATTTATCACTCCATGGATCAACCCATATATTCATTCTCCCCCCCCCTCCCCAACTCCCTCGGAGACAACAAGTACTATTCAATGCGTGACCTCATCAAAATCCTAACGGTCGATGCCGTAAACCATATCAAAATCATCATCTCATATTTTCATAACCTCATCGACCAGGAGTATTGGCCCCCATAAAAACTCCATTTCCAAACTGATTCGGGTCTCCCTGCTGTTGCTGTTTATCCGCGCCGGGAGATATATCAGAATCCATATTCGTGGGATAGAAACTGAATGCAGGATCGATCGTGCCGCCATTCTGCATAAATGAGTCCCAAGCTCCCTATTTGCAATCAGTTAGTAAGACAAATTCCATGAAATGATCAAAAATGGAAGAAAATAGAGGGCTACTGGAGAAGAAGACCAGAAGGAATGACATACCCAGTCCAGGTTGGCGGGTAGATCCATGAACCCAGCACCTGTAGTGGAAGTATTAAACATGGATGAGAACGGTGCGTCCAAATTATTCATAGACGCAAACGGATTCTCAATTTGGAAAGCTGGTGTAAGACCCGTCCCCGTGGATTCCGCCATGTTGGTATCCAAATTAGGATATCTAGTGCCACCAGGAGACTGGGCGACTGGTCCTAGGAAGGCCGTAGAGTTCGGGGTCAGTCCCCCAGAAAGCATACCAAGTGTCATTGCTGCAGAATGCTCAGGCCTCATGCTGTCCTCGTTGAAATGCGGAATACCTTGTGGAGCAGCGGTTGCATCTACCCCCGACGGAATCCTGACATTGTCAAGTAAGACTTTGAGGACGTTGGATGCTTTGTATGCATCCATAGACGTTTCGGCTGATTCCGCCCAGATTTGCTGAGACTTTTCAAGACTTGAAAGCATTTCAGCTTTCTGGCTTGGGGTCCAGAAGTAGAGGTCGTGGCCGCTTGGGCGTACAGGCATCGACTCGGCGATCCTATCGTAATATTGATCGACACATACGACCATCGCGGCAAGCATATAGTCATTCTTTGTAAGAAATGAGATAAACCATCTCATCGCTCTCATACGACCACCGTGCTGGGACTCTTGATAAAGTTTTGCTTGATGACGCAAAACTTCCATCGCTGCCTCGACACAAACTCGGCGTGAGTATGCGTAACGAGGATTGTGTCGAGCCCGCATAAGATGTTTTCGGTGAAGTACGCAAAGAGTCTTTTGCCAAAAGATATCGAGATTGAACCGCTGCATGAGTAACGTAGCAGGGTCATGCATACATTCCTCTAGAGGTCGTAGACGTAGGTGTGGTGGCATGTTGTCTTTCAACTCCCTCAACCGAGTATCTCGCTTCAAAATCTCTTCGTAGCTCATAGGGCTTCCTTGAACGGCATTAATTTCTTCCAAGATGGAGCCAAATTCAAAGGATATTTGAGCCTTGATAATCATGTATGAAATAGGCGTAGGCTCGGTGAAGGGTCTGGCAGGAGGTAGCGCCTTGGAGTCGGGTCCAAATTCGTCTTCAAAGATATTTCGCGGTAACGCGCAATCGCAATCCGAATTTCTGATCATTCCTGGGAGAGAAAGCTGGAAGGAATACATGGTGTCCATTTGTCTTACAAAAGCCCACACACGTCTTCTCATCTCAGCTTGATACGGACTAATTCCTGCAAAGCTGCCGGGGTCTCGATGATATCCCATACGCATTGCCAGGCGGACGATGATGCCAACTACGACCCACATACCAAGCTCGGAATCTGCTCCATTTGCGTACTCTCCATGCACGTAGAGAACCAATGTCTCAATTGTATAAATGGACGACTTCGTGTAGTCAGAGTTGACAAGGCATTGTACTGTTCGTAATCGATATTCTGCAGCCAATTCACGTGTGCGACCTGGCAGGATGTTAGAGTTATACTAAAAGGCCTATCTCGCATGACTGACCTTTCCATTCCATAGGCTCGTCCCCAATCTTGTTATAGGATTGCATGGCCAGACATAAAACCGAGTACAGAAGGCCAAGCCATATTATCGAGGTTTTGGCTGGATCTTCCCAATGATCTTGAAGTTGTTTGTGAAATGTCGGAGAGTGGAGGATATGAACTGCTGGATCATATGAGTTGAAGTATCGAGTTACGAGCCTATCCACGGCCGACTTGGTTGGAACTTCTCCCCGCAAATCCCCATCCGTGATTGGTCCATGTGAGTTGAATAAAAACGCGGGTGATTTGTCATCTGATGTTGGTTTAGACTTTTGAATCTTTTCCATGTTGCTCTCAAGCTCCTTTTTGTGGGTGGCGAAATATTGCTTGACTTCGTTGATCTGTACAAAGGATTAGTGATCCTGTTTCAATACCAATAGAAGCTTCTTGCAAATGCCTCCAGCAAAGGAGATTCTCGAATTTGCCAATAGAGGTTGCCAGTTCCTGTATATATTTCAGAGCTTTGCTTTGCTTTGGCTATAACTCGACAGCCTCGCCAAAACCGCTGATCTCGGTAAACAGCACGAAATAACGTGAAGGTATGGAAATTGGGTGCAAGAAAAAAGGTGATAAGGAGGACAACCCACATCTTTGAGAACCGAGTGCCAATGCGAATCGCCAAAATACAGTTCTTTTCCCTTATCTTGATCAACTTTGAGAAGGCCCAGAGAGTTAGTAACACCTTCAACTTCACTATGTTCACCTTCATCTTCTTCTTTGATCATATCACCATCTTCAAGTTCAAGTTCAAGGGGGTGGCCAGTGGAACCTGCACTGTCACTCTGGGATCGGGAAATTGCGGCAGCTGCCGCAGCAGGACCAGCCGACTGGGAGCCATTCGTCATCAGGGAAAGAACTAAGCCTTCTAAACGGTCAATACGATTTTGCATATCATCAGGTGTGGTTGCTCCTTGACTTTGGTTCTTCTTCCGCGAACCGGGCGCAGCATAAGAGCAAGAGGAAGCATCTCCTCTTCGTACACTTGGAAAAGTTAGCATAATTGATCCTCTCATCGAGGAGACCGAGGCCACTGGAACAATTAGAATGGAGGAGAGTAGAAAAGAAATAGCCAGCTTACCAGTTCTCACATGGGTGCGACCGGTTACACTTCAGCCTGTAATGTGTCAGTGTGCGTGTTACGGCGCGCCCGGAGATCTTGATTTCCCAAGTGTGGGATACCACTCACTTTCGGTGCCTACATGGCCCACATGACAGAGGGACCCGATTTCTCTTACGCACAACACGATATTGGCCATCTGGGGAGTTGCCTCCAGCGCTCGAGGACGTGGTAGAAGGGGGAGTAGGCGTCATGTTCAATTTATGATTTGTAAAGAGTGAAAATCCACGTTGGGAACAATCCAACAGTCAGAACTTAGAGGGGGATCCCCAGAACACTATCAGAACGCAAGTGTAATTCCGCTCCTGAGGGGGCTTTATCGGCCAGATACAACGCTGACCAGACAGCAATAGGATGGTTCTGTGGCAAAAGAGCCAATAAACAGAGGTGGATCCACAGGCCGCAAACGCTCCTCTTTGGACACCAGCCCTTGAAAGGGTAAGATCAGGTATGCGAGCCGGGGCTCCTCGATACCTGGAATTCCTGTCGACTGTGCAGATATTTCCCTAGCTCTACAGCCACTCAGCAACGTTGGCCTCGGACGCGAACGGGATCCTGAGGTTATAAATGTCGCGCAGTCTCCCTGAGTTGGTTGATTGCTTCGCAACCAGACCAATCTTCGATCGAAGCCTACCCAGAGGGGGCAGATTCTGTCGATATACTCTACTTTCTATGACCTTCTCCTGCCGTATTCTCGGCAAACAAGTTGCAAATGTCTCAATCACTCTCACTCGAGGTGCCTAAGCAGGAAGAACAACGTTGCGCTCAACAGTTCCAGGCGTAAGATGACCACCCAGTCCTTGATATCAAGTGGGCAACAATCTACACCGACTCAATGCAATGCTTGGGAACTCGCGCCACCGGACGTTCAATTACCCCCGTCACTCTGACAGTGCGCGTGGGATGTTCTCGCCTGCTGGTTGTGAGAGGAGAGACTCTCGATGTTCGTTGGCCTGCCGCAGAATGGAGGCACCCTTGACGGCGCAGATCAGATTGGCTCTTCGTCCGGCGAGGACAATTTGTAATGTATGAAGCTCTCTGCGCTGCAGATTCAACGACTGACGGAGAAATAGTTCTGTTTGCGCCTGTAACCCCTCCTCGTGCTTCTCGCGCTAGCTATGGCCTGGAAGGCTGACAGCTTGGTATTTGGATTCGCAACTGGAAACAACTCCATTAGCATCGTTTGCCACCATGTGTCCTATCCCAGGGGGTGAGAAGTGTGGAGATGGTTGTGGAGGCCTTACAGCTGTCGTCTTCACGATCGAGGTTGAAAGAAACTCGGGCTGATGATTAGTAGCAAACAGTCGGTTTCGCATGCGACGACTGCTGCTGCTGCTCTCGGCTTTCTGTTTGGCCGACAAGAAATTCCCGTGCAATAGAAATGTTGCGAATCGGCGACGCCGTTTTGTTCTACGGATTCTTCCAAATCCCGAATTTCAGGTGTGCTTGGAGTTGAGTCAAAGCTGTGAGTGCGGGTGCTATGAGTACTCCGTACGCAATGGTCAATGATGGTCTCTAGGTGGTCAAGCTCCAATGCGAATGCACGTCGCGCGGGTGGGGTCTTGAGCCTCGTTCCTGTTGATTGGCTGTGTTGGATGACTATGTGCTGGTTTGTCAGCACCTCTGTGGTGACGTCGAGGAAGGAACGGCAGGGGTCTGTTGTCTCCTCTGGCCAAATGAGGTGAGTTCTCGTAAGTGAAAAGCCTCAACTGCGACGACAAATACGCTTGCCACTGATGAGAAATTCCGTATTAGTGATATAACACTGTAGGCGACTCCGAAGAGAAAGAAAAGGTGACCAATTTCGAGTAAACAAATTGTCTGTAATGTCAAATGCTTTCTTAAGCAGAGATTCAAGGCAGTGAGATTGCGTCCTCCCTCCTCGCTTGGCACGCTTAAGAAGGTCTATTGAATTTAGTCGTTGCAGATTTACGCTCAATAATATGAGGAAATGTGTGGGCTGACAAGAAGAGGCTTGAAACCAGCTCCAGTACCTCTCTCGTACTAATGAGTCATTCGCCGCAAAGACAATTTACTAAAGGCAGGCGGGTGGAATACAATAGACTCCCTTAACTCCATTATCTCCGTCACTGAGGTATATAAATTAAACCAGGACTATATGTACTTCTACCTAAGTCACTTCACATGTCTCGAGATAAGGAGACTTATTTGCTAATATTTCGAGTTAATTTATGTTTCTATCTTCTCATGTATATTCACGCTCATACTATGTACAGATATATATATGCAGACTCGCGGAAGCTTGCTTCCGAGCCGTGTGTCCCAGATCGAACGGGACAATTCAAGTTACTATTCCAAACCAACCAGGATACTCTTTCTGATTGTGCTTGATGCGAAAATGTGAGCAACAAGACCAATCTTGCTTACCGAACTTATTGAAAGTTTTCTCCACCACACGCGTCGTCGCGCTCTCGCCTATTGCAGCCCGGAGTGGTCGAGAGTCGAAATCAATTGGCATCATGGGATGAATATAGCTGGTAAAGCAAATACAAATCTTGCCATCCGGTTTGACGATGTGAACGGATGATAACCCTCATGAAGGTCTTCATGGGTGCTCTCAATCGCTCAATGCTTCCAGCTGACATAGAACACGTTCCTGCCAAAACGTTCCCAAATTGGAACCTCCTGAATGTTTACATACTCTTCTTCTCAATATCAACCACCAATACCAAATCCAAACCACTGACTGTCCTTTGGTGCTGCTCCCTTCTCCAAATCCTCGATCTTCGCAGAACATAGTTCACGATTGGCCTCGGGAATTCGCCATTGGGCAACTTCATCAACTCGACTCAGGAATTGCATGGAAAGACCAGCCTCGGAATGCCACGCCATATGGCAATGGAAAGCCCATACACCAGGGTTGTCTGCAATGAACCTGAACGCCAACCAACCGAACCCTTCGGCCGTTGCAACATCCCGCCGCATCAGGTTATCCAAAACTCCCTCATGCCCTTCAGCAACACCTTTTCCCTCTGGTTTCAGTCCTAGGGACTCATAACCAGGAAACATGCCATGTCCCTGACCTAAAATCCAAAACTTATGGCCATGAAGGTGTAGGGGATGATTTCCCTCATCAAAATTCTGGATAATGACATCCACAGTCTTGACTCCATAGTGTTGGATCAGGAAATCGTTTTTCAAATCGTACGCTACAGAGTTGACTCCATTTATCTCAGTGCTCGCTATAAATGATTCATTTCTGCTGCTTAGTCCATCCACAGATCGGTGTAAAGTTGGTTGTTGGAGATTCGGACGAAAGGTGGATGAGTTAAAAAATCCTCGTTCAAGTCTCCAGTCGCCAATCTCAAGGTTAGACCGAAGGTAATAACTATGGTCTGCATAAGCCGGTGCCGGTAGGAATTCTGTAGGAATATAAGTAGTCGTATTCATGTCTCTACATTCAACTTCCATTCCCTGCTTCCAAGCTCTTGACGATGGTTGTACCATTGCAGCTTTTTTATTCCTCCTTCTTCCTGCTGGGATGTACTGTATAGCGGCCATTACTTCATCTGCTCCTGGGCCAGGTAGTTCCGGATCCGACCAGCAATGAGATACCATTCTAGCACGGAGCCAAAACGAATTGCTGGATGTTTGATCTGCTTTCAAGATGATGCTATACCGCTGAGCGGGGCCGATCATCAATCTTGTATCGTTGGCGGGCATGATGTCAGTTCCATCAACTTCTGTAATATTAAATTGATGCTCATCAATAGACACTTGAAACCAAGCAAAAGCACCTACGTTGATAAGCCGTAGACGATGATTCTCGTTGGTGGCCAAATCAAACTGTGGTGATGTGCACGTAGAGTTGTCACACATCCGATGAGGAAGCTTGGAACAGTCTCTTTTATTCAAACCATTGATCAGAGCTCCATCTGGGATTGGAGAAGACTCGCTACCAGGTTCCAGCGAGCTGGCCAAAAGCCCACTGCTCATATCATGGTAGTAATCTTGCAACATCAAAACTCGATCCGAAGCGTATGGGGTTTTTTGCAGTTTTCTCTCCTCTGGGGAATGAACTATCAAAGGTCCGTACAGCCCGTCTGAGGCCTGCACGGCTTGATGGCCATGATAATAATATGAGCCATGCTGGCCGGTGATGGTGAATTCGTATCGAAACTTGCGGCCAGGTGCGATAGGACATTGCGTGACCCCAGCCGCCCCGTCCATATAATTCGTGCCATTTTGGAAAAGTCCATGAAAGTGGATTGAACTTGCATTTTTGCTCTGATTGTCCACATCGATAACAATGGTGTCCCCAACATTGCACTCAATCATCTCACCCGGAAACATTCCGTTCACGGTCAACATGGGACGAAAAACGCCATCCGGGTTTCCAACAATATCTGTCAAGGTCCATTTGTATTCTCTTCGTTGCTTTGGCGCATCAAAATTCCAAGCCGGATCCAATATATAATCGGTTGGCGGCCGTCGAAAGCTTCCAAGCCCCTGGATTTCCACTGACTCTTCCAATACGTCTTTATGGATAATAAAGGTCCGGGCAAGTACAATCAGTGCGAAGAAGGTGGTTAATACCACCAAAATCGACGCGAGGATCCCCCAGATGGGGCGCAGATGCCACTCCTCCTTGTAGAGTACACCATTGACCTCAACAAGCTTCTCGTCATCTACCTCATTATGGCCTGGCAGAAGTCGATCGCCTTGTCCTCTCGTCCCATGGTCCAGATCGTCCATGTCTACATCCTCGAGAAAATCGGCCGATGTGGCACGCGTGTCATCTTCGTAGGAAGCCATTCTGAATCGCGGTAATTAGGCTGACTTGTTCGTCGCGATGGCTGTTCGGTTCAAGGCATTCTCGGGGGAGTGACGTCTAGATATCGTCACGCTGTTCGGTCGAAGTGAATAGAGATGCAAGAAATGCGAAATTGCGAATCACGGTTTGCGTGAAGTGAAAAAGAGATTGATTTTCTGGGCAGGATCTATGCGCTCTCAATCATACCAGGTGTATGGAGTATGCCAAGTCGTGGGGCACTTTGGGAAGCTGGAAGGTTGTTTGGGAGATCTGGCGATTGGAAGGACGAAGGAGAAAGACTTCGACGGAGAAGGAGCCAAGGGAGAAGTGATAGTGATACTGTAGTGACAGAGAAAGATGTGACGATGCACGATTCACAGTGTCAGTACTCGTACTTGAGTAGTAATGGTGGCATTGGTGTCTCTCAGGTCGCACGATATGCTGTGCATTGGAGTTGCTGAATGTGATTGCCTCGGCCGGGATTTCTACCTGTGGAATACTGGTTCGAGTACTCGAGTATTGGCACTGGTACGTACCTCCGTACAGGTATGTACTCGTACGGAGCACTTGTCCGAGGATTCGGATCTGCTGCAGGATGGAATCTCTCGAGGTTCAATCTCAACCTCCCGATTCTCGATGATTCTTCCAATCAATACACATCTTCTTGGCACGAGTCTAAGGAGTGGTTTTTGAGTAAGAGTGGCATTGCTGCAGACAGGTTCCTGCTCCTTCCTTAAGGACGTTAGTCTGATCTAGATAGGCATGGTCGTGGAGTGCGGAATGGCAGCGACTGCGGCACGCTTCCAGGTTCTCTGTGGCGGGGAGAACGGAGAGCGGAGGGGCGCATGGCCAAGGTCGGTGACATCCAATCATCTGCACCACGCTGAGCTGATACCTGTACCGTTCTTGCAGATGATTGACTCCCGATACCTTGTAGTGAGACCCTGAAAGCTTGTCTTCTTCTCCACATATGGAATATCAGAAGAAGAAGACTGGTGGAAAGATTCTGCTTCAACCTTGATATCACTTCTCTCCACCCTTAGCAGCTAGCCTAGCCTAGGACCTAGCCTAGAACCCAAGGAAGGGAATTATTTGGTTTTTGTATACATTTTTTCGTCCTAAGGGGAAGGGCGAGTCTTATATTTTCCTGATCTATTCAATATAGGAACTCAAGGACGAGTCGCACACATGTAGGTCTGCCATTTCAGCTCCCTACGAGTACGTTGAACGTTGCATTCCTGGAACTTTCTGCACGAGGGCCTCCCCTCCGCCTGCTCGCGTGGCCACCAATGTCGAATGAGATGATCCATCAACCGAATGTGTAATACAGTACTTACCATTAGTCGTGAGTCGATTCTAAAAATAAGATGCCATTCACACGACGAAGAGTGAACTCTCTACTGTATCTCCAAACTTCGTCGTTAAACATCCACCTGTGATGATTGACCTCGACTCCACGCACTCGAGTAAGATCACAGTATTTGCTTTCCAAAGCCTCGGGTCATCCCGACTATCTGAATCCATGTCCTCCGTCCCGTACAACTCGAGGACCCTACATGTACAGTACCTAGTTGGGAAGCTGTGGAGGTTGCAGGGAATATCAGCCCTCCGTCCGGGTTCCAATCAAGTACAAGTAGCTCTCGATCCCGCATTCTTGGCTTCTACTTCCATTCTATGTGCTAGTGATCGTGTGTGTTCAAGACTTCTTTTAACTCTCAAGTCAACATGCGTTTCTCCTTGGTGTCTGCCGCCTCTTTGGCATCCGTCGTGATTGCTGCTCCAGGAACAACTCCCACTGTCATCGCTAGACCAGAAAATCTCGCTGCCCCAGCTCCTCCAAATCCAACTTCTATCGATAAAGCAGACATTATCGCTGCTCAGGCCAGTGCCCTCACGCGCTCGCCTACAAGTAATGTGAAGGGTAAAGTCTTTGATCGATATGTCTCGATCTGGTTCGAAAACACAGATTATGATATGGCTGCTGCCGATCGTTAGTTCTCTTTACCCGCTTATGACCAATGTATCGCTTACATGGAAATAGCCAACTTCCAGTTCTTTGCCGAGAAGGGGATTACTTTACGTAATAAATTTGCCGTAACTCACCCAAGTGAGCCAAACTACAGTATGTTTTTTTCGTTTTGTTATTCACTTGTCTGGATTTTGAACACCAGAAGTCAGATCAATGAGAAGATACGGAAATAATTTGCCGATTTTTATTATAGTGGCTGCTGTTGGTGGCGAGTATTTTGGTCTTGACTCGGATCCTTTTACGGCCATTCCCCGAAATGTGTCGTCTGTGGTTGATTTGTTAGAAGAGAAGGGAATTACTTGGGGTGTATACCAAGAAGACATGCCCTACTCTGGTTTTCAAGGTTTTGAGTATGTGAATCAGCAAAACGGTGCTAATGATTACGTACGCAAACACAAGTAAGCGAGCCCCTCTCTCGAAGTGAAATATCAATAAAACTGACACTTTTACAGCCCCGAGATTTTGTACGACAGTGTTGCTACAAATCCCGATAGAGCAGCACTCGTCAAGAACACCACCTTATTCTTTGAAGACCTCAAGGCCAATACACTCCCTCAATGGATGTTCATCACCCCCAACATGACTTCAGATGGTCACGACACCTCGGTAACCGTTGCCGGGGAATGGCTCAGAAACTTCCTGGAACCACTTCTCACAGACAAGAACTTCATGCAGAATACCCTCGTCCTCATCACCTTCGACGAGAACGAAACCTACTCCATCCAAAACAACATCTTCTCCGTCCTCATCGGCGACGCGGTCCCCGCCGAGCTCGTAGGAACAACCGATACAAACTACTACAACCACTACTCCGAAATCTCCACCGTCGAAGCTAACTGGTACCTTCCCATCCCCCCTTACCCCAAACCAACCACTAACCCAAGCTTCTTTAGGGACCTCCACACCCTCGGCCGCTGGGACGTCGGCGCCAACGTCTTCTCCATGGTCGCCTCCCACACGGGCGACCGTCTCCGCACCTGGACCGGCGACTTCTCCACCATGTTCTTCAACTACTCCTACCCGGGGATCTTCAACACCCGGGGCAAATGGGCGCCGCAGCCCGTGCCGGACGTGCACTCGCGACGCAATGGGCGCACGACGTTACCCGCTATCAAGGAGACGTGGGAGAGTTTGCAACCGAGGAATTATTACCATGGTGCTTTGGAGATTCCGGATGGGTATCATGTTCCGGTTTATCCTCCGCTTGGAGCTTAGGAATGTTGGTGGAGAGGTGGTGGTGGTGGAGGGGTGATTTTTAGAATATAATTTTAATTGTGGGTTTATGGAGGTGTATGTGTGGATTGGTGACTATTAAAATGAGTCCTGAGGACTCGTGTATGAACGTAGTTACAGTCTATGGACTACCTACTATAAGATTCTCGGTAAGGCCATCGAATATCCTTACTCTCACCCATTCTCGGACAGATTTTCAACCTTTCTACTTTCCTTATAGTAGATTATATTAGTACTTAAATAATTCTTGTTCTATACAATTATTAAAGCCATTTAGACCTCTTATATCTAGCCTACTTGTTTTCGCTGATAGAATAATTTAACACAGACCTGGCTTAGATAATATTTACCATTTATTTAAGTCTAATACCTTGTTTTATAATAACAATTACGAAGATCCGCGTATTTAGATTCCCTCTACAAGTTCATATACAACGCTAACAAACGTCGTTTATAATAATAAAAATCGCTGATGGAATACACTTATACCACGCTAACTTATTAGACTACCAAAGTACGGTATAATGTACTTTACAATCCCGACCTCTGACTCCCGCTCCTCGTCTGAAGAATACGCCTTTAAACCTTTTCCAGAAACAATCTGAGGACGTCTGTACTATACCATATGACTACATAGTAAGATCCTTGTGTGGCGGCTTCGGACGAAGTATATTTGAGACGAATAGGGAATGCCGATGACTAGCACTTCGGACCTAAACTTCTACCATTTGTTATAAGACGATTCCATCTCAGTAACAGAAAATTCGAACGACGCCAGTATCAAAGTTACGGTATAAGAGATACTAATGTTATCCGAAATGGTGTCGCTATCAAGCTTCGGCCACCTGGTATACAACGTAGGCGCTTGGTTGTATTTACACTATAAAACAAGGAAAAGGTCGTGTTCCACTCTTCGACCTTGATTCCTAAACCTAAGCCTCAAGGAAAAGAATAGCTGGAGAGATGTGGGGGGTTGTTTTGCTGTGACCTACTCGAGTATGCGTGTGCTAAACATACATTATTTATATCGACATGGTGACCATTGATCCATCCCGTAACTTTCCACTATAGGTAGGCAAAACTCACAATTGTATCTAGCCGATAGATAGTATCCTACTCGTACCGAAATAATCAACGGGAGTACGAAGCCAAATCCTATCGAGCGGTTTACCAACCGGTAAGTAAACCGTTACGTAGTAGGGGATATACTATAAGTACCTCGTATGTCTCCTACGATCCACGTATAACAGTTCAAATTTCCCAACAGTACACAGTTACGAGTCCACCAGAACCAAATCACACCCTAAAAAAGGGTCTCGCTTATTCTGACACCTCGAACCCTCGGTTCCCATGAAACTTATCCTCGCACTTATGCTGCATAGCATCCTCGCTACCTATTCATATGCGGTGACAAATCCGGTAATTAAGGAGGCCATTTGCTACAACCCACCGCCCTTCACACGACGACGGAACTCGAAATCAAGATCCTTGCGGCGACACCTTCGAGAATCCACGTTGCACACAATTCAGTTGTAAGAGTATCCCCGGAAATAAAAGATCGCGTTGTCGGTAGGTTTTTCCTGCTTCTGACACGACTCCAAGGGGAATTCTTTGCTGATGCGGAGATTTTGATACGGTAGGAGACCGTACTATTTGGCCCCCCCATTGGAGCTCCATGATAAATCGATGTTGGAAGGAATGAGTGGGTATATAGGTGGAGAACGGTGCAGTGTGGATTCGAGGCTCCTGATCGCTGGAATCCCTCTTCTTATACGCGGAAGAGTGATTTTAGCGGGTGCTTCGTGCTGTTGGACTTTTTTTACCTACGGATAGGGAGGATCTGTAGAAATCTGTTCTCTGAATAATATCAAAGTAGTCTTGCTAGCTTCCTTGTACTCCACTTTGGGTACACGTTCTTTTGCCCCCTTGAGAGTCTGGAAGGGGGTATAAAAATTATGTCTTGATAGTAGTATGTTGTGTTATGAGTATGAAATAGGTGGTTTGGCTAAGCAGAGGATTGAAATCTTTTTTTTGTAGATTTTTTTTTAGTTAAGTGGTAATGTGGTTAGGTTTGCTAAACTGGCTATTTACTAACTCGGCTTTTTAGAGGAATTCTCTGTAATGATTAGAAAAATAACCACTTACTATTTTTTTGATAATTGTTATAAATAATTATTTATAATAATTAGCTTGATATATCTAATAAATTATATAAATCTTATGAATCTTTAATTATAAGATAAGTAGGTTTATATTTACTAATTATAAAACAACAAAACACTACAACTCTACTCTATAAGGATTAATTTTTCCATACTTCTAGAACTAATTAGTGTGCATGATATGATAGCGAGCGAAGTTGGAATTATTGATATGATATTTGGGATATACATACATGTGCATGTAAACTCCTTCACGATGTGTCACCACCTTCCTACTTGTAATTCTCTCAGTACGGCATCCCAGAAGTAAGATTACTAAAAGGCTAACAATGATGAAATCGCAAACCGCAACAGTCATAATTAATTGCTACTATTGTGCCTATATCCTCTACTCTAAGTGAAAACTCTGCATAATATCAGACCTTACTGTTAAAATTCTAGTTCTTTTTCTGGGAAGTGGGTTTTAGCTACAATACGAAGCTCTCTACCAGAAAATAAACAAATCTTGGAAAGCACCATTATCGAGGCTCATGAGATCCTGACTTAGTAATTATGCTGTGAATATAGAGTCGGTATGGAACGATGGGGACCAGTCCGTAGCTAACCACCTAGCACAAAGACTTTATAATTCGATTTCTTCTCATCTATTTGCTTCTTAAAGAGGTTAAATGAATTTCTTGGCGGGTAAAGAGGAATGAAACCTTTGGGGGGAAGCGGGGGGATAAAGGTTGCTAGTAAAGTGTTATGCATAGTATTGAGATTTCGAGTACTGTCAAGAATCTTATCATACTCTAACCCACGATCTACCATCTCAAAACTCCTTCTTTCCCCAAATCTATATTCCGCAACCATGAATCCTGATGGGAAGTTTCTTCAAGGATCCTTTCCTTATGTTTGGGTTGGGGGGAAAGGTCGACATTTCGTAGCAGCACAGAAACCGGTACAGCATGATGAAAGCATACAGCCTCCGATTCCACCACCACACCACTCACACGAAGCATAGACCGGGAGACAGGTTCCTGGTGGATTAGGTGTTGGTTGGCAAGCGACTGCGGTTATTGGTTGAGGAGGACCGAGTTGCACAGTCTTTCCTGAGCCGGATGGTGGTGGTGTAATTCGTATTGGGCCGGTTGTGTAGAAGTTGCAGAGACCCCAGAGATTGAAATTTTCTGCGACTTCAATGGTGTTTACGTTGAGGTTGTTGTCTGGGTTGCTGTTAGTTTTTTTTTCGGGACTGTGAGGTGAGAGTGAATTGATACTTGTGTAGTAGGTGTTTCCATCTGCCACCATGTTAAGTGTGTATGTTGATGGGCCGCCGTGGAGGGTTAAGGTGAGTGGTCGGTAACCTGTAAATGGATCGCGGGCGGCTATGTTTGGTGTTGTTGGCATGGCAGTGGCCAAAGTCGCCAAGGCGGAAGCGAAGAACAGAGTGTATCTCATTTCGTTGTTTGAATTAGAGTAATAGCTTCTATTTCTTTTTGAAGTTATGCTATGTGGGGGGGTCTTGAGAATGGGAATGCTGTGTTTTATATACCTAGGAGAGGATAGCAATTGGGTAAAATTTATTACCCAATGAATTTTGATGATCATATTCAATCGGGGAAAACCGACTACGGACGTTTCCAAACGTACAAAATTAACACGTAAGATATGTCCTTAACCGTGCTGCTATCGAACTCAATCCCGGGTTGGACATAGCATCGGATTGCCCAGATCCATTGAGCGGTGTACTTTGCCGATCTCACACTATAATCAGATCAAACATAAGAACGCAAGCCACGGATCTCGTATTGAATCCAGAAGTTTGTTTCCCAATAAGAAGATGCTAACTTCAAGTGAAAATAGGGCTGAAGTCAGGCGGATATCATACGATCCTAGGCAACCGGCCGGCAAATTTGTTGTTCTTGCATTGATCTCGTATTACGTTCACTTTTGTGGCTACACTGCCCCTCATTACCTCTCCATGCAGAAGTGCTAGCTGTGATACCTCGTGTCTTCGGAGCTGAAAATGAGGCGCTGGTAGCAGGGTGTGATGTTCCACAATGAAACTGGACGATAGATACCTCAAGCCCGTTTCTGTACTTGAGAATTATCCAGTCAGGTGCGTCAAATTGTCAGCACTAAATAAAAAGAATTTCTTTGGCTCATGTTCTACATCGGAACTATGTAAGCTTATGAAGCGCCATCAAAATCTACGTCATTGTTACCTTGGCTGAGTCGGTTCGCTTAAGCCCCTAATGACTCGCAGTAATTCTGAGCCTTTTGCATGCCAAACCTGTAGCTGCCATGAGAACTGGAAAATCTTTGAAAAATGGCTTTATTAAGGCAGCTTTGTGTTTTTGAAAGTCAGGAGGATCACTTTGTTACTTTCTGAAAGCTTTCATCATCGAGGACTGATTCTGAAGGTTGATCGTAGGTATATCGAATTGTCTTATTGCTTATGGGAAGAAGAAACAAAGTACCTAAACCCCTAGAACAGCAATGTCTAAAACCAAACTCTCAATATCGTCTATCCATACTTAACGATTGGAGGCTTGAATCCATTATCTATGAGGGAGAATTAGCGTGATTACAAAAGTACTAGAGAAAAGAAGTTTCTCTTATTTCAATTCAAAAGTAGCGCCAAAACTGGTACCAAAACACAAATGGTCCTCTAATCTTCCTGTGATGTTTGTGTATCGTTTGGAAGTACAGTACATAGATACTTGCCCCCAGCATAGCCTGTGCCACACCCATCAAAACACTGCATGCCGGTGTGTAATCTTACAGCTCAACGCAGAACGATATTGTACCTTAAATGTACCATAATCGATAAGGATCGAGAGATTCAAAAACATGAAAATAATAGATAGAAAATGCTATAGTGGAGTCCTTTGAATTTCAGAAAAATGATACAGGCTTACCGCGCAGGCTTCGCCGCAGAAGAAGCTCCGGTGAGCCCCACTCTTAATGCAAGATTCGACAACACCACCCTCATGGACTCAATCAACAGCATTGATTCCGCCCCACTGAGAACCCTAAATGTACCAAAGATGAGAGTCCACCGACAACTGATGCGTTTCGCCATCCGAACTGTTCTATACATTGTGTTGGCTTGGCTCGCCCTGGCATTATTGTGGGCATTTCTTCCCTCTCCAAATCCAGAACGTGCCGATGGCAACGGCGTCGACTATCCAACGAGAACGCTTCTTTCCGGCAAGACTCTCACCAGGGTATATCCGTGGGTGCCTTATATCCATGTGTGTCTCGAAAAATAGCTGATAGTTGTCTACTCAGCACGGAGGAATTCAGGGGATGGGGTTCCAATTACGGCCGTTCGGGCTTCGCGCTGGATTATCAATTCGATGCCGATAATCTCACTATCCGCATAGGCCAAGACCATATTTTACCTTTATTTCAAGAGCAAGAAACCAATGCGACCGAAGAATCGTTGGAAATACGGCTCTCGACGGCTGCAGAACATAAGCGGGCAATGATAGAGGTAATGTGTGCATCCATATCAAAATAGCATAACTAAACATTCACCCAGAAAGAGGTCTTGTCCTTGCGGCATGAAATCCAGAAAGGTGTCTTAAGCCCTGGCCAACGACCAGAAATACGAGACGTAGAACGAACATCCGAGCTTCTAGAGAAACTCGAATCGTATTCATATCTAGACACCAGTGTCATAAAGAGGACCAAAATCGATAAAGTTTTGAAAGTCATGTCGAAACTCCCAGATCGTGCTTCCCTTGACGACCTCATTATCCAAAAGCGGGCCACCACTTTGCTTAAGGAATGGAACATGCGTCTCGCGTACCCGCAACATGCGGGTATAATTGCGCGGTTAGGTGATAAAGACGGTGCAAATCTTCCTTGGTTTGGATTTGCAGATGCAGTATTGCTCTATTGGTGCATACATAAGGATGTAGTTACCATCCCAATCATTGCCAAGATACGCAAATGGAGTCAAGGAGAAAACGATTTTCGAAATATATCGTTATATTATATCGTCGAGAGCCCTAGTATAGAAAGAGGCCCTATATTGACGCTCGAGCTGCGGGACAAGGATGTGTCAACTGTGAAAGTGGCAGTACCAGGGCGACTGAAATCTTCATCACCGTCCTGGACATATCAGATCAGAGTTATTATCATTCGCATTATTGCGCCCACGGCAGTGCTGGTTAACGATACATTCAACAAAGTTTTGGGGGTCACAATCCAAGCTATACTAACTATAGCCACTGCTGTGCTTTGCATCCTCCCTTTTGTCTTCCTTACTCTAGCTTTTATTTTCTCACTTTGGGGATGCCTTGGTGGACAATCTTTCGAAGATATCACACAAAGATTGCAAGATCGTCTGGCGACCCTTGATCAGAACAGACGTCTCAAATTTCTCAAATTCGGTTGGCTACATGATTGCCTTGACTCGATTTACCGGAACGAAAAATTTCGAACTGCACTAGATATATGTCGGCACGGATGGCACCCTGAAATTGTTAAGAATAGGGCTGCAGAAGATGAGGAGGCCGATATAATGGAAAAGGCCGAACACGGCGAGCCGGAGAGTATAGATACATTCAAACCATAGACGCACGTTCAGCGTTTTTGTTATACAGCTTATAGGAATTATCTCACAGCTCCTGAAATATCCTTGTCACTTCTGCCATCTCTGGGCATCATTTTGCAATAGTATGGGGCATTTGAAAAATGAATTGGTGTCCATCGTTGGTTGGTTGCATGCCCCTCAGCAATCGGCATCGATCCAATAGCAGAAGAGGATGGATGACCAGAAGTGAGAGGTTCTACGCATTTTTTCGCTTAGAGATCTTGAATTAAGTATATTATTTCTGTACCTACATATCTCTAGTCTATCTTTATTAAAGTTGCCATATTCTTTTATCTATATTTGTAACCCAATGGTGTCGTTCCAAGCACTTTGGAGCTAACACGTTACAATTTATAGACGATCTTAACAAGCCTTGTCCACATTCATTTCCACCCATGGGACGACGATCCCATTCCATTTTCCTCAACACAACGCGATTTGCCCGTTAGTCGCGACAATTCGAGGAAAATCTCCTGCAGCGCGGCACACCGAACCACAGGCTTTTTCATTTAGTGGCCATCTCCCCGTTACCACCAGGGCAAGGTTCAGTGGGTAGATTCCCGACTTTTGTAGAGGCCCAATAACGTTCGGAAGTTGATATTCCCATGCTCATATCAAAATTTCGTCTTTAAGTCGAACCTCGAAGACTCAAGTAGGAGACATCGAGCTATTCCGTAACCGCGCTAAAGTCTCCTCATCTTGACTTTCTCCATTCCATCCTCTGGCAGGCCAGCCTTGTGGCAGAGTCGATGAAGGTGGGAGTATCCATCGATTGCCACATGTTCCTTCTTCCCCACACTCCAGGTTGCAAAGCCCAAAAACGTTACAATAACATTCCTTTGCATTTGGGCAATGGACTGCTTCTTTCCCAAAAATAATGTGCCATGAATATTCGAAAACTCGACCACTAATAGCGTCATCTAGTGGTGTTTCCAGAAGCCATTGTCGCCAGTGGATATAGTCTTCCCGAGACCTTGAACGAATCTTTTCTCGCGTGAGTGCAAACTGACCACAACAGGAGACACCAACGACCATGGGGAGGGTCTCATTTGGGAAAAGTTCTCCAAAGGCTTTACCATATTCTAGTTGGGTGGTTTGAGAAGCTTGTTCGGGTGAGTTTATGATTTCTGGGTCAAGCTGCAACTCAGCTGGACAACCCAAGATCCAAACGCATCGAAGATTTACGTAGCCTTGGGATAAAACGAATGGGATTTGCAGATTTTGAAGGACGGGAACACCGTCTGAATTTTCGTAAGTAAGCTACGTTACTCTGAGTTGGAGGATAGAAACTAACCATATAAAGGGTCATCGTTGTGCCATTGATACCGTTGGCTGTGCATAAAGACCATGACATCTGGAAGGGTGTCGTAGTAATCGATCATGTATGAGAGATATACCATTGCCTCGCGGCCTTTGTTTTTGGGTACCCTGGGATGAGAAATTTCAGAGTCTCCAATATATCTGTTGATTTGCCAGCCTCGGATATTGTCCTGGATCCACGAAGTGTCATCTGATGACATACTGGCAACAACTAGTGCTTTCGTTGGTCGTTGCCCTTTGTGCGAAAATCCCGCGGATTTCTCTGGGGTGTTTGTGACCATTGACAGGTTGCGATTTTGGGGATAGCTGTTTGTTGAGAATAGCGAGAGGGTGTAATGACAGACAGCTATGAAGCCGATGAGACCGAGCAGCACATTTACTCGCTGTCTACGGTGCATCGCCCATGCAAGTGGTGATGATTTTATCATGGTTAGTTTGGATTCCGGGCGCAATGAAAAGCACTCTGTGCTTCTGTCGTCATTTTATGTGAATGCAGGCACCACGGCCTTTGATATGGTTTCTTGTTTCCCAACCCTCGTACCCACATCGTGACTCGGCAAGTATATCTTACGGGGGTGATGTTGGTTCCGGGGTGTCAATCTACATTGGCGCCATGCAACGTTTTTGCAGACCTTGCTGGGTATCCTTCGCCTGGTGTGTAACTGACCAGTCAGATGTAAGAGAATGTCCGTAGCAGATATATACGCCTAGGGTATGCTGTTAAGCGTCTACAGAAGACTCAGAAGTGCGTAATTGCTGTTCGGTGGGTCTATTTCGGGATGCCCACCGTGTTTCTAATTTCTGTTGTTTCATCTTAAGATGGGGCGAAGGGCTTGATTTACGATGACCCTACAAGGATGATCACGAACCTTCAAACGTCAAAGCTAGTCAGGGCAAGGACTTCCAAAGTCTTTTGGTGTTTGCACTGGGAACCGGGGTTTGCGTATGGACCGCAGATACCGAGTATTACTCCGAAAATGCTGTCCTTTTCACCATCCCGATCCGAGGCTACCAACGGGAGCCATTACATAAGAACCTCGATACTAGGATATGGTCGGAGCCGGTATCCATAAGGTTATAACAGATGTTACCCTTATAGTAGGGTTGTTTTGGCTGCAAGAAACGTTTGCGTATACTCGTATGGAGGATTATTTGTATAGCTATTGTACAGTATGCAGTCTGTCTAATGGATGAATTACCCAATAATTTTAGCGAAGGGCTCGATGGAAAATATGTCCACCAACGTTCTACAGTATCAGGTATCGTTTCTGGCCCAGAATTGCGCGTGCCACCCGTGTTATATCCTCTGGTCCTGCCCACAAAGCAGATTCGATTGGATAAGCAACAACCAATCCTCTCACTTCTCTGAAGCCAGAGCTATGTGGGAGTGAGCACAACCAACTTCCAATTCCTTACTAAATATCGCCATATCATATGAGTTGACAAATTTGTTGAGGTTCGTTACTGTAGTTGGCTATACTTTGGCGAGCCTCAGACTTGTTGAGAATCCCATGTGCATTTTGCATGACTTCAACATGAGACGCGAGGCGACTAAGGAATTTCGGACGACAACGATCCCTTTGCATCCTCGCCAACAAGGTCAGAGTCGCCCAACTGAGGCTCAAAAGTGCCAAATAGACCAAAAACATTAGAAGTCCAGTGAAAGTCAAGGCCTCAAAGCCTTAGCGACATAACTCGTTTCAAGCAAACACTGAACACATCCATATAGCAATCAATGCCACTCATTGTCCAAGTCCCACACCCTTCCATAACAATATGCATGCTAGCATAATCATCAAAGTTCATTGTGAACTTCTGACCCAGTAGAACCATTAAGTTTGCAAAGCGCGTCCCAGTCGTCGGCAACAATATCCCCCCAAGTATTCTCGCAAAATGCACCGTCGTTGTTTACGAAGGCGCAATTGGAGCAGCCGTTATTCTTGTATGCACCGCATGCCTTCTTGGTGGCATTGTCGTTGGCGGCGACCGTGGAGGTGTCGCTTTTGCATCTTGCGATGGTGGATGCATTTGTTATTGCGCCAGACGCTAGAACAGCGATGAAGATAGAGGTTGGAAATCGCATTATGAATCTTTTTCGAAGATATGTATACGTTTCTGAATCAATAGTGATTATTGAAGGAGTTTTGTTTTGAGCTGAACCTGCAGTAGTGGCGAGCGGGATTGGTACAGACGGAAAAGGTCTACATGGAGAGAGGGGTACGGTACCAGTATATATCTTCTGTGAAAAGTATGGTTTCGTATCGCATAGCTAGCGTGATACTAGTGTTGAGACCACCATCCAGACTTCTTTCTACTGTCAAAAATATGGTTTCTAGTGCATAGCTAGCATGATACTGAAGTTGAGACGAATTTCGAAACTGGCTTGTGAAATTAAAACGAGGTTTGCGAGGTTTGCGAGGACCAAAATGCTAAAATGCTAGAATTTGAAGCGATCAAGTCACTTATTCTCGATGCGACGGAGTACAATCATGAAGTGAAAGGGCTCCATTAGTGCATGAGACTTGGCCTTTTCGTTTCGCTTGCTGAATGTATGCCCGGAATATTTCAACGCCCACTTACCTCTACCCTTAGCTTCATATCAATATCTACACCCTTTGTTAATTGTTAGCATGTAGAGTAGTAGGCCCTTTACCGGCCCTGTCGGGGGTTTTTACGGTCAGTATCTGACCGACGACACATGTTTGAGTTCTAACATATAATGCAGATACAGATACAGAAGCCCCAAAAGCGTTGAATACGGCCTCGTAGTCGTTGTGCCTTTATCGGATGATGTAATTGTTTCCAAATATTGAGGAATTGTTGCACTGTTAAAGCCTTATATTGATTATAAACATAAATTACCAAAGCTTGGGTACCTTGGCAAAAGACTTCCCAAAAAAGTTGATTAATTAATCATGGCCATCTGGAAGTAACAGAGAGAGATTCAAGCCCATTATCTTACATGATATAGGAGGAATTCTACATCTAAAGTTGTTGTAATTCATCAGAACCCCAATCCCAAGTATTATGTTTGGCAAGACAGACAAACAAAGAAAGAAAAGCCCTTGGACCATTAATAGCACATAAAAACCATATCTTCTTCACTGGGATGTAGTGTTATAGAGCAAGTCCATAACGCTCTTTTTGCTACTGGTCATGTCATTCTCTTGTTAAGCGAATGAGTCCATGGTCCTTCGCAGAAACATATCCAGTCAAACACAAAGAAGACATACTAAGCTGTTTCATACCAGAGACTACAGCGTCATACGCCAAGTCAGTAAAACGTGGCTTGGTTATTGGCCAAGTTCCTGCTCACATGGCGCCTCTAGCAAGACTGATATATACCATGTCCTCGCATTCCGAACTGTTTCTTGGACAAAAGTGTATAGGCCCGCCGCACTTCGCAGTATGCGCGAGGTATATTAAGATACCGATAATAGTATCGAGCGCGTCTTTGATCCAATCCTGACGGCGCTGGTCAATTGTCCCTGTGACCAATGTTAGTATCATGTAGCATACCAGCACAACGGATTGGTACGTGGGAAGAAGTCTTACCAATAACCCACTTGACATTGGAAGGGATTCAAAAAGCAATTGTTCCTCCATTTGATGAAATCCCAGTTTTTATGCAAATTTCAAAGCAGTCAAGGTTGCTTCGGAAACTCTCCTTCCCTCCTATAGAACCAGCAGGCATGTATCCAACATACAAGTTTTAGATACAATATCATCCGGTGGATTCATCGCCAACTTGTCAACCCACATTCCTGCGATGAATCCTGCGGGTTCATGCATCTCATATTTATCGACCAAGATAGTAAATTGGGTCACCAAAGTACGGTAGGTCTTTTTGCGACGAAATGGCTTTATTCTTTGCGTGGACGATGTTCATGAGAATAGTGAAAGCCGCGGGATCATCATCTGGCAAAGGAATCTTTACGCTTCCGTTCCTCCGGAGAGCTTTTACCTCGTGAGAGGTGTATTGATGCATAGATTTGAAGACACGTGACGACAGTGATAATTGCCGGGAGACCAACATTGTTGTCGTCGGCTGGCAATCGTCTCTCTTCCTCAACCTAGATCAATTTAGCTGGATGTTATCTATCAAGATTAGATTGATCGCAACTATCCCGTCGAAACTTTTACCTTTTGGCTATGACCTCGCCA
This sequence comes from Hymenoscyphus occultus, assembly GCA_900536445.1. Taxonomy (NCBI): domain Eukaryota; kingdom Fungi; phylum Ascomycota; class Leotiomycetes; order Helotiales; family Helotiaceae; genus Hymenoscyphus; species Hymenoscyphus occultus. The sequence goes on along the minus strand of UNPT01000001.1, from coordinate 99,710 downwards.
TAAAAATCAAAGACAAGAACTTGTGGAACCATGAATTTTGAGTGGATGAAGTGGGGATGTCCGTTTTATTTCCTCCTTGCTTCTTGAAAATCAGAGTTGTAATTACGGTATGATAGACAGTCGTAATTGGCACGTCGATTAGTGGCAGGGCTTGATTTCTGTTCCAAGCGGTGATTTCATTGTTCAACCAATCAGAAGTCTCAATAATGAGATACTGAAATGGAAACCTGGAACGCCTGCGCGCGCGTCACGTGAACAACCAAAGTTCCTAGTTGTAAATGGATACCTTGAGCCATATCCTATAGACAAATGCCACAATTTATCTCCGTATGAAGATATAGGGCTAATAGTTCATGATATAGAGCCCCTCGTCTCTATAGTAGTTGGCAGCCAGGTGACACAACATCACTCATTCCTCCAACTGACTGGGATAATAGGACCTGCTTCCTCTATGCGAGATTGACGCCGACCAATTGGACATACGCTCTGTATATTGTTGTTGTCCATGTATAGTATACGGGTTGTATCATATGACTATTTCCTATTTGATGTACAGTACATGCCTTAATCGCTTTCCTATAACTAAAACTTTTGTATTTGGGGTGTGGAATAGGCCTGCCTATCCACAAACCTTGGAATACTCGAGTAAACCAATTTTGTCATGGGTATCGACTGCAATCTACAGCTGATACTGCACTCCACGTACAAACACTCTATCAATCCAGCTCCATCAATCAAACAAAATTCCTTCCAGAGTTCCGACAAGCAATTTCAGTGTCCAGTGAAATCGATTTCGACACCAAACTGGCGTGACCGGATGTTTTCAACTTCTCTCTGAATACCATCCATGATGAAGTGGCCATCTTGCCCTTTATGATTGGCTTGACAGTATGACAGTATTTCTAACTTTTTTATGGATGAAGAAACATCGTGGAAGGATAGCTGCTCATAGGGTTTCTCTGGCAACGGCCATAACTTGAGGGACAAAGCACTTCTGAGAAGACTTCCTAAAAGTGAACTCTCACATATGAATATGGATGCCGGACACAATTTCGGTTGAGGAGATTGAAGTCGTTTTATAAGAGCGCCTATCTTTGATAACGCCAAACATATGTCGTGTTGTCGAAGTCTATCGATCTCCTCTGCAAAAGTTATCAGCTTTTTATTCAAGGGGAAAAAACCAAACAAAGATTGTTCCGCACCAATTACTTTCTCCGGGATTGGCAGAGACTCAGAGAATCTTGCTCCCTGTTTGAATCGAAAACGTTTTCCAACTGTATAATATCGAGCAGTCGCGGTCACGTCTTCAAAATGCTCCTCGTGACGGAAAACATACGTAATGGCCATCCAAAGCATCAAGTCCTCGCACATTTTATGCGGTATATCTTCTTCCAATTCTGCGATCCACATATCAGCAAGAAAGCCTGTTGACTCGTGCATTCTGTACTTGTCGACTAGAATAGCCAATTCTGTAAGCATTTGAAGGGTCACTTTCTTCGGTATGGATCTGTTCTTTGCGTGAATGATATTCATTAGGATCTCGAACGCGGCGGGGTTGTCCTCGGGGAGGTTGATGGTTACTGTCCCGTTCAGACTCAGTTTGTTTCCTTCCTGGAAATTTTGTCGGAGCATGGCTTTAAAAACGTCGGAGGCTAAAGACAAGTGCCGAGAAGAGACAAGCATGGTTATCATTTGTGCTTCTGGTGTGGTTGAGTTGGATCTCTTTCGCTTCCTTCAGTATTTTATTAGCAAGGAAACCATGTTATAGGAACTGAACTTTGAATGCCTCACCCGCGAGGATTTGAATCTTTCTCATCAGCCTTTCCAGCTTCTTTGTGCTCATCGCCATTCTCCACTGCCTCTTCCTCAAAAGTGAATTTGACGTCACCTTCTGGGTCGAATATCAAATTCTGAGATGCCATCGTGTTCATGGACGGGACATATCTTGACACAAATCAGATGATTTGGTTTGACTGAGTATGAGGTGAGTCATGGTGTTCAACAAGCAACTGCCGTTTGTCGGACGCAAAATACGCGCCCTAGGGATCCCTGCGACGACACGAGATCACGTGACTTCGCCTGCGGTAACCCATCTAAACATTTTCCTATTTCCCATTCACTCCAAGTAAAGTTCTCATCCAAAAGAAAAGGTTCAAGCCCCACGAGTGGTGTTTTCGCCGTGCTAGACTATTAGCATGCGTTTTACGTCTCAAATTTGTATGCTATTTTTGAATATATTACAATGCATTTTGCAGACCTAAGTTCAGTGCTCAATAGCCAGAATTCAAACCTCTTATCTCTTTCAAGTATATCTAAACCTCTAAACTTAAAAGCATTTTGAGCGTAATTCTTCAAAGTCAAGGTTCGGTATCTGGAAGTATATTGCTGGACTTTCGAACTCCATTCTATTTGGAATCCTTTCAGACCTCTTGGCAAATTCAATCGAATATTCCATAGAGGAGGTCTGGAATGGAACGAAATTCCAGATGTCGGAATTTGTGCAGCAAAGTGGTCTCTGACGCCCTTTATTTCTCTTGAAGTTTTCGACATGCTGCTAAATAACCTTAATTTATCTAGAACCAGTTAGATGTATCGAAAAGTTTAAATTCAGGTGCTCAAAATATCCAATGTCAGACTTTATACAAGATATGGTATCTCGGAAGAAGCCAGCAAGCACTCGGAGATATTAGACTACGAGCGAATGACATTTTTAGGGCTGGTGGAATTTGGCCTTCTCACTTTTGGGTTTGCCTACAAGGGTAAGCGAACCTAATGGCTTGGGAAGGAACCTTTGCACAACACCGAAGAATTATACAAGGGCCCATCGGGGCAACTATAATTGCGTGTCGATGATTGAAGTTGCATTGCACGCCTATTGACAACTAGCGAGTGGGCCTTTTTCTAAATTCTCTAGAACTTACGTAAGGAGCCTTGCGCCGTAATCAACAACAGAATTTTTCGGGGTGCGCTTTGGTATCTTTGGTAGCGAATCTGAATCTACCTGAAATCGTAACTCTTGGACTGATGAATGCGACTCGATTCCAATTCGCAGGGTTTGTTCAGGGGAATAACAAATTTCAGGCTGACATTCCTTCGCCAATCTCAGACTGCAAGTGGGATCCCTTTAAGGAGGAGAAAAAAGACGCCGATTTGAGGCACAGGGCCACCCCACCTAACACCACCACTACCTAGCATTCAAAATGTATATAAAACCTACCCAAATAGATTCAAAGAATATAGGGACCGCGATGGATAAATCACACTTTACTAGACATTATTCTACTATTTAATTTGTATGTGTTGTGATGAAAAGTCGAGATCATTATTTAGACGTGCTGATAGGTGGGGTGGCCTGTGCCTTAAATGGGCGTCTTTTTTCTCCCCCTGAGAGGATCCCACTGCGGACGCTGTACGCCGCTAAGCGAACATCTGGTATTACCCTATTTGGACTGATTACTACCCACACTGCCAACACAGCCTCCCATGATGGCTACGACGTATAAGTGCTTAGGAGATTCATTGAATCTTTTGATCATTTATATACTTGTAGCCCACACGCTTCAGGACTCAAAGCACAAATAGTTTTTTTTCTTTTTTCAGTTGTTGTCGCAAAAACACGTACCAAACAACGTCAAAATGGGTTCGTTCGACTACCGCGACGGAATTTCAGTTATACAGATAATTGTATTCCCAATATTTCTATGGGTCGGTCTCAAGTTTAAAATGGAACAAAAGCCAGGCTGGTTCGGAATCAGCTTTTTATCATTATGCCGAATTGTTGGCGGAAGTTGCATGCTTGCCCTCATAAATCGAAATTCGAGAGGCCTCTGGGCTACAGTATTGATATGCGAAGCGGTTGGGATACTGTTATTGGTATTTCTTCTCTTGGAATTACTCGAGAAAGTGTTAGATCCCTTGTTTCTCTTGCTCTACTTCTACCCAAGCTTACCTAGCCTGCAGAAATAAGTCTACAAGCGTTATCCATAAGAATTACTTTCTCGTCCCACAGATACTCGCGTATGTTGATATGGGAGTGTCGATCGCAGGGTTTGTGATGGTTGGCCGAAGAAAGGATGCCTTGGCACCTACTCCTTATAGTCGAGCTGGTATTGCACTCAACACGCTTATTTACCTCTGGATGGTTGGAATATTCTTCGCAATGTGGTTACGTCGGAGTCCAGTTCCAAAAAGGGACAAGCCTGTTTTGGTATGCGTGGCCATTTGCATACCTTGTTTGGCAGTACGGATGGTGTACGCGCTTCTCTATATTATCACAGCCAACAAGCTTTTTAATACAGTTGTTGGACACCCAGCCATATATATGTTCATGGCAACATTACCTGAGATAGCTGTTGTGGGCATATGTAGTTGGACAATTTTGAAGCTGGGCCCCCGAAAAGAGAGTAGAAAAGTAGAGGGGGCGGAGGGTGAGCGGGATCTTCCATTGGTGCAATCAGTATCTAGATAATTGCATTCAAAGACCCCATCAAATCCAGATACATCAAGTCTCCATCAAATACTTCAAACGTGATGGAAGCCGTAGGTCGGAAATCTCGGTGCTATTCGAGAATATATTGCAGTATTTTGCACCGCTATCACATCATCTAGAACTTGACGTGAAGACCGAGCGACCTATAAATCTTTCTTCCCTTGTTTTGGGCTAACCCTGGCGCGCCCGAAATGGCATCACTCTCGCTGTCGGCACTGAACTCATTATAGTTCTCCTTAGGCAGGCGCTCTCAATCATTTTTAACTTCTCCCAGTCTAGCGTGATATAGGCCACTCGGAAAACACTTCGACGGCTGCGGTACACTCCCTCCCTTTTCAATCATGATACATGCATTGGCTTTGCTTTCGTGCTCCTGGACTCCTAAGCGAATGTTACTTTTCTTACTGCTCAACAATGCAGCTTGCGTAAGCTTTCTGTCCAACAACTACACTCTTTTCTCAACCCTCCTCAAAAGTTGCCCAAGATCCTTTTCCCAGAATTTTGGCGGTAGTAAAATATCGCAAAATCAAAGCAGTCCACTGCCCACAGGCTTGATGGCAAGAAAGACGACGCAACCGTCAGTTTCCCGTCCTCCCAGACAAAGAAAACCATTGATATTAGGATCAAATATAAACATGCCTCTCTCTTCGTCGAGAAGATCCGATGGATATGTTTTGGGGTTCATGAAGACTTCTGCACGCTCAAGCAAATATACCCCACGATCAGGCTTGGTGTACGAGAGTTCTCTGTCTAGTAAGGGCTTGCTATCATCGAACAACAACGAAATTTCGTTTCAGCGAGGCGCACGTTTTCGCTCGAGGGTTTTTAGCGAACGCCTGACCCTGAATTGAACAAAAATATCCGGTTCTACAACTCGCCACTTAAGTGGCAGAAATACTTGTCTCGGTAGGAACTCAATTCCCTGGAACAAGAGATACCTTTCCGCTGCCAAATTACAAATACCCCCAGTGAGTCAGTGTCAGGAATACAAGCTCTTTTATTAGACCCATTCCCCTTGAGTTGTGCTCGTAGAAGAATGCAGAAGTACGACCGCGCCTGGATGATCCCAACGTTCATATTATGTCCAGCATTCGTCGTAGAGTATGTGGGAACTTTGCACCGCATGCTTGGAACGCTGAAACAGTCCCCAGAGCCCATGAACACATCAGCAGTAGGAGCTAGCGTACTAGTTCAATTCGCAGGGACTGTATCGGTGCATTGCCAACAGAATATCGTATGGTCATTTGACACCTTGGTGGTTTCTTCCTGTAAGTGATTAAATGCCTTTGAACCCTCTTCGGAGGGCAGGGGTACTGTAACTTGATATCGAACAGTCCAAGCATGCAATATGCCATATCTTCAACTCGCGTCGTTAACCACCTCGATAGCCACGACATTCCCTTTTCAGCACTCACCGAATCCAAGAATGATGGATTCATCAAAACTCCAACGTCAATTCCAGTTATTTCTTCAATATGAGGCGTAATCCCTGACATTTTGCAGCCTATAAACTTCTATTGAAGCGAATAGAAACGCACTGCTCTTGAATCAATCAATTCTTGAAGAGTCGATCCTCGACTCCACCGCCGGATTTAGCGGAAAACCCTCAATTTATCCTTGTCTCTGCCAATCCATGGGACGTCAACCAAGTACAAAAAACAGAGTTTTGCATCACGGTACCATGCAAACATGACATTGATTGCCTCACTCCACTCCGAAGAGCTGGTTTTGTCAATGCAATTTGTGTCAACCCAGACGTATCTCAAGTGATACAATCGTGCCTGGCGACAGGCTCCTGTGATTCTCGGATATCCCAGCTTTCGTGGTGCGGCCTCGAGATGCTGCCAGTCTTGGAACGTGACCTCGCCATCTTCCCAGGTGTGAGATAGGATGGCATAGGGCAGGATCCGGTCTCCAAAGAACTGTTCAAGTTCGAATTTCTTAGTGTTAATGAGGTGTTTTGTTGCTCCCGGTTCAGATGGAAATGGGGTATGTAGCGTGAGCGACGCTGTGTAGTGGAGATGTCTTTCCTATACACTGGAGAGTGTGATATCGCCGTTAATGTTCCAGGAGCTCATGATATAGATGATCTACAAGAACTAACTGCCTTCAACAGGGACAAGCCGTCGCCAAATTCCTGTTAAGCAACAATCTCCATCACATCCCCAACCCATCCTACGTCCGACTCAGTCTCAAGGAGGGCCCCAAAGACGTGCAAATTGCACTACAAAATTGTTAACACAAGCTGCCCAGTAGGAGCAAGAATCTATATAAGCTATGTGCTCCCGACCTGATTCTATGTATCTACTGAAACAAGTTCTCGTACTCCCATATTGTGTTGGCGACTCGATAGTACCCTATTGATCGGTTCAAGTATCTAGGATAAAATTTAACTGTGCATAACGCGTATATATTACTGCCATTCTAACCCACCCTCTCTTCACCCCTTTCACTCTCAGCCTCTCTAAGTCCCAATCTCTCCCTACCTTTACAAGTAAGTGCTTATTTGTTCCTACCTATTGTCCCCTTCTGTCAGTCCCTATCTCTTCTAGCTATACCGCCTCTACTCCCTACCTCTCCCCCCTTCACTTTCTCTCTCTCTCCCAATCCTAAATAAATACTTAAACAGACTTCGTATTCCCCACTCAAGATGTAATTAATAACCTCGACGCTCTCCTCCAATTCAATTTACCTATACTTCCAAAGATAGATGCCGCCAATCAGCTTGAAGTTCCAGGAGTAAACGGGCTCCAGCCTTATACCAATATATCAGACGCTGTAACTACAATTGCCATCGCCCATCCAGATATTTATCCCTACAAGGTGAGCAGATTTCCGATTCGTCACAATCGACACTTCTGGAATACCTCCCAAGAAGATCTTGCATTTCGGACATATATAACCACAGCATTGAGTCGAGAATCGCTGTACGGGGTCGCGGGCCTAGTGCGGACCTCCAGCTGAGAGACCGCCTCTTCTACGGTGATCTTAATATAGCGCTAGCAGAATGTGTTCGGGTCGCCCTTAGCACCAATAACTACCACATAACAGAGTTCATTCCAGGCATACAGAATATAAATCTTGGCCATTTTCGTCCCCGTCTGGAATATCCCTAGGGCGAAACATTCTATCAATTCCCGACTTCCGGGAATTGATGGTTCATGCCCGTCCTCCTACTAGACTAGGCAGTCAAATATCACGGATTATTCCGCTGCCGGTCCATCTGGTTTACAGATTTACTCGGGGTATTTCACCTGCTCTTTGGGCCTTGACGAGCTTTCTGGATAACAAGAATCAGGTACACCGGAGCAAGAACCCCTTTTCATTAACTTGCTAGTAGTGCTCTCGAGGGATTCTAACCTTTGGGGACATCAGGTCTCGAACCTGAAATAATGATATGCAAAACCACGGTTTGACCCATTAAACCTTATCCCCTTAAATAAGCAGCGTTTTGAAAAACTACTCCACAACTCAAGTACTACTCAGAGTCATTCTGAGTTGAGTTGAGTATTAGCAGCTACTCAACTCAACCCAGCTCATTTACAATGTTGTAATTAATATATATATATATATATATATATATATATATATCACCTAATACTTATATATGATTTGTGTTATCGTTTAATTTCTGGATCCGAAAAACGACTTGAATATTCAAAATATTATATTAAGAAAGCAGCGAAGCATGTGTACATCTCGCTCTTACGTAGCCTATTATATTATATCCCAGGACATCACCCCTTCTTTGACTCCAAAGAAGTAGTGAGATACAATTTGCCCCTGCCTTTCCCGAGGAATCCTCTATTTCAAGATTAGATGAATACACGCCGTCAGAAATTCCCATCAGTTAGTAAATCCCATATATAAGTAACTAGAAAAATACTATTCTTACAACCTTGTCTCGGTTATAAACAAGAAGATTAAACTAGGTTTCGGAATCTATTCCTTATTCGAGTATAGAGCGGATTAAGTCAAGTAGCGAGTTTTTTAATACCTAAGTTTAATTAAGTAAATTATACTACTTAACTTGACTACTCGAATTTAGTGTTGCGTATCGAGGGTGACTAAGCAAGCTTGCATATGTCGTTTGATCCATTCAATCACTAGTCCACAACAACAACGAATCAACTGATTGTTGTTGTACGCTCGCAAAGAGCAGTTTCTTCTTAAAAAGCTGGTCCTTTCGTCAAATCAAGTCATAAGTACTCTCCTTCAAAGTCAATTTGACGGTGTAACAATATGGCTGGTACTGGTTCAGGAAATCAAACAGGCTCAGGCTCTGGCTCTGGCTCGGGTGGCTAACAACCACCACTACCACCACTCAATCGGATGCAATTGCCATCACGTTCTCAGATGCAATTATCGTTGGGGGATCGGTTGAGAGTGGAGGAATACAACCACCGAATGGCGTTGTTGACTCAGGAGTCACAAACTCGAATTAATGCAATGGCAAACAACCCAGGAGGAGCAGGAGGTGCTGTGGCAGGACTGGCTGGGGGGCTGTTTGACCCAAATTATATATCCTCCACCTCCTACGTGAAACTGAGTATAAGCAAAACGCTATATAAAAGTAGGTATACCCTAAGAGTACTTAACGTACAGTTATAAAAGTAATATTTTCTATTTTCTAAGTTATTTTATAATAAACCTATAAATCTAAACCCTAATCCCTCTCCTAAAACAAACAACCGCGTAACTCCTTCCCACAAACCCCCCTTTCCAAAAGATCTAAGAAAACCAAGAAAGAATACTCTCTTTAACCCCCTTAATCTTCTAAAGGAAAACTGATTTCAAAACTCCCTTCGCGTAAGATTTAGATACCCTCTATATCCTTAAAAGAAATAAGAATAATAAAGTTAATCTTTACACCTTACGCGACAACCACCAAGATTCGCTCAAAACCCTCCAAAAAACCAAAAAAACCAAAAAAGTCTTGGCACGCCTCACCATTCACCCCTTTTTAAGCGAACAACTCTCACTCCACCAACACTTCACCACCACACCTCCCAACCACCCCAGAACCAATGAAAAACTTTTCCATCAACTCAAAGAAAATGAACCCCTACCTAGCGCACTAGTACACCATCACGTGCACCCGCAATTTCCCACACGACATAAACCAGCAGCAGCAGCACAACACCGAACTTTACCCATCACCACAACGACAAGATGACCCAATCGGAGGCACACCGGCAGGCATCGGCTCCGGAGGGGCACCAGCAACAGCTGGAGGCCTTTATGAGGGACCTGATCCGCGACGTCTTCCCTTCCGCCCTCAGACCAACGCCATCGCAACCACAACTTGCCAGCACAATGGCAGTTGAACGAACGATCGCGCGCTTGGAGAGCCTCGAAAGAGGCGAAGGCAGTAACACGTCGCGCCTCGCCAGCGCTGAATTTCGTGGCTCCTCCGCCGTCAGAAGACGAGGGGGGAGAACCCGCATCGTCGCTCGTCCTTGCTACGGGCCTGGACGGTGTGAGAATGCTCTTTGTGGGCATTCTCATATCGTTCCTGAGTAAGTCACATCCCTTCTCCTTCCCTTCCCTTCTTCCAATGGAGTGTTGTTGGCTTGCGAAATCTCTGCGGTCTCGAGGGAGACGATCATCTTGGAGACTCGCCTCGTGTGGGCTCGAAGATGAGGTCTACACAGACGACGATGAGTCGTGACTCGAGATCTGAGCAGGATCGAGGATGGAGCAAGGCTTCTGAGATCCAAAGCTGTCTTTACACACTCGTCGCGACCATGAGATGTCAGATCGAAGCAAAGTACACAAGCTAACGTGAACCAGAGTGGCCCTAGCACCACCAGAGACTGCGGAGATGGGGATGGAGGGGAAGGTTGTTGCGGTCGTTCGCGACCGTTGTCTAAAGGAGGGATACAATGTATCCGAGACGTTTGCGAGGCAGTGGTGTCTTGCAAACGATCTTAAGATCCTGGGCGCTGTGGCCGGGATCCAAGAGAATATTGACAGCCGTAAGTTTTGCAATCCCATCATCTCTCTCATCACTGCCCCGAGGAATAAGCATATAACACTGACTTGACATCTAGGTGAGCGCCGGTACCAGGCCTCCGGACGCACCAACTGGGTGCACGTTAATGTTCTTGCGGACAACCGACCACAGAACATGTTTGGGGAGGACGAGTACCGCGATGAGAGGATCCGGTATCTCGAGGATGACGATATTGGCCTTCAAGGCATCTTGAAGGGCAATTGGAACTCTGCCTAGTAAGTACTCTTCTCTCGCTCTCATCCCTGACTTCAAGAGAGAGGCATGTGTTCAAGAGAGAGGCATGTGCTGACATACTTGCAGCGGCAGAGAGATCAAGGAACGGTTTGCTGGCGACAAGGTCGCACAAAAGAAACAGTACAAGCTGTACAGGGCCGAGGCCAAGTATCGAAAGGACCGAGGGGAGTACCACCAGGATCTCCATTCCAAGGCGTACGCCGCGGAGGAGATCCAGCGACTCTTGGAAGACTTCGATACCGAGCACGAGCCCAAGTACGATCTCGACAAGTTCCTAGAGGAAGATGACATGCGTACCTCGCATCTTCCCTCTGAGGCGCCAGCAGCCGTTGCCGAACCAGCAGTCGTCGCCGCCCCAGATCCCGAGCCTCCAAGGGAGATGGGTCACTGGACCAAATTATACCTCGAAGCGAAAGCAGATTTCGAAGCCTTTCAGGCAAGAAAAGCTGAAGAGGATGCCAAGGACCTCGAGTCCGAGGATGAGGATGAGGAGTCTGACGGCTCGGAGCACAGTGAAGACGACGGCTCACTCGAAGCCCAGGCCAGCGACGAGGAACGACAGCCGCCATCCAATCTTCCCGAGGATGACCCTGTCGGAGAAGACGTTTGTGACGAGGAGGAGGAACTGCCAACCAACGAACCAGTACCAGACTCCCCCACAAACAACATGGCCGCGTTCCCTCCTGCACCAGAGCTCACAATGGTATGTCCTCAACCAATCCCTTATCATGATTCTCATTTTCAGAACTGACAATCTCCTAGGAAGCTTTGGAAGCGATGACGAACGAAGAGCAAGTTCTCCAATTTCTCCTCCGCCCAAATGGACGTGGCATCATCTACCAAAAGATCGATAACTTGAAGTGCACTCTCGTGGACCGTGTCAACGCCTTGGACTACTATCTCAAGAAGTATGCCGACGACCTCGACGAAGAGTCTAAACGCGCACTGGAACTCCAGATGCTGCATCACCGATCTCAACAGGAACGAATCGAGCGCAAAGACTACAGAGTCGTCGAGGAGCGTATTTTGACCGGTCAAAAGATCGTTCGCTTCGACAACCACGGAGATGAGGAGGCGAAAGGAAGATTGGCGCGCAAGAAAGAGGCCGCTGCCGCTTATCGTGTTACTCCCGACAAGCCATCCAACGCGTCTTCTGCCAAACCCTCCGACGCGACTTCTGCCAAGCCTTCTGGCGAATCTTCTGGCAACTCTTCAAATCAACCAGGAGGTTTCATGAACCTGGGATTCGAAAAGAAAGAGCTTACAGAGGCCATGGAAAAGGTTGTGTTGACGAAGGACTTGACTCCGGAAGAACGCACTAGACGACTCGCTGGTATCACTGACGAACTCACAACCGAAGTGCCCATCATGAAGAATCATGACCGCAGCGAAGAGGAGAAGGCTCACTATCTTGCACGTTTCCAGGAGTTCGATGCCAATCGCCAAAAATACAAGGGTTTCCCCAAATCTATGAAACCAGAGGCAGAGAAGGCTGAGAAGGCTGACCAAACCGACAAGCAAGATGATGCCGCCGAGGTCGAAGAACCAGACGACAAGCCGGAGATGTCTGAAAAGGCACGCGGCAAGCAACCAATTCGTCCTTGGGAGCAAAATACCACCAAGACCCCTCCTGTTACCAAGAAGCCCGTCAAGCCCAAGAAGCACTCCGAGAGCCTCTTCAAGAAATTGTCCAAGAATACAATTGAGAGCAAGCTCGAAAGCGTGAAACTTGACAACAATGACCCCATTGCCAATCTTGCAAAGCTCCGTCGTGCAAGCGCTGCCCTCATATCTGACATTGAAACCCCCACCACCCCCAGTCACGATGAAGGCGATACCACTTTCGATGCTACCCACGATCCAGATGCGGAGGAGGCAAACGTCGACGCGTTCTTCGCCGATGACACAACTGACATGGATGAGTTGCAAACCACTCCTGGCGGAACCACAAAGACCACCGAACGAGCTGCCCCTACCAATACCACAGAGTTCTCTGGAGCTACGATTCCTGAATCAGAACCCGCTCGACAGCCTCCAACTGCACAAGAACTGGCACTCCATGAGATTGAAGTGGAAGTCAACCTTATCACCAACCGTATCCCTACTCAAGAGTAAGTCCCCCTTTTCGCACCTAAACAAATAGACAACTAACAATCCATAGACGTGACTTCTTCCGGCGTGTTATGAGATTCCATCAACTCACGGGCTATAGACTCTACCGCGGAAAGTTCTTTGAGCACGATGTCGCCATGGTCATTCATCAGCTCGAACGCAGCCTCGGACACGCCCCCCCTGAAGGCATCGACATCGGAGTCATCTGCAAGCTTCTCGGACTCTGCAACAACGACCCCATTCGCGCGTACAGTTTCCTGAAGATGTTGTATGAGGATATCACCGTATATTTCGAGGAGATCGGCGTCCGAAACGCGACCTGGTCGATGTACGAGGCCACAATCTTGCGATGGGAGTTGTACTACTGGCACTGTCTTCTGACCATTGAGGCAATTATGACGCGGCATAACATTGTAATCGCTCAAGACTGAATGCTTGCTTTCTCGCTCTTCTTGAATTCGACAGGATGGTTTGGAAGGCCAATTTCTCTTTGGGATTTGGTTGGAATACATTATCGTTGGTGGATGGAATCTTGGGAGACACCTCGTGTGCACCGAGTAGGATACCTGCGTTGGGAGGATTTGTTCTCTGGATTGCATATGTTTGTATGCTGGCGGCGTTTGTCCTTGGTCTTGAGCGTTGATACCCTTGATACCCGCGGTGGCGGCGTTTATTTGGCTGACAGCCTTTTTTCATTTTTCATTTTTCATTCTTCGTTTTTAGATAGTTCCCTCCACTCAACTGGTTGATGGCGATGCTGCAGTGCACTGAGGTTCAACCCATCAGTTGCTTTATGGTGTTTGTAGATGAGGCAGCCATCGTTCTTTTCACAGAAAGTTAATAAAAGAATCTCTTCCCCAGTCCTGACTCCTGATGATTGACATGTGAGGGGTGGAGGTTACGGTCTGAATTGCAGGTGATAATAGTGATATCCTCGTGATACCAGTGACAACCCGTAACATTCATAGCTGGGCGTAGCTGGAAGGTAGGTAAGGCTATGGGATGTTAGACCTGTAGCCTTGAACGACGTCTGACCAGTACGAACGAAACTTATCTGGGAGTTTCCAAGCGCTTACGAGGCACTGAGTACTCGGTAGCCTCCTCAAATTCAACGTACTCACAGCTTGCACAAGTAGCTTTTCCGACAGAGTTGGGTGAGTCATTCCCATATATACAGGGCAACGGTCAAAGAGCATATCCATGAATCGAGGTGGTTATATCCCCCCACTTCATCATTCCTAGCAAGAGAATCTACCAAGATGTGGGTGGTAATGAGAACTGTTGTTCCCCTCAACCGAGCGATGAGGTTAGAAATGGTCGCTTGGCGGGAGACCCATTTTAATGTACGGTAGCACCATTTCCATTTTAGCCGTCGGGCGTTGCCGATGCGTCGGTCACCACTACAGTTCGCGGCCTCAGCCCAGCTACTATAAGGGTACCTACAGCCACAGTTCTCGAGTACCTATACGGGAGCCCGGTTCATAAGTATCGGGCGTCGTAGTGTATTCCAGAATCCAGGCGTAGTCATCACCAGTGATCCGCGTCCAGTACGAGTCAGTAGTCGGTAGAATCCCAATGTTCTGGAATGCGGCTCTTGGAATGTTTCCGATGTCTAGATGCTTAATTCTGGGCTGGCTAAACTCTGGCACTGACCCTCATTTACGTCATGGGAGAGATTACCGGTACCGTAACGACTGGGTTGGGCAGCAAACACCACTACCGCGCCAGGAAGTTGGTTGTAGCATGGGTGGACTGTACCTATTCCCTTTAAATCTACCAGTACTTGAGTACATCCAAGGGACTGAAAAAGGAGGTGGTTGGGAAGAAGATTTTCCGTAAGAGTCATCTTTTAGATTTAGTCTTGCCTCTTTTCCTTGGTTGCTGTACATGTAGAAATCTGCAGTCTGATGATGTGAAGGAAGCTCCATTATTCTTGCTCCACTCCACCTGGATTGGAACCTCGGATTCTATCATTCTACCCCGCCAACCTCATCGCGAGATTCCTGCCCCTCTGCTGCCAACTTGGCTGAACCGTTGATGTTACCTCGCAGGAAACGTGTTCAAGCAATATTTGCAGCACCAGCACCAGCACCAACACCAGCACGGCCATCATCTTCATCTTTGGCTGTCGTCTCTTCTTTTTCATTCTCCCACCGCTCCTTCCATCTCAATAATTCACCCACTGCCACTGCCACAGCCACGGCCACACCCCCTCTCAAAACGAAACACCAACACTATCGCACCGCACCGCACCGTAGCGATCCTCCAGGAAAGACCGGGTGCCGCTGTCATCGAAACTTCTCTGCGCCAGGTCATCCGTCCAAGTAACCACTAAACCATCTCGAGCAGTCACAATCCAACTATTCTGGGCCGCAACAGCCCATCTGACGCAACCATCACACGCTACGCTTCCAGGGGATCCTCCAGGGCATCCTCCAGGGCATCCTCCAGGGTATCCCAACAACCAACCACATCTCTTTCCAGGCACCACAAACACCCCATTTGCTGCTTTGTCAGCCACTTCTCTCGCGCATCTAGAAGCGTCAGTGGTCATTTCTCGCATAAGGCTGTGGGCCGTGGGCGGACACGAAGCGAACCCTACCAACCTCTGTCCTCTACTCTAGCCCTCTAGCCCCTCGTTACTCGAGTACTCGTCCTCGTATCCCCAACGTCTTTCTCATCCGAGGGGCAACGAAGGCCAAAAGAGGGACACCGAGAAAGAGGCTTAGTGGTGACCACAGACAAGGCTTGACCACAAACCACTACATCCGTACTACTACTTGCCCACCGACCCCACCATTTGAGAAACATCATCCGAAGCTGACCAGAGTCACTCTCGCCTCGTGTCGAGTCTTTCAGCGACCTGCTACTTAAGCCTGAGGGCATCGACTCACCCACCTCAATACCCTCTTTTGCTACGACCCGTCGACAACTTTCTCGCGACAAATACTTGGAACCCGTCAAAATGCCTGAAGTCTACCGGGAGAGAGTAACTCGCGGTTATGCAGGGAGAGATCGCGATGACTACTCGTCAGATGATGAGCGCTCTTCGCATGGACACTCCAGAGCTGGCGGCTCAACTTATCGCACGGTTCAACGTTACCGTGTAACTCCCGATAGAGTGGAAGCAATAGATGACCATCGTCATTCCTCTCGACTTGAAATATCGCGACCGAACGAGCGCATCGAAATCGACCGTCGCACGGAAATCGATCGCTCTAGTCGATCTCATCTTGGAGACCGCTTGTTTGACGGACCGGAGAGACCACGATCTGCGATCGATATCCGACCAAGAAACACCTATGTTGAGCGGGACCGGGTTGTCGAGCGCGAGCGAGAGCCTCTTCGAGAATCTACGTATACGGAACGAGAGCGTGTGGTTTCAAAAGAGAGAGATTCCCCTCATGAGTCAACCTATATCGAGAGAGATCGCATCGTCGAGAGAGAACGGGATGCACCTCGCGAGACTACTTACGTCCAGAGAGACCGCGTGGTAGAGAGAGAACGAGATGCTCCCCGCGAAACCACATACATAGAACGCGATCGTGTAGTTGAGCGAGAACGAGAGCCATTCCGCGAGCCTGTTCGTGAGCGCGAGAGAACTACGGTGGTTGAAAGGGATCGCCAACGCTCACCCGAAAATGTGCGACCATGGGAACGAGGAAATAATAGACCATGGGAAGACGAACGCAATATTCGAGAGACCGATGTCAGGATCGAGAAACGAACTACCTCGCCACAAAAACCTTGGGAATCTGAGCGTGACGTGCGAGAGACTGATGTTAGAATTGAGAAGCGTGTTGAACGTCGCGAAGAGCCATATGAGCTGGAGCGAGTACAAAGAGAAATCGAATACTACGATCGCCCAGATCCCCTTCCACAACCCATCATTATTCGCCAAAGGGCTCCAGAACCTCAGCAAATCATTGTGCAAGAAGCACCCACCCCTGCACCTATAATCATTCCTCGCGAAGAGCCAACCGTTGAGGTTGTCCGCCGAACCGAAGTCTCGCAAGAAGTAGCTCGTCCAGAACCTAGAAGAGAAGAGGAAGATTACTATTATCGTAAAGACGTTCGCACTGGCCCTTCAAGAGAGGATGACTATGCTTTGGCCAGATATGACCGACGTGAAATCAGACCTCGTGATTCTGTCAGCGATTACAGTGATGGCGAAGATTATGTTTATAGAAGAAGAGTCATCAGACGCCGGAGTCGAAGTTCAAGCGGCCACCGTAAGCGCCATCTTGCCGAAGGGGCTCTGGCTGGAGCTGGAATTGCTGCGCTGGTTGGCAATCATCGCGAAAAATCTGGAAATGGACCTGAGCATCGTGGCCGAAATGTGGTCGGAGGAGCTGCTCTTGGTGCCATTGGAGCCGAAGTGGTTACAAGAGCACGAAGTCGATATCGCGAACACCGAAGCAGAAGTCGATCCAGATCATCTAGCCGACATTCACACACCAAAATCAAGACTGCTCTTGGTGTTGCCGTAGCAGGATTAGCTGCCGCTGCCGCTGCAAAGTATGTTTCAAATCGCAACACAGAAAGAGCCGAAATGGGACGTGGCCGTAGTCGAACTCGAAGCATATCGAGACGTCGTGGTCGCGATTCTAGTTATGATTCCGAATACGAAACCCGCACCACGACAACAAGAAGCAAGAGCAAACATACCGATCCTAAACACCGGAATGCGACAATCGCAAAAGCTGGAGCAGCCACTGCCGCCGTTGCTGCTGTTGCTGAACATATTCGAAGCAGATCACGCAAACGCAGTGGGTCGAGATCCAAGTCACGCATTAGGAAAGGTGCAGAAATCGCGGGAGCTGGCTTAGCTGGGGCTGCTGTTGCTGGGCTCTACGAGCAACGCAAAGGCAAGAATGAGGAACAGGAGGTGGAACATGAAGTTAGGAGAGAAGCACGAAGAAGAAGCAGGTCCGCGAGCGCCAGGTCCGTAGGAAGGTATTCAGATCCAGGCGTTGACCCCGAATTAGGAATGGTTCAATACGGTACTGAACCCGTATACACCCACCAAACGACGACATACCGGGAGTATGATGATGATGATCGCGGTCGCCATTCGAGAAGCCGTCGAAGACGGTCATCAAGCTCCGATGATCGACGCCGTTCAAAGAGTCGCAGTCGAAGTCGTAGTCGAGTTCGGGATCTTGCTGGGGCAGCTGTTGGTACGGCGGCAGCTGCTATTGGTGTCAATCAGTATAAGAAGCGAAAGGAAAAGAAGGAGGCGCAGCGCGAGAGGGAAAGAAGACGTGAGGATCCCCGACATTCATCTCGTTCTCGGTCCCGTTCTTCATCATCCATCAGGACTTCTTTAGGGAGGCGGCTGTCAAATTTGATTCCAAAGTGATTAGCCGTGATGTAGTTCGTGGGTATATATTTAATATCTTTTTTTTTATAATGCCTTTTCCCCTGTGATACTAACGTCTTGCCTTTCAGGTTATGAAGAAGAGGATTCCCAAGACAACTATTACGCTCGCGATTATCCTGATGATGGTTACACTCCTTCGCCACCCCATGCTTCAGGCGGCTCATATTATCCTGAACAAGCGTATCCTGAAAATCCATATCATGATAATCAAGCTTACCCGCCACCTGCTGGCTTTGCGCCTGGGTTCACTCAACATCCTAATACAACTGCTCCAAATGTTTCTCAACCACCAATTCCACCTTATAATCCTGCGGATCATGTTGGTCAACCTCCAGGTTATCAGCAACCTCATGATAACTTTGGATATCCACCACCAGGGCCAGTCCCCAGAGCAGGTGACAATGTGAGTTCAAGAGCTCATCAGTCGTCTCCAGTCGAAACTCCCATTTCAGGTGGTGCGACGAATTTTCCATCTTTTCCTCCACCCCCTACTGGTCCATCTCCCGAAAGACCAATGAATGCGGAGGGTGCGTCTTGAGTGATTTTTGTTTTTTCAGTTTGTTGCTTAATTCTGCTATTCCTTGTGCTTTTGCGTACTTGGACTTTTGAGAGGGATATTTACTAACATTCCTTGAAGCACGTGTAAATAGACGCAAAATGTACACACCACCTTCCTCGCCAGAACAGTCCGACTCCGAATCTGATCGTCAAACCAATAAATCTGTCCAGTTTGCACCGCTTTCTCCAACTTCTGCCAGTCGCCTTTCCCTTATCCGAAAAAAGCAAAAACAGCGTGAAAATGAATCTTCTCAAGCACTCACTCGTTCCATCCCTGAAGTAGAACCTTCCGATCATGTATATGATGAAGCCGAATCTCCTCCTACTAGATCTCGCCATCGTCATCGCCATCGCCATTCACGACGACGACGTAGGAATAACTCTGACCCTTCTTCCAACCGACCAACTTCTACAAATCGGCATAGAAGGAGATATCGAAATGCCAGTCGTAGTCCATCACGATCGAGTAGTGAGGAAACGGAGATCCTACCTGATCGATTTGATGACCATGGGAGACTGATTCAGCGAAGGGATCTGGAGGCGGGGGGACAGATGGAGATGGTGGAGCGACTGGTTAGTGATTTTGGGGATGTGGTTGAGGGGAGGAAATCGTGGAAGGATATGTTGAAGGATGCTGTTCTTACTGCGCAGGCTGCGGCTGGTGATGGTGGGAGGGGGAGGCGATGATTTCTTTTTTTTTCTTTCACTGGGTTTTTTTCCTTGGTTTCTTTCGTTGGTGATGGTTTCTTTTACTTACTCATTTCTTAATACTTGTTTTTCTTTTTCTTTTCCTCTTTGCGGTGATCTTCTTTTTCTTTGGTTGGGATCCTCGGATTCTTGGTGGACGATGATTTAGTTTTCTCCCCGTTTTCTTTCTTTCGTTTTTTTTTTAATGAGATGATGGATATGATGGATGGATGTGGTTGGTGGTAGGACAGCACAGGATAGGATAGGATAAGAGAATCGTGGTTTTAACGGACGGATGGATGGATCGATGAACGGATGAGGTTACGAGATTAATGACTTTATGAATTGATATCCCTTTGAATTTTATTTTTTTTGAATTTGACCTTTTTTTGGGGGGCATGTGAAGAGGAGTAAATGTTTGTAGAATGTGAATGTGAATGTGAATTTAACTCTTGTAGCTCTTGTAACTCTTACTTTGACCGTATCTACATGTAAACAGCGCCATGAAAAACTACCCAATAACTCGAGTACTACACATTATACACAGTTCCTCCAAGTCAAGTTACTGTAAGTGAAGTAAAAGTAAAAGTAAAAGTAGCGGACTTGTACTTAACTTGGCCGAATTAAATTATATCAACTTCAAGATCCAACTCGGAAACTCCTCAAGTACCTAAGATACCATCCAAGTACGTAACCATAATATATAATTCGCTAGGTGGGATATTATAGGTGGATATACAGTAGTAAAAAAGAGATGGACACTATATGTTACTATGTAACAGATCGTCCTACTTACCTATCATAGTACAGTACAGCTCAGTACAGTACTCGAGTATCACAAAAGCTATATATAACCGTAAGTAAAAACGGGCCTTACGATACGTGAAGTTTTACTTCCAATCAAGAGCACGGACAAGGACAAGCCTACAAGATCTCATCTCACTATACAGCTCTAGATTTGCGGGTGAATATTCATATATCTACAACACCCACTTATCATTCATCCTCCCAAATACCCAGAGATGTCACAGACGACAGTCACGTCCCTATTCCCACAAGAAATAGCTAGCTACTAAGCCTTCCACTGCAACCTGATTAAAAACTTCTTCACAAACCCACCATCGATGGTAGTCTGTCCCATAGCCTGCAGTTCCCTCCATGCCTCGGGGTACGTAGCTCTAGCCCATTCTTCAATCATATCTTTCCGATTCTGACCAGGCATAGCATTATAGAAGACTCCGAGCCTGCATTCCAATCAGTGTAAATTCAAATATCGCAATTCATCGTCCATTCGGGATTGTGGCGAAAGAACAAGTGGGTGAAAAGGGGAAGGAAAACTCACATCAACCCATCAGGTCTAATCCCGTAATCCTTTTCTCCACTCTGCATCAAATCCCTCACCTCATCCACTTTCCCCCTCGCTGATAGCGCACCACAATACGCTTGAAACACATCCTTCGTGATTTCAATCTCCAACCTCTTCAACCTAGCCCAAGTATCCTTTGCCACATCCTCCCCAAATGGGCTCATTTGGCAAGCGCGGAAGACGATTTCCAAGCTGCGGTAAGAAGGACCTTCTATAGAATTCGTGATATCATCCCAAAAATCCAGGGCTCGGTCACCTTTACCAATGGAGAGATGTGCCAACATCAGAGCGTTATAGAGTTGAGTGTTGGGTTCGATGGAAGAGTCCATTCTTAACATATTATGGACCATCTCCAGGGACTCGGCATCTTCGCAACTGGCGATCCCTTCGAAGCATGCAACATAAGTTTCCAAATTGGGTTTGCGAGTGGCGTGAGCATGTTGACGCATGTGTCCAAAGGCGTAGCATGCCATATCCGATCTTCCACGAGCAAAGAATTCGCGCATTAGCTTGGTGCGTAAAGTTGTATCTGCTTCATCGAAGAGTTGTCGGAGTACTTGGTAGGAGTTCCAGGCTTTGGCATTGCTGTTCCTTCTATCCAAGCAGAACTCGACAAGTTTCTCCATAATGCTGGCCCTCTCTGGAAGCGTGTAGTGGTAGGCGTTGGTTTGCAGAATGTCAAAGACATCTTGTGTATCCTCACGCTTCAGGAACATTAATGCGATTGCGGAGGTCGTTTGCGCTGCCAGGGGTACGCTCCTGGGTTCCAGATCTGACAAAATCGCATTTACTCGATCATAAGTATTCGGTCTCAAGCAGAGCTCGCGTAGATAGCGGTTGATAACGGGGAGATCTTCGTTCTCTATAATCTCTTCGGATTGAAGTGAGTTATAAGCTACCTGAGACCCCGAAAGATCTCCAGCGTCTAATCGGTAATTGATCTGCAGAATATAGGTTCTGGCGTTTGGATAAATGTTGTACTTCGCTCCTAGTGCTATATATCGTTCGGCAAGATATGAGTCTCTATTCGCCATGGCGCGCTCAACGAGTCCGTTGATGGTGTCGATGTCCGGTACGGGAGGCCCGTCTGGACCCTCTTGTTTGCTCATTATTTTCATCATACGTTCCACATCCTCCACACCCTTTCCAAGAGCTCCTGATGCCCATTGAAGCACAACATCCCACTGGGTTTTTACTGGACCATTATCAATGACATGGCGAAAAACTTCTTTGCACCATTCCAACTCGTCGCGTCGAATGCACATATCCAACACCACGCGCAAAGTCGCGGCTGGCATGAAGGGGTCTGCTTCGAACGATTTCGATACCCACTTTTTGGTAGCTTCCAGGTCATTTTGGGAGGCATAGAACCTGACCATTTTCCGGATTCCTTTATGATACCATCGAGCTCCTCCGGATCCTATAGACTCCAGTCTCTTAATAACTTCAAGGAGCTCCGTTTCGTTATTTTCTCTCACATAACCGTCGGCGAGGCTTAAAAGAACCCGTGGAGACTCTCGTTTCGTGTCTCTCACCATTTGCTGAGCGGTTGCTGTTTCTCCACCAGCGCACAAAATAGCCACCACATGTGGGAAACACGACGCCGATTGATCGGCTCCTCTGCTTTCCAGCTCTTCGTGTATTCTTTTTGCTATCTTGAGATGCGTGGCACAGTCAGCCGGCAGGTGGCTTGAGAAAGCAACTAGACAATCTATGATTCTAGCACTGTTTAGAAGGTATGAACCAGTGTGTTCCCTCTTGTCTCGCAGATATTCGAAGACCTGCAAAACATGCATCGCTTGCAGAGAGTTGACTGGCTGCTTGGCCCATATTTTGAATCGGAAGAAGTGATCCCAGGCATCTACCAGCTCATGATCCAAAGGCAGTCTGGCACCCAAGTTTCGTAATTTCGAGAATTCAGCCAATTTTTCAAAGCCGGGGTCAAGCACTGGCTCTTTCTGTCTCCGTTCGGCTGGGCCCAAGAGATCAAAAAATGTCCTCCTTTGAGGTCGTCTGCTAGCGGGGGAGACATGCCGGGAGGATTGGACACGGGGTCGCAGTCGCAGATGTAATGCCGATTGAGAAGGGCAAGGGAATGTGAGGCCTTCGGTGGAGAGGAGTCGTCGGAAGACGCTGCGAGTCAATTGAGAGCGCATCGTAGCAGTGGATGCAGCTTCTTATGTACAGAAAACGAAAGCTGCCATAGACTGAGTTAGAGAATTTGATGCCAAGAAGATTTGCAGGTGCAGATATATGCGTAAAGACTTACGAGGATATGTCATGAGGGGCAAGCCGTGCTGTGCGGTGCTATTTATTCGATGCCGACGTTGGAGCTCCAACCCAATTCAACTTTTTGACCAAGCTTTCCTAACCTGCCTTGTCATTGGAGGCTCACCTACGTAAAGTGGGGATATTTTGATCACATGACAGATCCCCATTCTTCTATCGCCTACCTATACGACCTACCTCCCGAGCCTCCGTAGATGTATGATATATTCAAGTGGAACCCATCATTTTCCGTTGTGTTTGCTGTAGCATCTATCACAATTCATAGGTTGGTACATCTACGCTATTCTTGGAAAACACACTTCCCTTCACATACTCTTCAACGCCCTCTCTATGCACCCTCCCCTACCAACAACGCCGTCCCACCTAAATCCCAAGGTCGTAATCATCATACAATCATGCAATAAATCAAAGTAGTTCGCCCTCGCCTTCATCCATATCCGGCTCACTATCCCAGTCAAGGTTATCGGCTGCAGCTTCAGCGGCTCGTTGTACCTCCGCCAAACCACTGAGTTCTGTAACGTAAGTGGCATCTGATAGCGCACGCTTAACAAATTCCCATCCATTTCGTCTGTATTCGTTCACTATCTTGGGTGAACATGCAGAACAGCAATCGTAAGACTGTCCACTTATGATCTTGTTCTGGAAAGTGGAGAGAAATCCACGAATCTGATGAGGGACAATACCCAGTGGGTGCTCTGGAGGGTCTCTTTCGTAGTCGATGGAAGCTGTAGAATTGTTTACGATGGCTTTAGGAGCTGGAGCTTCCGCACCTTTGGGGTGTTGTAGCATTGATACGAGAACTTCAACCAGTAAGTTGGAAGCCATGGCTGCAACTCCCGGACGCGTCACTGTGCACTGCTGATCGAGTGTTTGATCTTTGACAGACTGTATTGAAATTAGCACAAGCAATGTATATCGTATAGACAAGAATACTTACATCACCAGGCGCAACAACATCGTTGCAAAAGTAACAACCCAAAGCTGCTGGGCCACCATCTGATGCTGTAACACCATGTCTCATGACTACGTAAGTATCAAAGCCAAGTGCGGCGTTCATGACAATCTTTCCGGCAGCCTTCCCCATGACAGTAGGAAGCCAGCGACTCTCTCGAGTATCCATTAATAAAAAGATGGCATCATGTTCGTCAATGAGCTTTTGTAGCGTTTCGAAGTCCATTCTGATATTGGCTTCGTCCTCTACCGGATGACCAAGCATAGGAACAGCAAGCACATGACCCGTACTATCGACATTCGGATAAATTTCTTGCAGTGCGTCCGCCGCTCTGTGTGCTTTTTTCGCTCCGGTTGCCGCATCTTTGTGGTCAAATAGTGGCTGGCGAACAGGATTTGAATATGAAACATTCGCGTTATCCACAAATGTGATCTTGCGTACTCCCCATGCCATAAGTGCGCGAGAAACATAAGAGCCGAGAGTTCCAGCTCCCAGAAGAAGACACTTTGTTTCTTTGATCTTTTCAAGGTTGAGATCCGGAGCAATCCGCCACTTCATGAGCTTTAGATTCAAGTCGACTGCCTGGTCGGCTAGTTGAATCGGATCCATATACTGGGCGAGACTCGTCACCTTTGCGCTTAGCTTTCCAATACTGTTGCGTTCCCATCCGGTAACTCGAGGCATTACAGTCGTTTCGGGCTCTCCTTGTTGAGTCTCCAACAAGAAGACTCGACTACGCGCCTGGTGCCGTTGGCTATGAACATCTCGATAGCTCAAGATTTGGACCTTATCGAGCTTAAAACGACGTTTTATAAGAACCAACAGGTTTCTCAACATCCATCCTGGGTTATCAGGATATGTGGATGGGTCGACGAAAGCTACAAACTGATCCTCTGGGGCTACTCCTCGGAAAAACCCGCTTTCAAATTGCCGTAAAGATCCAATCACCCATTTATAAGAAAGACCATTACCTTCGGTGCTCGTCTCGTGATGCGAAATGTGAGGCATTCTTTTCGCCAAGAAGAAGCCATGTTCTCTATTATCGGTTCCGTATTTCCACGTACCAACTTCATCCACCAAATCGGTAGTATCTTGCCCATTAAGTTGAGGGGGCTGAGTCTCAGACATTCTCCAGACTGGGTCAGAATGAAGGGCGGGAAAAGCAAACCAATATGTGAATGTATACTTTTTCAAGTTGGCAAAAGAAAGTACAGAAAATGAAGATAGTAGAGAGGGGATGGAGTAGATGGTCCCATCGTTGATGGCATCCCAAATCTATAGAACATTAGCTTAAGTGAAATAAAAGAGGCTAGGACTCGGACCTGTTTCGCAGCTGTCTGTAGTATAGCCGTCTTGTCAATGTTCTTGAAATCTTCAATGGTATTTAGATTCTTAATCTTGCCCTCCGCACGTATGTGGTTTGGTGGAACACTTGGCAATTAGCACAAATCTCCTTCGGAAATGAAGGCGAATTATCACTCACTCGTCACTTGTCAAGGCATTCCCAAGAACTCTCATGCGACAACTGTCTTCGGGTTTGACAATTCGTGGCTCATATAAGCCAATAACCGTCCGGGCCGAGTCATCTAGTTTGTCATGATCGATTTTGGATTGAGACAAAGCTGTGTAAAAGGGAAGATCGATCTCAGAGCCAAAAGGGGCAAATTTCAAAGCCATATTGAGGCAGCAAAGCTCTTTAGAATTGTGATGATGTTGTGGTGTTGTAAGTGTGAGTGTGAGCCAGGGCGGCGCAGCGGGGTTGAATCCGAGATTCAGGTCCAGCCAGGTCTTTGATGCAAGAAATGGAGGGGGTGGTGGGGTGGAGTGGGATGTGCCAATCTAGGTAAGCTTAAAATCACCAAGACTTGACTTTTGCGTTGGAGGAAATGTGAAGATAGAAATATCTCCAACGAAGTTTAGTAGTGTAGCAAGCAACAGCCAGACTTGGGATATGAAGAAGCAGAAGTATCTTGGGATATATGTAGAGACGTCGGTTGCGGTCAGCAAAACAGTCACGAAGCATGATCAGGTGGGGGTTTGGATTCACGTGTGCTAGGTATTTCCGACGAATCCCCGATGGCCCTGTCGCGTCCAACTTGTGGTGATAAATATACGCGACTTACTGGTAGCACCAGGTAGGAGCTCCGGGTTGTTTGTATGTATCCAGTGGTATCCCGCCCGCCCACAACAACTCACTTGTCACCATGTTGATAGGTCTTTGCGGCGGTATTTGTGCTGGGAAGAGAACTGTCGCCACTTACCTAGCAGAACATCATGGATTCACACACCTCTACCTTCAACCAGACAACTCGGTGGAAATTGGAAATAAAGAATCGCAATCACCAGTGAAGAATGGAGTGACTACCAAGGGAGAATCCAGGACCGAGGGCCGCGACTCATCTCTACGAACAGTTCCACAGCAGAAAGATGCCAGTGTAAACCAGCACCGGCACATCTTCAATACCACGGAAGACCTCCTTGATTTTGTTACGAAGAGATGGCGCGAACGCTGGGTAACAACCGACATCCACACAGAATCCATACTAGACAAACTCCTCAAGCGACCATTTTTCATCCTGGTCAGTGTGGATGCACCAGTCAGTGTGCGCTGGAAACGATGTAACGCCCGTCTACAAATCACCCAGTCCTCTGCCACCCCTCTCTCCCTTGAAGACTTCCTCCTCAAATCAGACGAGCACCTCTACAACCCCGAATCCGGTCTCCTCCCCCTCATTTCTCGCGCAACGATTCGACTATTAAACACCTCGAGCAATCTGGCCCACCTATACGCAACGCTAGGAAAACTCGATCTGACAAATGAGGATCGGTTGCGCCCAAGCTGGGACCAATACTTTATGGAACTGGCTTCGCTCGCTGCGCAAAGAAGTAATTGCATGAAACGCCGCGTGGGATGTGTATTGGTTCGCGAAAAACGAGTCATCAGCACGGGATATAATGGGACACCAAGGGGTCTGAAGAACTGCGGGGACGGCGGCTGTGCTCGCTGCAATGAAGGACTTGGCTCTGGAGTTGGCTTGGGAACATGTCTATGCCTCCACGCAGAGGAGAATGCATTGCTAGAAGCGGGACGAGAAAGAATCCGAGAGGGCGCCATTTTGTATTGCGATACTTGTCCCTGCTTGACATGCAGTATCAAGATTGCTCAGGTCGGTATAAGCGAAGTTGTTTATAGTCAAGGCTATAGTATGGATGGAGAAACGGCAGATGTATTCAAGCAGGCGGGTGTTAGATTAAGGCAATTTATACCAGTAAGTGGTTTTCCGTTGCGGGGTTTGTATGGGTTGCTAACTCATTTACAGCCTGCAAATGGTCTGATACACCTCGAGAAGCTGTCACCCTACTAGTTCTGTCAAGATTCTGTCGCGATATGATACCCCCATACACTTGTTGTCTGTAGTGTGAGCCAAATTTAAGCTGATGTTGTTTATCATTTCAATTCCAATCAATTACATTCATGTGATCTCATATCTCCTCTTGTTCAAGAAACAAATATATTCATTCATTTTCTAATCCGATTCATGTATTGAGTTTTCAATCTTCAAAGGGATCTTATCCAACACAAACAGCACCAAACAAGAATCCCCATTAGCCCAGCTTGATCTTATCAACCCCCAACCCCGAAATCCCACTACACCCTTTCGTACGTATTATCTCTGCTATCACCAGCATGATAAATAACACATCCTCGGTGCTCTATTGATCTCCTATCTTCTAGCTCCAATATCCGTATAATTGCCCCACAACCAACACAACAGTAAGCGAGTACTTCACCCAAACACTACTCAATAAAACCTCTCACTCCTTACTATAACGTGTATACTAACTACCTAACCACTATAAGTATTTCCAAGTATAATCTCACTCTCATTCAAGTACTATAACAGGTACCTGTACTATATCTCGAACTTAATGGAGACTCGAAGAGTGATGTGGTCTTATAAAGTAAACCCGCATAATTTACTTACCATACCATCAAATATCAACTTCCTATAATTTTCGAAACCTCCTGCTTTAAAATCGTCGACAGTGTTGAAATTTACCAGCTCTTTTCTCGTGCCGAAGAAGCGAAATGGAAGGTACAGTAAAACAAGTCTTGATATTATCAACTTCCCATAATTTTCGAGACCTCCTACTATCAAATCGAGGGTGTTGAAACTTACTAGCTCTCTTATTAACTAAGCGAAATAGCAGGTAAAATGAGTCGTCGTGCCTCCTATCATCAACTTCCTCTTTCCATGTAATCTTACTATCCACTCAACACCCTCAACACCATCCTCCCCTCAACCCCCAAAACCACCACATACCCATCCTCAAGCCTATCCAACCGAATCCAATCCAACCCCACATCCCCGACACCTCAGTACAGTACAGTAACAACCTTCTCAAGTTCCCATCATCACACAAAACAACAAACTCCAAAAAACCACCAACAAGCAAGAAAAAACACTCAACCCCCCCCCCCCCCCCCCTTTCAAAATTTCAAATCCAAAAGGAGCAGATATATCCATATCCTATAACGTTAAGAACCAAATACAGTAATGAAAAAAGGTAGATATAGTATATAGTAGGGAAATAGAACGCTTCTTTACGCAGGGTTAACTCAATCTTACGAGGTGCGTACGTATCCTTCCTTTTCCCTTCCCCAAACCCAACCCAAGTTACCCAACACAATACCCAAGAATCAAATCACACTCGTACAGCACACACGTAACCCCTCACTAGTCTCTCTCTTAAAATTCCTTTACTTCCTCGAGTTCCTCCTCTCACTTCCCTCTCACCTCCCTCACAGTCTCACTTCCCACACGAAAATTCTTAGTTCCTTTCTCACCTCCATCAAGTGAACAGTATCGACCGACCGAGCAAGTAATGACCATCATATCTCATGTCTATTCATGCATGTATGTCCTCTAACGCAGTAAGAAAAAAAAAAGGCGGGGTTGGAGGAGTCAGTCTTCAAACTGGAAAAAGAAGAAAAAATCTCGCTTGCGAAAAACGTCCTTCTATCGGGTTCGAGTACGAGTTCCAGAGAGAGAGAAAGATACGCAGGTCGACCAACCCACACCACCCACGAAAACAAATCCAGCAAGAGACCCCCAGACCCATAGGTCATACGAGAATGCAAAGGGGTAGGGACGAAAAAAGTAGCAAAGAAAACACAAAAAACAAAACTCAACACTCGTCACAAATCATCATCATCAACCCATCCCAACCAATCCACCAAAACCCGGAACCCTAATTCGAACCAGCATCACTCTCAAGCTCATCTTCACCCTCCTGTTCCTCGTCAACAGAAAGACCAATATTATCAACCTCCCTCACCGAACCCACACTCTTTCCATTTCTCGTCCTCTGCAATCCACCACTACCGCTTCCACTCGCACCATAAGAATCATCCGTCTCACTCATACTACTCTGACGGAACCCCTCCATTCTCTGCGTCTGCGTCCTACTGACCAGTCCTGGGAAGATCTTCGGCTCGCCGCCATTCAATCGCAAGTCCGAAAAGCCGTCCAATGCAGGCCATGAGGGTTCCCGAGAAATGCTTGTGAGATGTGGAGAAGACATCACTCTCTGGTCGAGAGACATGGCCTGTTGCAAGGGACTACTATGTTGTAACGGACTACCATGTCCTTGGCTGGCACTTTGCGAATCAAGCTGAACCTGGGAGTGTGAGGTAGGAATGCGAGCAGCTTGAGAGGGGAATGGTTGGTAGGGTGGTGGTGAGCCGATAGATTCCTGTACTGTGGAGCCACTGGTATGGGCCAGTTTAGAGGAGGATGGGGAGAAATTGTTTTTATTGAACGGATATGATTGCTCGTTGTTGCTTGTTGTAGCTATTGGAGTCGCAACAGCAGCGTAGCGTTCAATCCTAAAATTCGTGAGTGTTTGATCGAATGGGGTCTTGTGCGCAAAGGAGACACTTACATAGCGTGTTCTTGCACCAACGTCTCATGCCTGAATGCTTCACGAATATTTGGCACGTTACTCTTCGCCATGACATTTCCCTTGACACCAGGCAAGTTATAAAAGCGGCCAAGCCATCTTTGCTTGATGGCATGTTCGTAGCCACTTTGCTTAACGGAGTTCTTGGCAAGCTCACACATATCTACAGCACTAAGCTTGTAAATCTGAGCAGCCACAGAGTATTCTTCAATCAGGGGCTCCTTAGTAAACGCGAATTGAAGAGGATCGTCGGTGGAAAGTGAGACATTCAAACCACGTTTGAAGTAGCTCTGAAAGGGGTTTCTCTCATATGCCAAGAACAACGCATTATTGCTGAGAGGTGACATCGCGACACCAATTTGTTCGAGATAGAAGATGTACTGAAGGAGGGGAACTTTGCGAAGCAACAGTCCATGACTGATACTGTGGCAACCGAGAACAGCTGCTGCTAAGTGATCAGTATCACCAGCTTCGCCAGAATGAGGACGTGACAGGAATGTGTTGAATCCACGTTGCTTTCTCCACACATTCAATGAAGCCATGTTCGCGAGAATGTAATAGATCCAGTAACTATACGGTGGGTTCTGCTTTGAGTCCCATTCCTTTGGTACAGGAAACTTTCTGAATAATCTGCGTTCTGGTTTACTTTCATCATCGACACTATCAAATCCAACTACCCTTTGCAGAAATATATGCAGTTTTGGATGACTTGAAGGATCTTTAGTGACCTCAAACAAAGGCTGAAAGATGTTTTTGACAACTTGCTCAAAGTTCTCCATCAGGCCAGTGGCCTTGTAGACATCAAACAAGCGAGGTACTTGAATTAACCAGCGGACGTTGTGAGAAAAGAGTTTGTTGTCAACGACCCAACTAGCTAATTTATCCCACTCATCGATGCTGCGCTAAAAGGAATTAGTTTCAGATGAATTCAAGAGACGGGTGCTGTTTAGATATTGGAGTAAAATTGTTCTGGGTTTCCAGGAGCAAGGAATTAAAATGTCTAGCGAATGCGAAGACGTTGAAAACAAGGGGAAACGGCTCCAGGGATAACTTACGCCATATATTGATATACGCCACTCAGCCATTTGGTATTTACTTGATTCTAGATCAGAAATCACTTCCTTGGTGATCTCTGCCAAGTATCTTCCGTTGATAAAATTATCTGTCTTAAGAAAGATAGTTCTCAAACGAGACTCTCCAATAGGATTGTACTTCAAGTTGAATTTATCAAATCGATGGAACGAATCAGTATGCGCCTACAGTAATTAGCTTTATGATGTGTATCGTTTCAAGTTCAACTTACGTGCATATCAAGCGTATCGATACTGAGATCATATGATGTCAGGTTGATACTTTGAAAGACTTCTTGTAGGGTAAGATGTTTTCCGTCTCTGAACATCACTACCTCGTCGGGACATTTCTTCATCTTACTCTTGATGAACCGCAGCAGATGCTTTTGATTCATACAAGCAGAGTGGTGAACGTGAGTATCAACCTTTCTGACATTGTAGAAATCTCTGTGAGGCACCCTCTTGCTGTCCGCCATTTCCTGGTATTCATTCAGGAGAGCATACAGATTGAACTTACCCTCAAGGTATTGTAGCCGACGAAAGGCAAAGCTCTTGCTAGGGCCATCAGAGGACACGTCAAGGATGGCTTCCAGGTCTTTGTAGAATTGTCGCAGATCTGGGAAATTTAGGACAGGAGTGTTATCAGACATAGACATGGGGTTCTCATAAACTTGATAAACGCCGTGCTCATCCATACGGAAGACCATTTCACTAGGTCCTGGCAGAGGCTGTAGATCTTCCATGTCGAAATCCTCACCAATATCTTGGCCAGGCTTCCGCTTCTTCTTTTTCTTCTCCTGTGTAGAGCTTTGTGGCTCTTGAGTGAGACTTGCTGTACTTAAATCCCGGGCGATTCCTTCAGTGCCCTTAATATGCGGCTTTTCGAGAATCATGCTGTTTGACATGCTCGCATTCTGGCTTCCCCTCCCAGCATTACTAGCGCCGAAACGTTCTTTCTCCTCATACCAAGCAGGCTCAGGAGGAGGAGGGTAGATGGTCCAGTTAGGGTCATCCTTTGGATTATCCCCATCTTGTTGCAAAGAAAGGCGGATATACTTGTGGCGAATGTCTAATATCTTTTGAATGTTCGAGTATATGGTCCGCAACTCGGACGTAATTTCAGCATCATTGTCTGCGTAGCCGCCAATGCCATGGCCAACACCCACTCCCGCACCTGCACCGTGTAATCCTTCTGTCTCCAAAAGCGGTTTCGGTTCTTGAGAGAGATACGGGTGCGATGTGTATTCTCTGGCTTTTTGCTCGGTTCGCAGGAGGGATGAGACTCGGCTAGGACCAAAGGCCGGACGGGGTAAACTTGCAAGACCTGGTTCTTGAATGACGGCGCTCTCAGGGTGCTTATTGGGATCCGATAGTCCAACAGGGTAGGCAGGTTTGAACTTTACTGCGCTGAGAAATAATTAGCATGTTCCATCGGGCAGCAGACTGAGGCACAGAAGCGCTGACCTTGGAGGTAGCGAGGGGATATGTCCACCATTACTCTTAACCGAATTGACGCTGTCTGATCTTCGGAGACTGGTCTGTGTCGGTGTCGCCTCCAAGCCATGTGCATTTGGAACGGATCTCGGAATAATGACTGGGCTGCTCTGTGGCGAGCCTTGTGAGTTTTCCCAATTGCTTCCACCGGCCTTGCCATCTAGTTGACTTCGTTGGTAGAAGAGTTTCGCATCTGCCTGGCTCAATTGCTTCTCGGCGACATAGTCATAATAGGCTGTCTTTTGTTGATAGTCTCGCAGCAGCATGCCATCTTCATCTCCAATCTCTCCATCCTGCTCTCCCAGAGTTCTGTGTTCTGGATAATCGACTTCGCCCATAGCTGCATCAGGTAACATTGGCGGGGTATCCGAATCGTCGGGATCAAAGGGGAGGGGCGCCATTTCCTCTGCTGTTTCCAGGTTCTTATGTAAATCTTGGGTGGAGCTTCTTATCATGAGCTGCAGGGTCTTGGGGGTCCACGCAAGGGAAACAGCCAATCGGCGAAAGGTTCTTCCAGCCGGTGACTGTGAATGAGTCAATTCCAGGTTCCATCTGAATATGGGGGAGTGAAATGTGGTGGGGTGCGTAGGTCAAGTCAAAGAAATCGGTCGCTAGGTAAGTACAAAGTACTTGACTATCACAGGTGATCAAAAGTGGTTGCGTGACATGTATTCTATTCTATCCAGATTTCCCATTGCTACTAACACTGGGAACACTAGCTCTATGCCTCACTCTTCCAGTACTTTTCTTGGATCCCCCCTCGAGTCCATACATGCCCCCTGCACCAAACACAATGATGGCTCCAAGGAGAGTTCCCGGAGAAAGTCTATGTCCAAACAGCCAAATGCTCAACAGCAAGCTTACCAGCTTCCGCACGTTGAGCACAATTGTTACCGTAAGGGCTGAAGCTGCAGCAGCAAGCAGATTTACACCTCTGATACATGCGTATTGTGTTAACACATTGGTGACCAAGTAGGCGAGCTGGCTTGGGATATGGATTTTGCTCAATCCCGATTGCAATTCTAGAGGAAGATTGGCATACGATTCTTGCCACGGCAGGACCAATGGAGGCGACGCAGCTAGCTTCATAAATTGGCGATGCATGGCCGGCAAGAATGGAACAAAAAGAGGCAGCGCCAGAAGATGCGAATAAAACAGGTTTTCTCTCCAATGGGGGCCATATTCCTTGTACGTCTCTTCGGTGTACAGACCCATGATTGCAGAAAGGACCTGTGCAAAGAAGAGTATGGCGAGTCCGGTGCTAAAGGCAGGACGGTCCTGCGGAGTCGCCACTCCTTTCTGTTATGAATATTAGTCATGGAAAAGAGGAAGTAGTATGTGTTCTTTTCACCTTGGATTGTTGATCGGACCATGCTGCAATTACCACACCAACCGTCAAAAGAATGACAGCCAGAACCTGTACTCTCGAAAATCTCTTTCCCCACAAATATCCTGCTGCTAAGGTTGTGACACTTCCCCCGGATCGAAGAATGATATGAATAGGAACCGATATGTTATAGCTAAATGCGTGGTTATTTAGTAAGTTGATGGTGAAAAATAATAGGATGTTGATCATCCACCGTCGAATCGGTACTCGATTTGGCTTGAGGAAAAAAGGTGGTCGATTGGTGTCAAACTGGGAAATGTATCCCGTAGTTGCTACAAAAAGAAATTGAACAAAAGTCATGAGGGTTCCTTCAAGGGGGTCAGCTTCTGGTTCTGATTATAGCAAGCAATGTATTCATACCACTATCTGGTTCAACCCTGGAACGCATGTATTAGCAACTTTCTTCTTTCGCACACGGAATTGACGCGCTTACTTCACAATAGCCTCCAGCGCAAAGACCTGTAAAAATCATGAGCCTGCCTCTTGCGTAGATCCGACCATTCCGACCAGAGTCACTCACATTTGAGCAACAGCCTCCAAAGATTAGTCCCAACATCACCCCTACCGCCAACCATTGTGGAATCGTCTCAATAAAAATACGTCCGGCCATGGCCAGCATCCTTGAGGAAGCTGGTCTCGGGTCGTCTATCCCATACATCTGCGCCTTTTCGAGGGAAGGGGCAGCATTGATGACCTTGGGCACGACTATATCCCCATCACTCGGAGTCGGGGGGTTTTGCAGATCTCGTAGGGTGGATCGACGACGGGTGGTTGCGGTCATAGGGTTCGAGAGAGACTGCTGGGTGCTGCTGGAGTCAGCTCTGCGTCTCCTGGCCATGTTATATGTGTCTTTGTTGGTTCTACTCGCAGCTCGTCAATCTGCGACTCTTTTTCTCTCCGACGGCTGCGCACTTCAGACAAGGGCGCTTGGTCGAGGGATTTCAAGCTGACACTCGGACACGTTGACGTCGAAATTTATTGACACGGCCCGTTCATGCTGACTTGACTTCTGAGTCGGTAGAAAGATGGGACGGGGAAGGGGGAAGGGGGACGAGGATAAGGACGAGGACGAGGCTGGGGATTAGGTGGAGAGGAGATGAGGAGGGTTTGGCACAAGGCACTTACTTAAACAAAATGGATGCGATGCGATGCGACGGTGCAGTGGAGGATCTGGAAACTGGCGATGACACTATACGGCATAACTTAGGTGGGTGCAGAAGTAGGCGCAGGTGCAGGTGCAGGTGCCGGGAGTATACAGCGGAGGCACTGCAGAGAGTAGAAAACAGGGCAGAGCAGTACTCGTACAGTACGAGTAGTAGGGTAGGTAGTACTGTAGTACTGTAGTATTGTATTCTACTCGACGACTTAGGATCGACTTAGTAGGGTGTCTACACGCCAAATTGGGCATCCAAAACCCATCAAGTTACAAGGCCGGACTGCAACCCCAATCCTTGAAGCCCTGTCCGTTGTGGGTGCTAATCATTCCCGTCACTCACACATCCCCTACTATTTCAGGGCTCGGCCTCGGCAAGTGGCTAAAGACACAGATCAGGCACAAGTCAAAAGGAGGGGGGTCCTCCGGGGAGGGGTTATGAGGAGATAGTCCCCTACAAAACCAGAGTATACAAAAGCATAAAAGAACTACCTATGCACACATTTCCACCATATAAGAAACCTAGAAAGTTAGTCACACATCAAAACTCCACAACAATACCTTCCTTTTCCGCGCAAAAACATTGGAAGAAAACTCAATGCCGTGTTTATTTTTAGAGCTTCCTACTCCGTACTAGAAACTGACCAGTACGAAAGTATAACAAGTTTACCTAGCATCAACCACAATCACCTCCTAAATACGAGTATGGTATTGGTAATTTACGAAAATGGACTCCGTACCCAGCCACATCTCAAACACGTCCCCGGGGTTTGAAGAATTCCATAGCCCGGAGTAGCCCGTCATTTGCTAGCTCATGATCCTAATTACTAATTACTAATTAGTACAGTAGACGTTGAAATCTGGTATACAGCTCCCAGATAGGCACGCCATAACCCGTAGAGTATACTGTACACAGATGCCATCGTGAGTACCTAGCTTCTCCCCATAGTCATAGTAACAAAAAATCCGAATGTGATATTCGCTATTACAGGCTTTGCATTTTTCCGCTTCAAGGTGTTTGGGGAAAGGTGCCGTCTGCACGGCATAGATGCAGATGGCTGCATTTGCGAGTTAACTAGGTAGTTCAATCATCCGGAGACATCACCGGCTAAAGACTTTACATGGTCACATCACATCAGAAAACCCCTCAGGCCATACTCGAATCTCTTTTGCATTATTCATCTGCGAGGTGACTAGTCTACTTGATCGCTGGGAACCCACCCGAAGTCATGAATACCTTTCCCACAGCACAACTCCGAGCTCCATCATCAACAGCAAAACATGCTTGCCAGAATATGGGACATCCTCCCAGCTGGCCAATAACGACTACCATCCTCCGATTATCCACGCTGACTACGGACTTCCGCAAGAACTGTATCGCTGTCTATCATCAATGATGCAGTATTCATTTCTCATGACTAGCAAAATTTGTGGTATGGCGGGAAGTGAAATTCATGAATGTCGTAGCTAGCCAAGCACGGAAGCGCTGATAGAACATGACCAAGAGACTCCATTCCTAACAGAAATCAAAGTCTCTACAACGCGGAGAAGACGAAAAGCTAGAGATGGTTAGTGCATAATCCACTTTTCTCTCACACATGGAATCGTAGACTCACGTTATTGGTAGCTGCGATCGCGATGCTGTCTTCGAACGGATGCCAGCTCATATGTAAGATCTTCTTGTTGAAGTCAATTTGATCGGCATCAGTTTCCTTGCGCATTCGGCCGCCTTGGCCCGTAACCCCAGCCGCTGGGCTATTAGCTCTGGAATTGCCCTTCTTACCGTTTGTAGCTGTAGGACTTGTCGAAGCATTGATAGGAGTGGGCACACCGACCTTCTTAGCCTTGAATGCTGATTTGTCGGCTTGCAAAACAACCTCAACCTCCTTCTCTGGGTCCGAGGGATAGATCATGAAGTTGTTGTTGTAACTACCTGTCATAACATTCTTTGCATCTCCCGAAAAGACAACCTCGAACTTGTCAAAGATGCTGTCATTTTCGTACGTGTCGCAAAGACGAGGGCGAAGGTGCTCATGGATCGGAATCGTCTTGACTGGTTGGCGTTCCATGTTCACGTCCCAGATCTTGACTGTCAAATAATCACGCGAAAGGATATATCGTCCATCGTGAGAGAATCGGACGTCAGAAATTGAAGAAATGATTTCTGAGAAAAATGATCTTGCCGATGGGTCTTCTTCTTGCTCAAATTCTTGGGGCTATGTTAGTAGACGTGATTCTTAAAGAGAGCAGAGCAACTTACGCTTCGCATGCTGGTCACACAGAGCACTCTCTCTCATATCTGCTAGTTTGATGGTACCTTTCGAACTAGCATACATAAACCAATTGCAGCTCTGTGGGTGAAATTCCGCGGCTGTAATGACTTCGGTCAGTTCCTCCATGTTGGCTGGTTTGATATCAACAATGTTGAAACTTTGATCTTGAATGTTTAGATTCCAGAGATTTATCCGCAAGTCATCACTACTAATGAACGTCTCCCCGTCACTGTTCACAGAGATGCTGTTGATGTGATATGCGTGGGCGTTGGCATAGGTTCTTCGAGGAACGGCAGCGACGACAGTATCGTGATGGGTGAGGCGAGGTAATTTGAGATCGTGGGCACTTGAGAAATGAACATTGTGCATCGGACGAACTCCCCCAGCGCCAGGGACATTTCCGGGTGTCAAGTCATGAGAGAGATTGTTTTCCGCAACCACCTTCAATGACTTTTCAAAAACCTTCCATAACTTGATTGTCTTATCGTTGGTTGAAAGGAGGTAGTGGGATGCATTCTGTCGTTTGCACCACTTGATCTTGTTTATCTTTTCTTCTATTTCGAGAGACTTCAGGTAATCGAATTCAGGCTCGTGAGATTGGAATTCGGTGTGGAATTTATACTCGCACGTCTTTTTCTGTATAATGCATTAGCTCCGTGCTTGTAGAAACCCTATCGGTCCTTGATTATACTATCGTTCAACGTACTGTCTCGTTTCGCTCGAATAAAACTACTCTCCCTCCTTTGTCTCCAGTGGCAAGATAATTTCCGGTGTGGTCAAATTCGACGGTTGATATGATATCCGCTGTTCCCAACACATTAGCTTTGCTCTTAAAAGTTGTCGTGAACGATGTCAGTTCAGATGCGGTGGGGATGGAAGCCTCTGTCCACCCCATCCAAGGCGGTAAACTAACCCTCTGTGATATCTTCAACATCGCCCTTATCTCCAAAACATCTGATGAGGGGTCAGCACTATAGTCGCATGCGTGTATCTGGCAGAAGCACAGTTTGAGGTAGGACATGTAGCGCATACGCTCAAATGTGCCCCCCGCCAAAGGAGGGAGGGGTGGAGGAAGTTACTGACTGTGTGAACTTCCATGTTGGAGAGTTCGGTTCCCCTTCTACCATCTTTTAGACCGTGTGGGGAAGAAGAAATCCTCGCCACAGGTATCTTCACAAAAGGCCGGAACTGAAGCCACTCAGCGCTTGGTCGCGATATCTGCTCGTGGTCGAGGATCCGATGCAGGAAGGCTGAGGTGTGGGGGGGGGATGGGTGAGAGCGAGGAGGGAATGGAAAATTGAGGTGGGTTGTGCAGCGCGTTCGTGAATCTTGTGCAGACGGAGTAATATGTTTACGTATGGCGGGGGAGGCAGGGGGCTGCGTGGTGTGTTGATGATGGGAAGTAGAGTAGGTAGAGTCGTGAGGGTTGAGGTTCCCGTCAGGCTTGGCAACTGGGCTGGCGAGGCAGCCTACCTACCGTACCGGTGGACAAGAAAAGTGGCAGACCTCTTTTATCTTAGCCTCACTTAACCAAGAACTACTATATTATGTTATTTGTTTCGAACATTTAAACTGATCTATCGAAAACAATAGTATAATAAGGCAATTGTTCTAGATATTTTAAACATTTTAGTACTTAGAATTAACTTACGCTAATAGTTGAGAAAATGAATCTCTACCACTTTGCTTACCTATCCACCAGTAGGCTGCCTCCAACATCAAAATATCATGGTGGTGAATTTTTATTCGACAACACCGAGGTCGAGAGAAACCCCCAATTATTTACGGTAAACTTGCGTTTATTCACTACTAGGGCTTCCCTCTTTCTACCTAGCTTCCATTTCTGGTGTATCGGTATCGCCTCTGTTCGATTAGGTTATTGGGCATTTTGCGACAGGAGAAATCCTTGAATGGGCCAACGTTGTAAGCGAGGCTATGCCAGTTATTGTATATATTCCGGTACCTGAGTTGTTATTTTATTGGTTTTGTATAGGTAGGTATGCAGCATATGTATATTTGATAAGAGTCTGGTGATACTGTAGTATGACATAACCTGGTAATGTGTTACTAGCATCAGAATAAAGTCAAATTCGTTAATTCGAATGGATTTCTTCTTATCACAACTTCTGGATTTGTTTTGCGTACACTCTTCTCGTCAACCTATATCTCACAATACTATATCGTCAGTATATAGCTGTAATGGGGGTCCTACGTGTACATTTCCCATGATCTAAATATAAAATTATACAGCAATACCTCGCCACAACCAGCCAATCAAGATATTAATTCTTCTTAGTGACTTTCATATCATGTATTTCATTTTCTACTCCGCCCTTTCGAATGATAAGACCTCACATTCCATTATTGGTAGAATACCAAGGGAAGAAATTCCGTCTCTTGTTCATCCTACCTATACTCTAATACTGAGGGTCTCGGCAGGTTCATAACCCCGCTCGTCTGATAATCGTTACAGTAGTGCGAGTACGCATACCAAAGTTTATTGGGAAAACTGGGCTCCTGGTGGACAAGAAAAGTGGCAGAGATTCATTTTTTTAAACTATTAGCGTAACTTAATTCTAACTACTAAAATGTTTAAAATATCTAGAACAATCACCTTTATTGTACTATCGTTTTCGATAAATCCTTTTAATTATTCCAAATAAACAATATAATATCATAGTTTTCAGTCAAGTTAGGATAAGATTAAAGAGGTCTCTGCCACTTTTCTTATCCACCACTAGGCTAGTTATTTTTAGTCAAGAAAGTATTATATAGTGGAGATACTTGGTCAAGGCTTGATCCACACGAAGCTTTTCTCTACAACGTCAGCCCTCACTGAGTCTCTGAATATTGGTAACCCCTACTTCGTCCCATCTCACGGCTGGTGCTGATGAAGTCTTATTCAGAGAAAATTTGTATTCTGAAATTGACCAAGACTTGAAGTTCTCGCATTATACAGCAAAAGAATTAGAGAGCTGAGTAGTGCGGCAGAAAATACTAGAGTAATCTCATTATTCTACATTTAGGATTTTCTTTTATGATTAGCCTATTGGTTTCTTTGTCTGGGGACGCTTGAATTATTCTTTTGACCACTCTAGAAACATAGGATGACCAACGGAATGATTCTAGAGTTTTGGGACAATGAGGCTATCTTCAGCTACTTCGTACTTCGGCTAATTATAGCAAGCCTGTATGACCCTTGATGATCGGTGCTCAAGCTTTCAGAGTTTTCCCTCAACTGCCGATTTCCCCAGAGCATAGACGGAGGCCTTTCCGGTTTATGAAGTGCTGTCACAGTTATCACAATATGTATTAACTGTTGTTCGGTCTTTCTAGCAAGGCTTTTAGAGTTACACAATTTCAATATATTCTCGAGATATCTACAATTCAGAAGAGAACAAATTAGCAACCACGATCTTTTGATTTGGGCTAAAGGTTTGGGACAACGGATTATATCCAATTTGCCCTTTTCATGTCATTTCCACAACAACGGTACTGAGGATATCTCCGTACAGGCGCCACTCATCTCAAACCACTGGTGGCCCAGCCAAGCATTCATGTCAGCGGGCTGCAGGAGATCCTGACTTGGCGTAAGTCCAGACAAAGAATACTTCTACCTCTCTTTCTCCTTACCATCCTAATCTTCCTTAGGTCACCTACCTAATTGATACCTGCCCGGAATTTCCTCCCGGATTCTGAAATTTCTTGAGAACCGTTTTGTTGTTGAAAATTAAGCGCCCTTGCGGTACCTCCGTAGAAGAAAAACAAAATGTCAACAACACCAACCACCCTGAGCGGGACAACTACGGGAACTCACCACCAACATAATCATCGCAGTCGCCGAATAAAGAATTTTGTCCTACCTGATGGAAGGGAAGTTCATATAGCCATTTCGCCTGAAGAAGCAGAAACCTTACGCCAACGTCTTGCTGCTGTGAGGAGTAAGGATGAACCATTCGACCTCGTAATTTCGGGTTCTCCTGAACATTTGGAGGCTTTGCGACAAGCTCATTCGCATCATGAGAGTCGGAGGGAAGCACTGAAGACAAAACATGGCGATGATTATGATGAGTTTGAGAATGTGAGGTCGGAGTTGGATGCGCTAGGTTCTGAGTTACATATGTTGACTGATCATTCGGTCTCTTTGGATGCGAATTTTAGTAAGTATGGGTATAGTGCTCATCTGAGGACTTATGATGATGGGAGTACACCCGGAAATTCCGCGAGTAGTGTTGATGGGTTTCATGATTCGGATCATGAGAAGAAGGATTGGGACAAGGAGAAGAGTAATGGCAGGATTATGAAGATATACAGAAAGGTAAGAACTATCTCACAATCTCAAGAGTTCGAGGGTTCGATTTTCACCCGAAGACACCTTACTCTTTTTTCTTCCATTGGAAATCCCGAACTCTGTCTGAAAACTTCATAGCCGGTAGTTCGACAATACTTTCACAAAGGCCTGCTTTGGCGAGCTTCAGAAACTACCGAAGTAGCATCTTTTGAACTCTTCGTAGATCTTCTCTATGTTGGAATTCTGGCTATAAACGGAGATCACGCCTCGGAAGAACCAAATGGACAAGAACTCCTTCGCTTCGCTATCACATTCATCATGAGCTGGAAAATCTGGAGTGACCTGCAGCTTATTGTCTCATGGTTCGAAACTGACGATATCCTCCAAAGAGTTTCAGTAATCTTCATCATGGCTTGTCTTCTGGGGTATGTTAATCTGACATCACTCCTCCTCCATTTCTCAATTCCGCTTTTGGGTCAAACTAACAAAATACAGTCTTACAACTCAGATGTTAGAGGCATTCGGAGAAACCTGGTCCATGCTCGTAGCCTTCTATCTCGCCGCCCGTCTCTTCATGGGATCCTATTACCTAATAGTAATGAAAACAATTCCCATGATCCGCGGCATGATGGTAGCACAAGTTGTAGCAACCATAATCCCATGCGTCCTCTGGATCGCCTCAATCTACGTCGAATACCCCAATCGTCTCGCCCTCATCTGGATCGCCATCGCCCTTGACCTAGCTGGAGGAGTGCTCCCTATAATCTTCATCCGCATTGCGAAACACATCAACGCCGGTCTGGGAGAATGGGTGGAACGAGTTTTCGAATTCTATCCCGCCACCAATATTGAGCACAAAGTCGAGCGGACGAATGCGTTTGTGACGCTTGTTTTTGGTTACTCGGTTGTTGCGGTGATTTACCAGAGTGTGGCGCCTTTTGGATTGAATGCTTTCTATGGGAAGGCGGTTTTAGGGCT
Source organism: Hymenoscyphus occultus (assembly GCA_900536445.1). NCBI lineage: Eukaryota > Fungi > Ascomycota > Leotiomycetes > Helotiales > Helotiaceae > Hymenoscyphus > Hymenoscyphus occultus. The sequence goes on along the minus strand of UNPT01000001.1, from coordinate 57,014 downwards.
AATCCAGGCATTTTGTTTCAACTGGATTTATTTCGAGTTGGATGGTGCTGATTTATTCGCTCATGCTATCCGACGAAATGCTACTGCTGGTAAGTCCATTCAAACGTTACTCTTCTAAACTCGCTAAGCTAACGCCATACAACAGCCATGCTTTGGAGCACCGCACACCTACCTTTCATCATGGCATACACCTTAGGCGCCGCCGCCTTATCAAGACTTGTCATGGCCCATGATTGTCCAGATGCAGAACCCCATAACCTAACACACTTCTACGAAGAAAAATCCGAAGCCCACATCCCTCTCGGTCTCCGACTCTTCTACTGCATCGGCCTAGGCCTCGCCCTCGCACTCATGGGACTCTTCTCTCTCACCCACGTCCACAAGGAGGGACAACGTGGGATCCGCATCCGAAAGGCTTATCGTCTTGCCAACCGATTCGCTGTCTGCATCATCATATTCTGCCTACCTGCTGCCGAACACCTCAATTCGTTACAGTTGATCTCGATCGTCACGGGATTGGTAGTTTACGTATTGCTTATTGAGCTTTGGGGCGCGAGTTGTCCTGAGGATTCGTGGTTTGGGGAGAAGGGGAAGGGGAGGTGTAGGTATACTGCTTTCCTTAAGATTAGTAGGAGGGATTTGGAGAATGTGAAGCATGGGGGGAGGATAAAGGTTGAGGAGTTGAGGGAGACAGGGGAGTAGAGTGGGTTGTATGAGATGAAGTGAGTTAATGGGGATATGGGATAATGTTTGGGGTTTGGAGTTGTCGGAAGAGGTATAGGTATATCAGATGGGAATCGGGTTCGGATTGGATGGATATACGTCTACTTTTAGGTAGACCGACATTATACTAGATATAAATACAAATAACTTATAGTAAAACGCAATTTAAAGATAATACAAAGCCTCTACTACGACATTAGAACCTTTCCAGTTACCCGCTCTAGGGAGCTCAGGTTTAGCAGGATACTTCACCAAGTCCACAGCGTAATAATTGTACATGCGGTGTTTAGCGAGAACTATAGTCTAAACAATCGATTCTCTAACTCGAAACGAGAAACATGCTTTTTCTTCACTAGATTAAACCTTCAAAATGCTTGAACTGAGAAGAATTACGAGGTACAGTACAATAAAGCAGGTATATTTTGGGTTAAGTAAGAGTCTTATTTCCACGTTAAAGCCAGAGTCTAGGCAGAAAATCGTACTACCGTACTAGCCCGAGTAGCTAATTTATACTCTTCCAAAGACTTGGGAGAATGAGAAGTTGGGAATGTGAGTTAATTCAAGTACTCCCCTAAAGACTCTGTTGATACAGTAAGTCTATAAGAAGCATGTCATTTTCACTATCGCTATACTTGGCAGATTCAAATATTCTCCAAGCAGAGAACCGATAAATCCAATGTATCTACTCCCCTTGCCGGGGTGTAAGACAGGTGGGCGAAGCTCTGTAATCTTACACACCTAGGTTAGAAACAGAGATTATGCTAAAAATCTCGTACAACCACAATGGTTCTCTGAGTGATTTGGGACAATCAAGTTACTTATTCTAGAAGATCTCGTATAAGAGGTTATTAGTGTGTGTATAGAGTTTCGCCCAATTGTCTTATACATAGAGCCATTCGTTCTCAGCTGTCTTGTTTACTTTTTAGAGATGGAGACGACAGAGAGCCACCACGATAGAGCAATTAAACCATGCCAGTAAAACACTACCTACGGATAATTCATGAGTGTAGGAAAATCGCTAAACCCCGTGTGGAAAATCCCGAGTCAGGTATGAAGCAGTTCCTTCGCTAGACTAGCCGAAGTGTATCGTAAATCCCATTTCAAGATACCATCCTTCAAATATCTACTCCAACCCAACTATCCACCAACCCACTCCATTCCACTCCACCACCCAAGCCAACTCCTCCCAAATCCAGATCCAGTCCACCAACAACCAACACACGGGCAAACAACTGGTTCTATCAATAGTACAAGAGTCAGTTCACAAGAACAATATCTAACACCAGGACCGAGTCATAAAAACGCGACGTGCAACAAAGGGTCCTACCATCGTCATGGATGACTCGTGGGACTCGAGACGAACTTGTCTTGTTGAGTTGTTTGGATTCGGACGGGATGCGCATGTTGCTTTCTTGTCAAGTGTTAGGTGGTGGTAGAAATGAGATGTTTGTGGTGTGTGGGTTGGGATATACTTGATTTTGGGATTTTCTTTTTTGGGGGAAGGCAATGGATTGTTTATTTTCTGTAAAGTACGGGTATAAATCTTTCTACAGTACCACAGGATCTCAAGGCAGATTAATAAATATGAAGTTGGCTGTTTAGACCCCCAAGAGTTTTATTTTTCATAGAAGGAAAAGTCATAACTTGAAACGGGAGATGGAGAGAAAGCGCACCGAATCAAGATAGTTGCACTGTACTCATATTTTTAGAATGCTCTATGTTAATACCCTTTCCCTACTCAACTACAGAAAGAAACTCACGAAATCCGGGCAGATTTCAACGAGTATGAAGAATCGCAAACAAAATTAAAATCAGGTCAGGTACCTAGCATACTCGTACCTTACTCGAGTACCCGTATCCAAATCTCAAACCGATGACGCCACCATGGTGTTGACGCACCAACGTTTTCCAGGCCCCTCGGCTGCGGGGCAACAAAAGACAGGAACCCCTCGACTGAGTTTAAGACACTCCCTCGACTTACATGTGAACAATGAATAAAGAGGTGAAAATGAGTAACCCAAGTGTACTCCGTAAATACCCATATCTAGGGAGTCACAGATAACCACACGCACAATCTGACCCAACATCGCCGAACCTTCAAAGCCCCGCAAAGAAAAAAACGCTTACAAGAAAAGAACCCGAGCTCGAATACAGTAAAGTGTGCCTGAAAATCCAGAAAAGCTGTCGCGGGTACTCGACGAGTACAGTAACACGAAAAAATAAAAAGATAAAACCTTACATCAGCTTCGCCACTTATCTCCACCTGAATCCGTTTACCTATTTTGGAGGGAGGTGAGTAGTTTAATGAATAGGTGACGTTGTCACATTAGAAGAGAGAGTGAATAAGCCACAGCCATCCCAGCATAGCCACCCAGATCAACCCCTCCACGCCCGCCGCACAAGACCGTCAGTCTACATCCGACCTCTCGAATACAGATACCCAACCCAACCGCGAGGTAAACCGCGCTCCTACAAACCCCTTCTTTACTTCTACAACCACAACAACCTCACACACCCCATCGAGAAAAAAAAAGAAGAAGAAGAAGAAGAAACCATGACAGGCCCAGCAACGTACGTCCCCCTCCCTCCCCCAACCACCCACCAAAAACCATCATCTAACCTCCCCAAAGACCCGGCCAAGAAGGGCCCTCCTTCGCGCCTCCCCATCTCCCCGAAGGCTGGATCGCCCAATGGGACGGCATGTCGAAAAAGTACTACTTCGTTCAACTCAGCACGGGAGCAAGTCAATGGGAGACGCCCGACCGACCGGCACCAGGAAGCCAAATCTCGCCACAGGCCACGCCGCAGAACCACGAGAGTCCGTATGGAGGACCCCCCGGCGCGACGGGACAGCAGGAGTTGAATATCATCACGAATGCGGATGGGAGTCAGAGTGTGCGCCATGCGGATGGGACGATGGAACCGTATTCTGGGGAGAGGGGGATTGGGGTATGTTCCTTTGTTTTTTTCTAAACCTTTTTTGAGAGGGAGAGAGAGGGGGATGGGGTATGTGGGGTGTGCTGACGGTGGTGTTTTAGTCTTTTGCTATGAATCAATTGATGGGAGGGAAGAAAACTGGTGGTGGTGGTGGTGGTGGGGGATTGGGCTCGTTAGCAAGTTCCTTCCTGGGAGGAGGAAGTAGTCACGGATCATCCGGGGGAAAGCCAAGTGGAGGTGCTGGTGGTCTTGTAGGAGCTCTGGCAGGTAGTCTGCTGGGAGGTGGAAAGAAGACGAGTAGTCAGCAAGGTGGTAACTATTCAGGTGGCCATAGTCAGGGAGGTGGAGGTCTGATGGGAAGTCTGGGTGGAATGGCTGGAAGCATGTTTGGTGGTAGTAGTCACGGTTCGGTATGTTTTGACACCTTGACAAATTTCGCATGCTTTTGAAATTGATATTGATTATAGCAGCAGCAACAAAACCAAAGTGGAGGTAACCAATATGGTTATTCTACAGGAGGTGCTAATCAACAAGGTGGATACTCTGGATCGGCTCCTCCAGCTTCATACCAGGGAGGAAACGGTGCAAACGCCTATAACCCACCATCTCATGGACAATCAGCACAAACTTCATATCACCAACCAACTCCTTCTCATGCCCAACAACCTTCATATGGATCCCCCGATCCTCACGGTCAAGCCCATAATCAATATGGAGGGGCACCTTCACATCAAAGCAATCCACCATACGGATCGCCAAATCCCCAACAACCTCAATATGGTCAACACCAAGGCCAACCAGGGCAATATCCGCCACCGCCACAAGGTCAACAATCTGGATATAGTCAAGGAGGAACACCAGGTCAATATCCACCACCTCCCCAAGGTCACCCACCAGGAGGACAACCACAATACGGCCAAGCACCACCAGGACAGTATCCCCCACCACCTCAATATGGACAGGGAGTTGGTGGAAACCTCAACCAACCTCAGCATTCTCATATGCAAGGCTTACACAATGCTGAGCACTCTGGGGGTCTGTATGGCAACCCTCCTGTTCCAACCAACACCCGTCCACAATCCGGTCCAGGCTATGGAGGAGTGGGTGGTCCGCCAGGTGGAAGTGGTGGTCCTGTAAGTGGATATGGCGCAGCTCAGGGAGGATATTCTGGACAGCAGAAATGGTAATGGTGGATGGCCCCTCATAACACGCATTTTACGGATAATGACATATTGCTCCCACTTGGAAGCTGGGCTTTCCTTTTTTCACCGATGTTCCCGGAGACTCAGCCTGTGTATTTTTGTACTTTATAATTTGAAACCTTTTCCCGCTGCCATTTGATTGAATTGGTGCTTTCAGCTCTTCTTCTTAGTGACATCCACTTCTTCGCGTGCGAAATTCAGGAACCATTTGCTTATGTACTTCGACAAATACCAAGATCCGATAGCGAGGAGGATGATATATGCGACTGTTGGGAGTAGAGAGCGGGGAAGGATATTGAATATAAACGGATCGAGAATTATATCAACGAAAACCGGTGGGACGTTTGCCATAAGTGTTTTATTCGTTGTGTAATAATCTGCCGCCGCGAATACCTGTAGGAATAGCGTAGAAGAGAGGTCGTCTGTTTTGGTCTTATGTTTACTCGCTCCGTCATCGCGGAGTTCGTATTTGAGACGCCGTTCTTCGGAGTACTCTGCGAGGGAGGTTATTAATTCCGGGGTTTGGAAGACGGTTGGGAGGTCGTGGGTTTTCAGGTCGAAGGACGTTGGTTGCTGGGGGTTTCTCGTTAGTTTTTGCTTTTGCTTCTTTGCGTAGTTCGTCTAGTGGTAGATGGATGAGGTGTGATTGAAGTCCTTACCGTCGCAGCCCAGCATATTCTCACTTCGTACCGTTGCCCTTCTTCGAGTCGGTGCAGTAGGTACCATGATGAGTAGCCTTTGGTGGAGGAATTGGTGGGGAAGTCGGCGCGGAGATGGGTGCGGAAGGACCAGTGTTGGGGGGAGAGGGAGGAGAGGTGGAGGTCGGAGAGAGTTGGGTGTTCGAGGGGGATTTGGAGGGGAGGGGGGCCGAGGAAGATTGTTTTTTCGGTGTTGGCGTTGGTGAAGCGGGTGAGGAGAGAGAGGAGTAGGAAGGTGAGTAACATTTTGGTGAAGGGACTCGGGGAGAATTTGTTTTCTTTCATGGATTGGATTCTGGGTATGTTGAGCTCGTGTGCATGTATTGATGCTCTGTACAAGTAGTACAGTACAGTACCACAAGCTTGGAGCTTGGAGCTTGGACCAGTGGATTTGAGGTTGAGTAGAATACGGAGGCTTTTGATCTCAATCAAATTTCGAAATATAAACTAACCTTCTGAGAATGAAATTGGACTCTGGAAGATCCATACTTAAGGTTTGATGTAACTTGTGAATTGAAAATAAATAAATGTACCTCCGTATAATGTGTATACGCAGGTACTCTCATACTCATACTGTACCCCTACCAATGCAAAGATATCAACCACCTGTGCTGGTTGCCACTATGAAGTTTAGCGCCGCATCATCGCTCTTTCCCCATTGGTCAGAACTTTCATAACACGACCCCAAGCACGTCGTTCCATTTGTTTATGTTTTTATGCAGACTTGGCAGGCGCAGGGAAGGAGCGAAAAATTAAGGTCGTGTTCCCCTGTCACTTCCCTTCCTCTCCCCACTATCCACATCCACCTGCTCCTGACCGATACATCTCCAGACCGCACCACCTTGCTCGACTCGACTACCAGAATTTCTGGACCTTTCCTGTTCTATACCAAAACACCAAAAATCCTCCCTCTTCACGTCCAAAACATACAATATGCGTGAAGTCATCAGCATCAACGGTAAGCACCCCTCTTTACGCGCCACACACCGCTTCAAAACCCCCCTCAACAAAAATCTGGTGCTAATCATTCTGTGCTCTCTAGTCGGCCAGGCCGGTTGCCAAATTGCAAACTCTTGCTGGGAGGTAAGATATATCAACGACGACATATCATATACTATACCTGGAATATTGGCATGTTCTTCTGCTTTGAACTCGACTAACTCAATCTTGTTGATAGCTCTACTGCCTCGAGCACGGTATCCAGGTATGTTTACAGCATCCAATAACCCCCCTTATGGCACTTCTGCCATCAAAAACATTTTACTGACGCGTCAATTCTCAACAGCCTGATGGATACTTGACCGAGGAGCGCAAGGCGGCAGACCCTGATCAGGGATTCAGCACTTTCTTCTCTGAGACTGGTAAGCAATTGTAGACTTCCATATTTTGCCACATGCGCATACTGATATATCTCGGTCAACAGGACAAGGAAAATACGTTCCCCGAACCATCTACTGCGATCTCGAGCCAAATGTCGTCGACGAAGTCCGTACCGGTACCTACCGAAGTCTGTTCCACCCCGAGCAAATGATCACCGGAAAGGAGGATGCATCAAACAACTACGCCCGTGGTCACTACACTGTCGGAAAGGAGTTGATTGATCAGGTTCTCGACAAGGTCCGCCGCGTCGCAGATAACTGCTCTGGTCTTCAAGGTTTCCTTGTTTTCCACTCCTTTGGTGGTGGAACCGGATCTGGATTTGGTGCTCTTTTGATGGAGCGTTTGTCCGTAGACTTTGGCAAGAAGGTCAAGTTGGAATTCTGCATTTACCCAGCACCACAAACCGCTACCTCCGTCGTGGAACCATACAACTCTATCCTCACAACCCACACCACCCTCGAACACTCCGATTGTTCCTTCATGGTCGACAACGAGGCCATTTATGACATCTGCAGACGTAACCTTGGTCTAGAGAGACCCAACTATGAGAACTTGAACCGTTTGATTGCTCAAGGTACTTTGGATACTCGTATTCTTCGAGTTTCACGGCTAATAGATTTATAGTCGTCTCTTCCATTACCGCCTCCCTCCGTTTCGATGGTTCCCTCAACGTTGATTTGAACGAGTTCCAGACTAACTTGGTCCCATACCCACGTATCCATTTCCCTCTCGTTGCATATGCACCAGTTGTCTCCTCAGCAAAGGCTTCCCACGAGGCCAACTCTGTCCAGGAGATCTCCATGTCTTGCTTCGAGCCTAACAACCAGATGGTCAAGTGTGATCCACGTACCGGAAAATACATGGCCACTTGCTTGTTGTACCGTGGTGATGTCGTTACCAAGGATGTTCACGCCGCCGTTGCTACTCTCAAGACCAAGCGAACTATTCAATTCGTTGATTGGTGCCCAACTGGTTTCAAAATTGGTATCTGCTTCGAGCCACCTCAAATGGTTCCTAACGGAGATTTGGCAAAGGTCAACCGTGCTGTGTAAGTTTTTGCGTACCTTGATACTCCTCAAACTGTACTAATACAATTCTAGCTGCATGTTGTCCAACACCACCGCTATCGCCGAGGCCTGGTCCGCTCTTTCTCACAAATTCGATCTCATGTACTCCAAGCGTGCCTTCGTTCACTGGTATGTTGGTGAGGGTATGGAGGAAGGAGAATTCTCCGAGGCCCGTGAGGATCTTGCTGCTCTTGAGAGAGATTACGAGGAGGTTGCCACTGACTCCATGGAGGGTGAGGATGCTGGTGAGGCAGAGTACTAGATCAAGAATGATTCGGTGCATGTCCAGAGGTCTCTTGTGAGATTACATATCAGAGGGCTAGATTTGGACTTGATTACGCCAGGATCCAGCACTCGGAGTCACGGAGCTTCATCATTGTCATTCGGGAGTCGTTAGGGCTGTATTGTCTTTTTCTTTTCTTTTTAACTACTTGTGAGCACCGTGAAGGATGTTCCTCTTCGATCAGAATGGTACGCAATAAACCTTTGTAATTCAGGCAGACTGCTCAATGTCTCAAAAGTCAAAATTTTGGCTTTGTTTTGGCGTTGTGATACACCTCTTATTCTGATACACACAAAATTGAATTCTCTTTAATACATCTATCTTGTTGGACTACCTTCTTTTTCCGCGTATACATGTAAATCGCTTTTTTCCTCCCACTCTCCAATAACCTGGTTCTAGCGGAATTGATTAAATGGTAGCCAACTTCATACTACACAACAACCAAAAATCATATCCCACTAACCCCAACTTCTAGCCCTAACCCTAACTCTAGCCCTAACCCCAACCCTAACCATCCTATCTTAAATTTCTACTTCTATTAGTGAAAAAAATATAGGGTGTTCTAGTAGTATTTTAGTAGTGGAGAAGGTGTGGGGAGCCTTGTAGTGGCCAGTGCGTAGGCTTATACATGCATTATTTATGCTAAGGTGGCTACCATTTAATCGATTCCGTTCTAGCGAACCCGGGGTTCCCGCGGCTTATCGTTCCCGATCCAGGTCAAGGGAGCCGAAACCGAAGAAGTTCAGGCTAATTGCAAGGTGATTAGTGGGCATCCGAGCTGGAGGGCACCCCATCATGGCATCATGGGTCCATCTGGAGCTGGGTTTGTCATGCTTATATCATTTTCATTTTTTTTTGATCTGTATGAATGATTAGAGATTGTTGATCTCAGGAAGTACTTTGTACGAACTATTGTCATTGAAGTTGATCCTTTAGGTTCGGATGAGGATTTATCCACGAGAGCTTTGTGAGCAATTGGAGAGAAGCGAAGAGGTGGCGACGTTTTTTTATTGGAAAGGGAAGGGAAGGGAGGAGACTGTGAACTGGGTCTAAGAGGAATTGAGGGTTTTCAGAGGACCTGTGAAGACGGGGACCTGAAGGAGAGGGGGATTGTGGGAGGGACGGGAGTTGGATTGCGACGGAGGTTATTGTGAGGAGGAAGGTGGTAAACAGTGTGAGAGTGAGTGCTTTTGCACTGTTGAAGTCGAGACGACGGTGAGAGAGTTGGAAAGGGGAAACCACGGGTGGCAGTGCCATCGTTATCGAGGGCCCTCTATACTTCTTACAGTGGCCCTGCAACAGCGGCGAGAAAAGATCTGGGACGAAGGAGTCAAGCATCCATATCACCAACATCATACATCCATATCAGCAAATCTCTTCCGTCATGAGTTCCTCAACCCCGTATTCGGTGGTAGACTCAGAAGCCGCATCGAACCATAGGAAAGGCTCTCAGACTCCGAGGGTGCAATCTCCTGATCTCGATGAGACGCCCGATAGTGTTCATGACAGTGGACATGAGGGTATTGGAGAGAGGGAAATGGAAAGAAGATTAGTGAGGAAGGTGGATTTGAGACTCTGTACCATTGCGGGGATTCTTTGTAGTCTTAACCTGCTGGATAGCGGGATTATCTCTTCGGCTAGTGTGACGAGTATTTTTGCGGATTTGGGGCTCGGGGTGGGTGATCGTTATGTGAGTTTGTCTTACTTGGGAGCTTGGTTGGGAGGGAGAATTTTGCTAATGGGTTTTGTGCGTAGTCGGTGGCTATTCTGGTGTATACTGTTGCGTCGGTTACTTTCCAACTGCCTGCTACCATCGCGGTGAGGTTCTTGGGGCCGAGATTGATGTTCTCGTTTATTACTGTTGGCTTTGGGGTTATTACTATGGTATGTTACTTTTCCCTTTTTTCTTGTTTGGGTGGTCTTTTTTGGGTGGAGCTGAGACAAGAAAAGTGCACCGCTTTCATCAATACCTGGCAGCAAATGGTTGGTCTGAGAATCTTACTCGGGATTATGCAAAGTGCCATCTTCCCTGGGTTGAGCTACTTGATTAGTACTTGGTACACCAGGAAAGAACAGCAGTTGAGATTTGCCTTTTTGCAAAGTGGAGAGGTGACTGTTGTAGGCTTGGGTGGATTCCTCAATTATGGGTTGAACAAACTTGATGGGAAGGCAGGTTTAGTAGGTTGGCGATGGATGTTTCTTGTTCAAGGATTGATTGCTATCTGTAAGTTCTCTTCCGAAACATCTTCTCCTTTACATGGCTAAGTAGAGGAAGGCATCGGTTTTCTTACCTACCTATGGATCGTCGACTTCCCCGAAAACTCCCACAAAAGCTTCCACTTCCTCACAGCCAGCGAACAATCTTTCGCCGAAACCAGAATCACTGAAGATCGCGGAGACGTCAAGCCTGATCCCTTCTCCATCCCCAAATGCGTGGTCCATTTCCTCGACCCGAAACTGTACGGGTTCTGCACACTATTCTTCTGCTTGAACCTCGTTTCGACATCGCTGTCGTACTTCCTACCTATCATTCTGCAATCTGGCATGGGCTTCTCGTCTGATCAGGCGATCTTGCTGAGTGCGCCGCCGTACTTTTATGCGGTGCTTCCGGTGTTGGTTAGTAGTTTTGTCGGGGATCGGTTTCAGTTGAGGGGCCCAGTGATTGTTTTTAATTGTGTGTGTACGATTGTGGGCTTTGCGATGTTGGGGTTTTCGGAATTTGATGCTGTGAGGTATATTGGGACTTATCTTGCTACGGGGGGATATGTTAGTAACGTGAGTTTTCTCATTTCTTTTCTATTACTCCCTTCTCAAAGTATCCTTCATTTCCAACCAGAGTGACTGTGGATTATTCCTTGAAAATAGAAGCTGACTCTCTTTCCACAGTGGGCAGCAATGACCGCCTACCAAACCTCCAATATCGCAGGACAATGGAAACGAGCCACCTTTGCTGCCTCCATCACCGCTTGCAACGGACTTGGAGGGATTGCTGGGAGCTTCATCGTCAGACAACCGGAAGCACCGCGTTATATGACGGCGATTTGGATCAGTATTGGTTCTCATATCTTGATTATCGGTATTGTTGCTGTGTTCTCCATGTACTTCTGGTGGGCCAATAGGGATCAGAGGAGGGGGAAGAAGATCCTGGAGGGAACGGTGGATTTTAGATATACTTATTGAATGTGATGAGGGCTTTCATTGGGCGTTTGCAGATTTTTTTTTTTTAAATGGGATCTTCATTGTTATGGTTTTGTCGTTGCCATACATATATACTTTCTGGTTTTCGCTTGTGAAGCAAAGGTTGTGGCTGGCTGCAGGTGACAGGCGACGACTCAATTGCATAGCGTGATAGACCAGAAAAGGGGCAGTAAATAGCTGTACAAATTTAGATTCCTGAAATAAGATTATTTTATGGTTATTTTGCTGAACACAGAGAAGACTCATTGTTCCACAATTTTAGATGAGCGTTTCTGCCCAAGGGCCTTTGATTTCTGCATCTGTCTGGTGGTGGTGCCCGAACAACCCTAGTCACTGACGTCCAGTCGGTGGGAGGTTATCAGCAGGGTTACCACCCAGTCACCGTGCTGTAACCACCTCAGCACTTGACCATCTTCGTGCGGTGCAGTGCAGTTCACTCACAAACAGTATTTACTAATCGCAAACCACCACAACTCAAAGCGACGCTGTTCTCCTTCACTCACCCGCCGATCTTCGTATCCAACGAAGACCATCACCCACTGTCCGATCGCCAGGAATCCTCTCCCCGCCCGCATCCTCAAACAAGTAACTCCGACGCCCCCGGGAAACCCTCGACCTTGCAGCAACCAGAGTCCGAAATTGGATGGGCTAGACTACCTGCGCTTTGCAGGACAATTGAACCGACCATCTTGAAGCAAGTGCAAGGAGCCTGCGGTTTGCTTAGTACTAGCAGAGCCCTCGACGATGGGTTTCCTCGGCGTATACAAGGCAGTTTACGACTACGAGCCTCATGGAGAGAATGAGCTATCCATCAAGGAAGGGGACATTCTTTTTGTGCTAGAAAAGAGCGGAGAGGATGACTGGTGGAAGGCGAAGAAGAAGGCCTCAGGCGACGATGAGGATGAACCTGTGGGATTAATTCCCAATAATTATATCGAGGAGGTACGTACTCGAGGATTTTGGACGACCGAGGGACTGCCAATCCCGCGGCAGCTCCCCACCCTCTCGTGGAAGTTGGCCTGCGTGTAGGAAATGGATTATGAGTTGGGAGTGCTACACCACGAAACTTACTAACCAGAATACAAGGCCCATCCTTTAAGCTATGCTCGAGCCATCTATGATTACACCAGACAGACGGACGAAGAACTGTCTTTCAGCGAAGACGCCAGGCTTGAGGTCTTTGACACTTCAGACCCGGACTGGATATTGGTGGGACTAGATGGGGAATACGGGTTCGCGCCTTCAAATTACATTGATTTACAGGATGCAGACGAACCACCGCCGGCAGCAGTCGCGGCTCCCCCACAACTTCCAAGTCGACCCCCGCATCCCCAAGTCGAGGAGGAACCTGATTCTCCAATCAGCCCAGTCCACAACCCAGCAGCCAATATAGCAGGAATTCTGATCCAGCAACGACAATCCTCTGTTTCAGCTGCTAGAGCACCTCCTCAATTTACTCCTGAAGCTTCTGATGAAGATGACCCTCCAACTCCAATACTACCCTCTCGACCGATTCCCCAACCTAGGGCACCTGAACCTATCGATACTCGTGCAACGAGAAGCTTACCAATGCAGGGCGTAGCGGCGTCTCCTCCATACAACAGAGCTGCCCATGATAGACATATTGATGATGAGGTTCAAATTCATTCGCCCGGGGGATTCCATATGTACAATATCAATGAGATGGTTTCTGTCATGGGAAAACGGAAGAAGATGCCAACAACCTTAGGAATAAATTCGGCTACAGGAGTGATTATGATTGCACCGGAAAAGTCACGAGATGGACCCGAACAAACCTGGACTGCGGAAAAAATGAAACATTACTCGATAGAGGGAAAGCATGTATTCCTGGAGTTGGTACGACCTAGCAAAAGTGTAGATTTCCACGCAGGAGCAAAGGATACAGCCGAAGAAATTGTTAGTGCTCTTGGAGATCTTGCTGGGGCAGTCAGAGCCGCCGGATTAGACGAGATTATACGAGCTGGAGCTGGTTCTGGTCAAAAACAGAAAAAAGGACAAGTTCTTTATGACTTTACGTCTCAGGGAGATGATGAAGTTTCCGTGACTACAGGAGATGAGGTTCTAATAATTGATGACACTAAGAGCGAGGACTGGTGGCAAGTGAAACGACTCCGAAATGGAAAAGAGGGTGTGGTACCAAGCAGCTATATTGAAATTACTGGAACTATCTCCACTGGTGCTAGCGCCAGCATTTCCGGTATCAACGCTGGCCTCTCGTCGAAAGACCAAGCAAGACTTGAAGAAGAGCGATTAGCGAAGGAGTCTTTGAGAACTGCAAGAAGAGAGGAGGACCGTGGGTCAGAGGTAGGCCCTGGAATGCGTTTACCCGAGAGAGGGAGTAGTCTGTCGGCACGAGATAGTAATAACTTTTCGGCGCAACAGAGAAAACGCGATAGTCGAACCGATGTTTCATCACGCACCTCGAAATCTAGTATGTACTTGTTGCCCTTTCACTGAGAGATACTAACAAATTCTAGAACCCGATCCTTCCAAAGTCCGAACGTGGACTGACCGCTCCAAATCTTTCAGCGTTGAGGCCCAATTCTTAGCACTGAAAGATGGCAAGATAAATCTTCACAAAATGAATGGTGTGAAAATTGCTGTTCCTGTCGTCAAGATGTCTGTCGAGGATTTGGAATACGTTGAAAGAAAAACAGGCATTTCACTCGATGAAGATAAACCCTTATCAGATATCAAAAGACAGCAAAGCCGTGCCGCCGATAAAGCTCGACGTTCGTCTGGCTCCCCAGCCGGTGCTACCATTACACATAAGCCCGAGTATGATTGGTTTGAATTTTTCCTCAGCTGTGATGTCGCTGTTGGCCTCTGTCAAAGGTATGCCCAAGCATTTAACAAGGATTCTATGGATGAGAGTGTTTTGCCTGATATCGATTCGAACATCTTACGCAATGTCGGCTTGAAAGAAGGTGACATAATAAAAGTTATGAGATTTCTGGACAAGAAGTATGGCCGTCCAGGAAAGAAAGGTGTCAGTTTTGGGGATGAGGGCGAAGGCGGTATCTTTTCTGGCCCCGCAGGTACGTTGAAAAACAATACTAGCAAGGGACGACCAGCACCTCCTGTACAGACCAATAATACTGTGGATCCAAACGCATTCTCCCAAGAATCCGGCGGCAAACCATCAGAGGGTGTAGCCACGCCACTAGCGAATGCACCCAAACCTGCTCAACAGGATCCAAGAAGGGGCGGATTTGACGATGATGCTTGGGATGTAAAGCCATCAAGTCAGCCACCTCGCTCTTCATCAGTTCCACCCGTATCTGCACCTGTCCAGGCACCTGCCTTGACGGGCGCTATGCAAGAGCTCACTTTACTCGACAAGCCATTAGAGCCGACAAGAGTTCAACCTGCCCCTCCTCCTCAACCACAAGTAACTCAAGCTCCGCTGCCACTACAAGCGCAAGGTCCGCCACCTGTCACCCCGTCAATCTTCGCAGGAATCGGAAACCAGCAAACCGGTCTACCACAACAGCAAACTGGTATGTCACAGCCTACTGGTCTTCTCAATCAGAACCAATTTACTCAAAATGGCGGCGCGGGTATTGCCCGCCCAAGGCCTACTCCGGGTCAATACCAAACCCAAAACCAACCTGGCCTAATGTTACCTCCTCCGCCAGGTCGTCCATTATCAGCACCTCAAGCCCAAAGTGCCTTCTCGCTTCCACCATTACAAGCCCAAAGCACCGGGTTTCAAAATCAAATCGCTCCCCCAGGGCAAAGTTTGGCTGAGATACAGATGCGTCAGCAGCAGCAGAACATGCTCCAGCAACAGCAGAATATGCAGCAGAATAACATGGGTATGATGAACCCAAACTTCAACCAATTCAACCCTGGAGCGCAGAATGGGTTTCAATATCCTATGGCAACAGGCATGCCACAGCAGCAACAAGGTTTCATGAACAATGGAGCATCACCATTTGCTGATCCACGACAACAACAACAACCTCTCCAGCAACAGCCTACCGGATTTCAAAGCTCATTTCCTCAACAACAATTTCCCCAAGCTACTGGAATCAATTCTTTCTTGCCACCCCCATTACAACCCACCCCAACAGGAGCACCACAACAGCAGAATGGGTTCAATTCTTTCAATGCCCCGCCAATGCCCCCTATGCCTCAACAACAAACTGCAGCGCCTTTAATTCCTCAGAAGACCGGACCACCTCCACCTGTTAGATTTGGGGTGTCGGGAGACACGAAGAAACTTATGCCACAAGCTACGGGGCGTCGGGCGAATCTGTCTCAAGCGAGTAAGTATTATCCATACTGCATCAATGACTTGGTAAAGTATGTTCTGACTAATCTTCTTCTCTAGCACCGCAAAATCCTTTTGGCTTCTAATTATTGGAATGGGCTGTGTTGTTTATATTTTTCACCTCTCGTATCCATATTAAATAAACGAGCGGGCGGGTGGGCGGACGGGCGAGCAGACAAGCGGACTGGAAACTGGAAACTACTCGTATCACCTGTAGAATAAGCGCGAGACTAGTTAGTTAGGCATTGCTTTCTTAATCTGGCCAGGCCGGGTTTCTAGATAGTTCTCATACGGGGGAAGGAAGCTGCCTTGTGCTGATGAGGAATGGACGATCTTTGACCAATATCCTTCTTCTTGTTTAATTATACCTTTTTTTTTAAAATGATTTTCTCTTGGTCTCTTTTTTTGGTTTTTGGGTACTGTATTGTGGATTTTTTTTATATAGATTTTTGGATTTTATATTGATTTTGTATTCTGGTTTATTTGTCCGTCAGTCCGTGGAAGCAGACGTGGACTAGATACTTAAAGTAAAGTTAGGTGTGTACTGTACCGTTTTTCACCTCCTTGAAAGGTAAGAATATAGTAGAATCTAGATGGATTCCTGTCTGGTTTTGGAATTGAAAAGGAAGATGGAGTCTGGGTTAGGTTGGCTTTTTTTTTATTAAAAATACTGTACCGAGCTAGCTCTCTCTCTTTTGGGGAGGGGGGTGCGGGGGGATGGGGGGAGGAAGTTGAGAGTTGAGAGTTGTAGGCTGTAGGTTGTAAGTTGTAAGTTGTAAGTTGTAAGTTGTAATGGCTATGGGAGGAGCTCTGGCGGATTTACTTCGTTATTCATGGAATTGATGGGGTTGATGGGATTGGGGTTGGTGTGAGGACCTGGTATGGTATTGTACTTGGAATGTTGGAATGTTGGTGGGTGGTGGGTGGTGATGTGATGTGTGGTGGGTTTTTTGGAGGGAGGGAAGGGGGATCAATGTAACAGTAACACAGTAAGAGAGGCGGGCATTACTCTATACACACCCTAGTTATAAAAATCTTATCCTAAAGAACCTTATATAACTAAATCAATGACACGAATGGTTTAGAAAAATGGTTAGTTTTTAATTCTTATTATACTACTACTATAGGTGAAATGGGATAATTAAGTTACTTGTCCTTATATTAGAGTTTTAATATAGGAACTTTTGATAGCGTGTATTTTATAGAGTAACTATAATCTTTAAGAGTAAAGTTATAGGAAGTACTTGGTTAGGACTTAGGGGCTTTAAGAGCTTACTATAAGATAAGTAAGATTACTATAATATAGTATGGTGCTAGAATGTTATACTAAGCTAGGAGTTACTATGTAATCAATATTTGGTTTGGTTCTTTATACTGTATGAGTAGTTAGTTATATATATTACTACTTTTCTAGGAGTCCCTTTTTAAGTTAACTGGGCTAGTTAGGGTCGTGGTGAGGCGAATGAGAGAGAAGTCTGTTTTATCGGACTAGATGGGGAAGGGCGAGGATATTTGGAATGTTGGAATATATAGTGGCTCTCTCCTAACAATCTTACATGTTTGTTTTGTTTCTTGCTGTATTAGCTTCATAGAGGTTCGTGTTGGTGTTCCTGCAATAGGGGGCTGCTGGCTGTTTGGCTGTTCTTGTACGGAGGACTCTAAGCGGTGATAATTCCAGACCAATTTTGATACAGATGTCAACGCTATAGAATCATACAACACTGAACACCTTATCAATGAAAATACAAGAGACATTTGTGCATGCTGGAACAGGCACAGAGAAATCTTCTTAGATTTACATTCATAATTTTGCGACGTCGTTTAGCGGTTGGATGGGCAGATATATCGATGTGGACATCAGCCCAGATTTATCACCACTTGGAGGGAGAGGTCACTTGTTTATCCTCACGCCGATGACTTTGAATTTATCGAGAACTTACACATACTTTTGTACCTTCGCGATAGCAAGCTGTGCCGTGGTCGTGTATCTGAGAGAGTGACGTAAAGATGGCGAAAGGGCGAGCCACTAATAGGCGGGTACAAGGTTTGCTCCAGAGTAGCTGTTAACAAGCGACTCCAACGCTTTGATTCGTCAGATGGCTCTAGCTAGTCACATTAAACGCCAAGATCAGGGGGTTTCTCTTGTACCCTTTTCAAATGAACTTCCAAATGCGATAGGCGGTTGCATTTCCGTCCTTTCAGTTTGACGTGAACTGGCCGTTTTCTTGTTTTTTTCCCCCCCGACTTTGGCATTGGGGCTTGATACTGTATGGGTAGGACGAGAGTCTCCGAATGTCCTTCAATTGAGTAGCACGGAGTTTGGGATCGGGAAAATACTCCTTCATTCTTGTTGCGATAGGTCGAAAAAGGCCGGAGGACTTCGGACGCGATGATCGAGGAGAACGGGCCGAGGGTTCGACGTCGTATACTGGATCGACGTAGAGGTTCAATGCACGGTTTTACTAGTGGTCTTTTCTTATTATTTGATCGCCGTGGGTTCTCCATTTTGTGGAGGGAGAACCCGGTTGTAGGAGGCTCCCTTTTCGACGAGCACATTTCCCGTACGAGTATTCTTACACTCAACTTACAGTTGCACTTGCTAACAAGTGCTGTCGTCACTCCAGCTCAAGAGGTTATACTCATAACACCATGGCATGATTATTGATTCCAGGCCAAAGGGTCTCGGTGATGATATTTCCGCTTGACATTCCCCTGCTCAGCGGGGACCGTTTACATCCTATGTCTTCAAGTTGGTGAACACAAACTGGTCGCCACAACCGAGAAAGGGGCATGATGAGTTCACGCCCAGAAGGGCTTTTGCCATCACTGAGGATCGACACGAGATCTTACCCGATCAGTTCATTCTTGTTTGATGTCCCAAACCAATCGTCGTCGCAGACATATCCCCGCTCGGACAGTGAGGCTGATCCTAGCGCGTAACTGTAGGCGTCCCTTAATCACTTCCATGCTCTTCAGTGGCGGAATCCATAGTGAGAACAAAAGGTGTTTCTTCCAGAAGGAAACATTATGCACTCAATAGCGTGTGCGTTGGTTTTGAATTTTCCTTCCGACTCGGGAAGGTGAGTCTAAATTGTCGGCACGTTGCTAAGCGAGAGGGGTGAGAGCGCCACGGAACCCGTTCTCTTGACGCTTGAACTGTTGCAAACAGACTTTGGTTCGTTTGAATCTATTTTTGTTTGGCAGAATCTTGATTTTGATAGGTGATCTTGAGAAGTACAGGTCTATGACATGTTGAAGGATGTAATGAAACTGTTTATCTGTCTTGTTTCGTTCATGTATCTTTCATCTAATGATATTTTGGGATACTTGGCTTCATTTTGAGTTGTGTTGACGGGTGGACAACAATATACAGTATGTTCAGAAGTACAGTAGTTGTCCACTCCATGCTGATTTGGTGTTGTGGTAGGCTGAGAGTGCACAGCTCAGAAACATAACCACGGGAGATTCCTTTATCCGCTAGTATTGAGATAATACAGTACTTGAACATAGTTGTTTTTGGAATCTCCTGTCGTTACAGACATATTCTCCATGTTTTCTTTTGCTCTGGTGTTACACAAATTATGAGCTTTTCCGGACAGCTGCCCGAATCTAGAAACACTCTCTGCAGAGGATCTATGACTGCGGCAAGCGAGTCGAGCAATGACAACCATTCTTCCGCAGCACACTCCGTAATTTTTGTTTCGTCTGTTCACAGGCTCATAAGCTAAGAGGCGGGACCATGATCCGATATGCTCACGACCTGTGATGGGCCCTTCCTCAAGCCTACTTAGGAAGATACTATCTTTCCCTCCCACAAGAACCTTTTTTCCAAAACCTCATTCCTTTTCTATACAGCGTCCTTCATCTGTTGACCGGACTTGAAGCCAGTCATCGTTGTATTTTTATTGTTGTCTTTATCACTTGTTTACTTGAACTGGATTTAGGTTATTCTTACAATAAACACTGCTTCCAGTCTTCATCGATAGACTGAGCCCTCCTTACCTTAAAGGATTTTCGAATTTCGTAAAAGAAAGACACTCAATATGCGTGGAAAGACATTCGCTTCTGTGGCGCTGGCCGCTTTCGCGCTCACTGCTTTTGCAGCACCATTAGAACACGAGGTCAGAACGGACGACCTTCTTGAGGCTAGACAGCCAGAAAAGATTGTGGGAAGGAGTAATTTTGGCATTGTTGATTATGACAAGAAATATGCAGAGAGAAATCAGCGGGAGAGAAGACAAGCAAAGGCTTCTGGAGGCGCGCGACCTAGGTGAGTACCTATGAGTTCCAAGTAATCGAAATGAGATAATGAGCTGATTCATTCATATAGTGGTGCTGATGGAGCAGCGGCAGCCACGTATGTTATATTCATCGATAAGCGAATCTTATAGGGTATTCGCTGTCATTGATTGAAAAGGAAACTAATATTTGCATAGTGGAGCACCAAAGAAGAGCGCTGGAGCAGCCCCAGGAGCTGCCGCTGAGACGTAAGTTTATTAGTTCATTGGTTCACCAGAGCTACTTTTGTATTGCCTTCAAATACTGACCCTTTTCCAGTGGTGCTCCCAACGTCCCTGCGGGTGCTGATCCAAAGAAAAAGGGCAAGGAAGGAAAGAAGAAGGGTGCTGGCAAGGGTGCTGGCGCTGGTGCAGCAGCTGGGACAGGAACAGGAGGAGCAGGAGCAGGAGCTGCCGCTGCAACGTAAGTAAATCTGACCCTTCCAACTAGTTTTATTTTATATATGACCGGATCTTGACTTCTGTCTAGTGGTGCTGCGCCAAAGAAAAGCGCTGCACCAGCAGCCCCAGGAGCTGCCGCTGCAACGTAAGTTCATAATTGTTTTCTCAGGCCCAGTATCGTTTTATGTTTGGATATTGACTCTGTTCTTTAGCGATGCTCCTAATGTTGCTGCGGGTGCCGATGGAAAGAAGAAGGATAAAAAGAAGAAGAAGGCTGCCAAAGCCGCTGGCTCCGCACCTCCACCACCAGCTCCAGAGGTACGTATTTATGTTTTCCTTCAGCAAAACGTCTAGTTTTACTCAACTAACTATTTCGTAGGCAGCTGCTCCACCTACACCACCAGTAGAGGTTTGTTTCACTCTCAGTCCTTAACGATGATAGGGTGTCAAGGTTGACTTAACTGTTTTATAGGGAGCTGCTCCACCGCCACCACCAGAGGTATGTTCCCTTCTCAATTCTCAAGACTTTGTTCACAGACCGAATTAACGAACTGTTTGATAGGGAGCTGCACCCCCACCAGCAGAGGTGCGTTTTGCTCATAGCCTCTAAGAATCATTTGTAAACTGAATCAACTAACTTTTCCTATAGGGAGCTGTTCCAGCATCAGAAGCAGCCTCTCCTGCACCTACTCCTGCTGCCAGTGCTGAAGATCCAGCCGCTGCCGTAAGTCACCAAAACCTCACTGTTTCGTCCCGTAAGTTAAATTCTGGGCTAAATTCTTCCTCAGGCTGTCCCTGCTGGTCTTCCAGCGGTAGAAGGCGAACCAATAGGCGGCGATTACAAAAAGGCACGAAGTGCTCGTAAGTTATTTTCCCGTATTTCTTTGGAGCATTTCAAATATCATCTCGCAATCAAGAAAAGCAGAGCTGACTTCCGCTAGGATGGGGACAACAGTAGATTTTCGTGTATTTTGGTCAGCTGTAGGTGATTTGGGGGAATAAAACATTTCTTTGGGGATGGATTAGGTTTGACGTGATTTTTGAGGTGGGATGTCATAGCGATTCAGATACCTACTTTACTTCTCCTGAATCAAACATTCTGTTTTGACAGGCCCTTGCGGAGCTGGAATCTGCAATTTAATACTTTTTGGGGTATGTAGATCTTCATTTACGATGTATGAGTAGTGATGGTGTCTCTTTCTACTGTGTAGGTGCACTGAAGTGTATGTATCCATGAGCCATCCAATCCCAGGGTTTTAAGATCATTATGTACTGTAAAGAGCCACTGATCTCTATGTAAAACCTGTTTTCATAAAACCGTGCAAAACAAGCTTAGTAAACGAAAAGTACCACCTAAAGTTCCTAGCGAAAAACTGCAGGTTTGATGTATCATAAAATGCTAATATACGGAGTTCCTTCGTTACGGTAATCCCTTTTTCAGGTTGAACGTCAAAACGAACCCGAAGCACCACCACTATTTACCTCTGCGCGAAAACCTTTATTTGACACTGTGAGATATCTTAATATATTCCAACTAAGACACTTCACCGTCTTCTCACTATACAACCCCAAGCCACAGATTCACTAGAAACTTGGTGATTTCGATTTCGCCAAGGGCGCATTTATTTAAGCGAGCCAGAATTACCCACCACTCTACTCTGTCCAACCCTCTTAACACAATTTGAGCAGCTAAATTCAAAAATAAAACAACTCGCTTCCCCTACGGTTAGGATGAACAAGGTAAAAAAAGCAGACGAGCTGAAAGTTATTATTATTTACTGTAGAGCAGGTCCTTACCATACATTGAGATCGATTAGAAACCATCTCTGCACCTAAATTAGATCTTGATCATATTAAGAGGCTGCAGAAATGGTTTTATGAAGTACGTATACTCTTTCTTCTTGAAGTCCTCAACATATACATCCGCAGTAGCGAGAGCCGAATTCCTGCTTAACAAGAGTAGATTCGAAGTCGTGCTAGATATTCGACGTGTTGTAATGGTGATTGTTGTCCGATATCCCGAGTACTAGTTTGTAGCGAATATCTACAAGTGATTTTCGGTTGTGAATTTTGCTTTATGGCCAGAGGAATGGCACCTTTATCTATTTCATTACTCCAGTTTATAGCGCTATGTAAAAGTTTCTTTTTTTGGGGTACGTATAGTAAGCAATAAATTACTTTGCAAGGGGACGGGATGAGTTGTCAGATGTTAGATTTCGGAGAGTATGCGTCGAATTATTGAAGTAACTACAGAAACAAACAAACAAGCAAAAACACCTTCCAACGGTCTGATTTCCTGGATACTAACAACACTTTTCAATCCCACCATTACCGACTTCAATTCATGATCCGACTTAATGTAAGTTCTACATGCCATAAGATGATAGAGAAGCTAGGAATCTATCCATTCAAATTATTTCATTCCCTGAATAGTGTACCGAGAAGACTACAATAAGATTGCCATCCACGGTCCTCGGCTATCCATCCCACCTAGCGTTGATTACTCAACATAATTACAGTAATAAAGAAAAGTACCACGGCAGTCTCGCAGTACCGATACCGATGCCGAGGCACGAATATGATGTGAAGCTGGATTTAGTACGTGGTATTGTAAGGGAGGAATCACGGTGGATATTGTAGAAGTAATGAGTGAGTGAGTATGTGAGTGAGTGAGTGATATCCCATGCGTCTATATTTTTAAGGATGAATTTGGTTTTATTTGCCCAGAATTAGCTTGCCAATATAGACTTACACTGTAGTAGGAACACATTAGAAGATTAGCGAGAGCGAGAGGATAAGAAGCCGATGTATTCACATCAGAAGTGCTATATATCCGCTAAGAAACCCACGGGATTCCGTATACTACATAAACTTTCGGATGGGGAATTGATGACTATTCAAACCGAGGCGTAACAAGGCAAGATTAGAAGATGGCGACTACTTACTTATGATGGGATGTACAGTACAGTAAACGTGCTTTGTAGGGATCTGGACTCATAGTGGTGGTATGTATGTATGTACGCAGTGTAACAGATTTGTCAACCAAGTCCAAGAGTAGTAATCACAATACATGAGCCAGTAAACATACATACCTACATTACAACCGAGCTATTTGAAAGGTATGTACCTGTCCCAGCGAGGGAGGAGATGTGAATAAAAGACTTTGTAATTCCTGTGGGGAGAATGGAGTTCACTAGGTTGATCGATTAATCAATTTACACTCAATCTTCTATCTACATAATTATAAATAAACGCTCAACCTCAACATCACGACTTAGAAACGCAATCCCCCTTAATTACCAACAATAGCAAAATTCTAAAATTCTAAAATGGCAGACCGTGATATGCTCATCAAGCAAACCCAATTCACAAAGACGTACTATCGAGATGTCTATCCAGCCATCGAACCCACATCTCCCTCCAACAGCCAAGCAGGAAAGGTTGTCGTCGTTACTGGCGCGGGAAAGGGGATTGGTCGAGAGGTAAAGTACTTTTAAGTTTCACCTTACTCGTAGCACAACACCATCACTTCAACTTTCCCGATTTCCAATTAAGACCGTAGAGTGCTCAACGACTCAAGTTACCTTTCATCGCGGCACCAAAAACGCAAATGCAGATGGAGCATCACGATATACTCTACAACGATAAAGATGATAAAAGGTCCATATATACTAACATAAAACCTCACACCTAGGGCTTCGTAAAATCCTTCGCCAAAGCAGGCGCCAAAGCCCTCGTGATAGTCGCCCGTTCCTCAGGGCCTCTCGAGGAAGTGCGGCAAGAAATCCTCTCAATCAACAAAGACATCATCGTCCAAGCAGTCGTCGCCGACGTGCGAGATGCAAAGTCCGTGACGGCGCTCTGGGAGACGGTCAAGGAGAAGTTTGGGAGGGCGGATGTGTTGATCAATAATGCGGGGACGTTGAATGCGGGCACTGTTGCGGGGGAGGATGTTGATGAGTGGTGGCTTGATTTCGTGAGTTTCTTTTGTTTTTTTCTTCACGCCTTATTGTATCTAGAAGAAGACTTCCAAGATGTGAAAGCAGGAAAGCTGATCGAAGCAGGAAACCAACATCCGCGGCACCTTCCTCATATCCCAAGGCTTCCTCAAGCTCCTAGGAAAAGAGAGCAAAGGAACGATTCTCAACCTCTCCAGCGCATTGGGCCTCGCTACCGTCCCAGGACTCTCAGCATACTCACTAACGAAACTGGTGGCCCTCAAGATGCAAGCCTTCATCGCGGTCGAGAACTCGAATGTGGTGGCGATCGGCATGCATCCCGGGTTGATCAGGACGGATATTGTGACGGGGAATTTGATGCCGTTTGCGTTTGATACGTTTGATCTTGCGGGTGGGACGGCGGTGTGGCTAGCGACTGAGAAGGCGGCGTTCTTGAATGGGAAGTATGTTAATGTGAATTGGAGTGTGGAGGAGTTGGTGCAGAGGAAGGAGGAGATTGTGGGGCAGAAGAAATTGGATTTAGTTCTTAGTGGTGAGTTTGGTGAGCAGCAGTTTTTGTAGGTGGGCTTGTGAGGGACAAAATATGTGGCTGTGCATTTGCGGCTTTCGTTCTGTCTTTTCAGGATAATTTGGGTAGTGATTCTGAATATCTGAAATACATGAAATAATTGACTCGGTTCTTCTAAGTTGCTTCAGTTCAACGGTCCTGATTGTTCTAATGAGAGAAATAAACACTAGCGTTTTTTGAGGTTGTTAAAACATGAGAGAGTAACAAAACAAAGTACTCACTACTACTTCAGCTGTTCATCTCAAGATGGGATAACTTCGAATCATGTATTCTATTTGTGAATCGTGGCGGGCTATAAATCCAATGGTACACTACTCTAACAATGTAAGATAAGTCACTTGACAAAATGGCCTATCCCATCCCTTTCACGTTTTTACAGGTGTCGGTTAATGATGGCTGTGATTTAAGCCTTCACTGGGAGTTTCCTCCTCAACTTAATCGTCTGCGCATAAATGACGTCTTTGAAAGCAAACAAAAATGCGGCAGTAAGCACACTTTGGGTGACCTTTGGTCCAATACCTAAAGTGTATCATGATTAGTGCTACGCTCTACTTAGGAAAGAATTTGGCCTACCTTTATAAAACCCAACTAGCCCCTCCTCTCTTTTGATCCTCTTCATGCCATCAATCATGCTCTCTTTTCCTCCATCCCTCCCTGCCACATGCATCCGACTCTTCACTGTAATATAAGGATATGTGATGCTGGTTGCGAATAACTTTCCGAATGCGCCTAACAAAAATGCAACCGTGGGTGTGATTCTCTTCTTCTTTTCCAAAGTGTTTTTCAACTGCTCAAAGATGGTATATTGCAAGATCGGGTTGGCAACCAAGACCAATGCTGGAAGAACCCCAGAAAAGAGAGCAAGTGGCCCTTCTTCTCTGATGAGGGCGAGTAATGTCCCCACGGTGGTAGGCTTGGCTTTTCCCAAGAGGCCATCAACCTCCTTGTTCTGCTTTCTTGTCGTCATGCGTGTGTTCACAACCCAAATGGGATTTGTCAAGAGAACCGTAGCACTCCCAGCAATAGCGCCAGCGATCATGCTCTCTACCGTCGTCAACTTCTTGCTTGCTCTGCCAGCTGTAATAGCCGCTTTCTCGAACCCCGCGCGGGTCCATTCGTACCAGTAATAGTAGACGAAATTGGTGACACTGATGCCAAAAAGTGCCGAATCCAACCCGGCATATAATCCTGTGACGCCTTCCCGGGCAATGATCTTTTTGACGGCATCGAGGAAGCCAGAGTCGGCGCGTGAGGATTCGACTTGGGCACGGGTGGAAAGAGTAATGAGAGGATATCTGAGTCGAGGTGTTAGCCAGATAGTTCATATTGTGGTGGGGTGAGGCGAGTGGGCAAGTTACGTTAATGCCATAGAGAGAATTCCTCCTCCTGCTCCACTGAGAGCATGTGCAACATTGTCCGACTGCTGGGCTGCTGTAGTAGTTGGTGGCATTGTGTCGTTCGAGCTGGTTGATCTGTTGTCTGCGAAGGATTTTGGAATTCTGTGTAGTCAAAGTGAGGGTTAGATATTGTTGCAGATGATGCTGTGTTGTCAGTCATTGAAGAAAAGAGAGTCGGGTCAGAAGCAAAAGTCGATGGCAGCGAGATCCCTTGCGCATGAAAGGCCTCCCGGTTTCCCCATGTTTGCCGAGGCTCGCGAGGTCAGCGTGAAATGACATGACATGCCTTCTACCCTTCTACCCCACATTCCATGATTAGGTACGAGTGCACGGGCCTCCAGATGGCTTGTACTCTGGTAGCCGTAGATATGAGGCTTCAAGGCAGTCAAGAGAATCCCCATCGCTTGTGACTTGAGTGACTCTATTCTTAGACCAAAGCTTCATGAAAATGCCCTCAATTAACTACAATTCCATCCCCATCCGACTTCTTTCCACCTCGCTTCCTAACACTAACTCCGTATGTCTCCCAAACCCGATCTTGTATAAACCAAAACTTTGCATCTTTTTGTCTGGCGAGGGCTCGCTTTTCGAGGAGTCATTTTGGGGGGGTTTGCGCATTGTTTCAGCTGAATCCTTCGTTTTTTGAGCCCCAATTTGTCTTCAAAGGCGACGGTTTCCTATTTATACCTAACAAATGTATTTCCCTTTATATTGACTCTCTCTTGCTTCTTCTCCTATGGCTGCGAAAGACTTATCTCGAATAAAATGCATCCCGCGTTACAGTTCCCGAACATCTCTGAAGAGCAGAGGCTTCGAATGCACATGCTGTATGCGCCAACTGAAAAGCTCGAGGTGCCCCAGCAGTCAATCCAATCCAAAGGAAATCTGACAAGTCCAATACAACAGTCGACACCTACTCGGCTTGTCTCCTCAACCCCAAAAACTGGCCCCTGTGAGAGCGTAAGAATGATGCTGCCTGGTACGGAGGTTACCGACGAGAATTTTGACGATGCATATGTGAACTTCATATTTCACTGCAACCCATCGGTTTCAGCAGATACAGATTCCACCGAACTGCGAAAAGTATTCCGAGCCCCTCCGAAAAGCGATGGCAAGTCTTTCAGCACATTTACCCTCTATGAATTGATTGGAAGACTGGAACGAAAGGAACTCAAGACTTGGGCTCAGCTTGCGATAGAAATGGGAGTAGAGCAACCTGTGCTGGAAAAGGGGCAGAGTGCTCAAAAGGTACAGCAGTATGCAGTGCGGCTTAAGGTAAGGATCAATTCTCTCTATTGCAAGAGATCAGATCTTCATTCCTGGTTCCTATTGTATGTTTGCTCTCCCACCTTGAGCCAGACACTTCCGAAATTAATGCACTTGATCATCAATTAACAAGAAGTCATAGCGTTGGATGCACGCAATGCACGTGGATGCTTTCTTCGAGTATCTTTTGGGCAAACCTCATGTGTATTGGACTCAAGTTCCATCACCCAATAGCCTCAACGTGGAGGGTCGAGATGGAGTACCCGCCGAGGAGGATTTAGCACTGCGTGCATTATTGCCAGAGACAAGGCCAAAACGTGGTCGAAGAAAAGCCGAAGATAGAGACAATGAAAGTGACGCGGGAAAGTCGCCAGCTCAACGCCCTCGACTAGAGGCATCACCTACTTTATCCGAAGATTTCTTGATTGCGAGAGCTTCATTGATTGGAGATAACGCGACTCCAGCATCAGCACATCCAGGATTCTCCCAGAACTTTACAGAGAGGATGGCACCTTGGTCTGCAACAGGTACTCTGCCGCCAAACTTTCGTTGGAATGGTTCCGATAACATCCAGACTCCATTATCAGCATACCCGCAATCTGCTATTACTCCTAGTAATCGTCTGATGTGGGATGGTGCAGATGAGCCCCAATCCGCCATCACCCCTAAAAGCAGATCAAGGAGAAGGCATGGACCGGCAGTTTCCTCAGCTTGGCCAAGTAGTGGTGGAAAATCCGCTGGAAAACCGAGAGGAAGACCTTCAAGTAATCGATCGGTGCAGGATGGTCCCTTCTCAACCTTTCCTGCAAATCCCGCTTCCCGAGACGTTCCAACCATCAATCTCCACGATAATACCCCAACAGCCACGCCTGTGGTTGACAGGTCGGAAGTTCCTCAATTCTTTCCTCCGGCTCCAGCGGCAAACAACCAATCAATGAATAATGGAAGACCAAGTCGACTGCAACTTCAAGTTCCCCAAAGACAAGGCGGCCCAGTAAGATTGGCAACACCGCCTCCCCCTGGACCGCCCCCTCCAGTCGTACTTCTAAACGGAGAGGACAGTCCAAATCTTCAAAATGACCAAATACCAATTTCACGCCAAGCACCATTAATGGAATATTTCAACTCTCCTGAAAATGATGATCCCAATTTCCAACAATTCGTTAGCATTGAATTCACACAGAATGATGACACAGACCGTACAAATATGGATGCTTTGGAAAGCCATTTTATTTGCGAAATCCTCGCTGCAGATTGGTATGACGCTTCTGGCGCCAGCATCGAGAAATGTAGTATTGATGAAGCAGATAAGATTTGCAAAGAGGTTGTCAAAAACCTCCAGGCTGGATCGAGTAGTACGGAGGCTTTTTTGATCAACTTGTCAGCACTGGCGGGAGGACCTTTGATGACAAGGTTAAAAATGACCCGCCTTGAGCAGGGAACTGTGGCTCATTATGAGTGTCAATGGAAAATGAAATTTGGATCTATCGAAGGTAGTTTTACTATCCAAGCTACCATTCATCACGGGGCAGAATCAGCTGCTCTGGAACACGGACCTGAGCCGACAGAGGAGTCTTGGAAGAAGATGTATCTTGATCTCCGACAGCAGATTCGGGAACGAGACGAGAAGCTCGGGAAGCTCAAGAGGGGTGTATTGGACACGCTAGTTGAGTTGAGTTGAGTTGATTCAAGGAGCAATTTCCGGTCAATGGAATACTGCACTTTGGTGTCTCAAGTTCCCACCTCTCATCGATTATCGGTGTGCATTGGGGTAAGCGCTTATGGCACTTGCATCAAACTCGATCCAATCGCATCCTCATAGTGCCACGGAAATAATAAATTTAACGGGCTTAACGATCTTGCATTTCCAAATCTGACAGGAGTCCGGGACTTGAAACCTGAAGTTGTTGCCTGGTTATGGCTGGAATACTGGTTCAACTCTTAGTTCGTTTTCTCCTGGTCTAACCCTCGAACAATTAGAAGTGCAAGAATCTGCCAGTTCTGCCGGTTCTACAGCAGCTGGGTAGACAGGAGATGCACGTAGCCTACACTTCAATACTGTTCCAATGGAGCCTTGAAACTGGACCTTAGGCGCGATACACAGCCACATTTTTCGGCAATTATCGTAGGCTTAGTTTCCATGAGCCTCATTGTCTCTTATCATTCCGTAAAGAATACTCTTGTGGGTATTGTACGGATACGCATAGCACAATTCCAGCCGCAATTATTAGGTCTCGCTGTTTTCCTATCTCAGCATACATAAGATTTTCTTGGATAGTCAACGCATTTCCTGCTGCTTTTGCTCTATAGGGAGAGCTGTATGCGGGGTTCCATCATAGGGGCCCAGGTCGGAAAATGGCTGAATGCGGGGAAATATACTGGACATGGATGAGGTCGACTCTTTTCGTTCCCCGGTGTTGTGAGACAAACTGACAAGGCAGCTTCTTGCTTCCCCGCTGTGCTTAGTCGTAATGTGTAGTGTATACGAGACTACCATTAGCTCTGCAGCAAAGACGTTCCACCTTCAGCGACCCCTTCTTTGGGAGTCTTGCAGCGTCAGAGGCTCCTATTGTCCACTTCGCACCGCGGAGATGACGGGAGAACCCCAGCGCGGGCCAAGAAGAGGGCCAAGGAGGACCCCGCTATTATGGATTATGTCCGGACTCTGAAGCTTCCCAGGATCGCATCGCACATTTCAGATGGGCATGGGTCACGTACTCGGTATCGATTGTCAGCCGTGAGACTCAAATACGGTGTCGATACTCGTACACCTAAAGACTTCATGAATGATCCAGAAGTTCAAATGTGTTGTGGCTCCTATGATCCTCCTCGCTAATTCAATGGACCAACAGTATTTCACTATTCTCTATTCCAGCAACGGGGTAGGAGTCCTGCATACGGATGTAATGGGGCGTCGAGCCCCTGATTGGGGATGTCAGGAAGTTACAGCTGCAGAGTTGTTTTGTGACACCATAAGCAAGATATATCGTTCGTACAGCCGCACGACCAGCAATCGTACAGAAAGATCCTGACTCTCCCCAGCCTTAAGCTTTCAGTGTTCTTGGTAAAAGGCAAGCAGGCCCACCCCACTTTATGAGTTCATTTCCCCGTCAAACTATCCCAGTCTCCGAACTAAATTGGCATCGCTGATTGCGGATGGCTCCTGTCGACAATGGAAGGCTCATATTCGCATGATGAGACAGCTATGCCGTATGTGTATGGCCATCTACCTTGAGAACAACCACTAATTGTCCGCAGAGACAACTCTCGATACGAGGGCTATGGAAGGGACGATACAATAGAGTCCATCCCGCGACAGGTTAACCTGAACACCAATCTCGAAGCCAAGTTTGTACCTCCCCACCTCCTACGTCCAAACAACCCACTGACTGAAGAGCTTCTCAGAATCCAGAATCCTCTAGCCGGCCTTTCAGACGAGAACCTACTAAGACAAGTCGAAGAATTCGCCAGATCCAAAGATTTAACGAACATATTACCATTACTGAAAAAAGGTGCCTTGGTAGCACGCGACCCAACCAATTATGAGGATATTGCCGGAGAGCATGCATTGAAGGAGGACGAGGTAGAGGCATTGACTGACGAGGTTCTGCACAAGTGGAGACAACCGAGGGCGCTATTTTCTACAATTCTATGTTGTTCTATAGGAGCAGCGGTCCAGGGATGGGATCAGACGGGTACGTGTTTCCGGATACACATGGAATCTTTGGCACAGGATTTGGGCAGAGTAAAGAAATGAATCGGTTCATCTCAAGCGAGAGGGGTGTGGAAAGGGGGTGTGGGCCCGCCCATTTCTCAACATTGCTGTTGTGCAATCAGGACGAGTCATATTCCATCATCGAAGCATGCACTTACAATTTCTCCAGGATCTAATGGCGCAAACCTCGCGTTTCCAGAGTATTTTAAGATCGACAAGGACACGATCCACGACCAAATAATCCAAGGACTTATCAATGCGGCGCCATATATTGGTTCAGCGTTGTTCGGATGTTGGCTATCTGACCCACTGAACTCCTACTTCGGTCGACGAGGCACGATTTTTGTTTCTGGGCATATATGTTTATGGACTGTCGTAGGGTCCGCGTTTACGCAGACTTGGGAGCAGTTGCTTATTTGTCGGATTCTTTTGGGATTGGGGATGGGCGCAAAAGCCAGTACTGTAAGAACGAAATCTCATACGTCTGCCGCTTGAAGAGGGTTTCCACCGGAAGAATGAGGCTTTTCGCTTGTATCGCCCTTTCAGATTTTAGGGGCCGCCAAAGGATCATACTAAAGTGAATAAATTGGCATGTAGGTCCCGATTTTTGCGGCGGAAAACTCGCCAGCTGCAATAAGAGGCGCTCGTAAGTTTCTGTCCTTTCTCATACATGCCGAAAACAAAAACAAAGGCTAATCGAATCTCAAAGTTGTAATGAGTTGGCAATTGTGGACAGGTATTTTTCAAATCTACTTCAAGAACGTCAACCATGGCTAAACAATTACGAACAGCCTTCGGAATGTTCCTCGGTTTTTGCGCAAACCTAGCCGTCCTTCGCACTGGAGATATTGCCTGGCGTCTTCAATTAGGTTCAGCTTTTATCCCTGCTGTTCCCCTCATAATATCAGTCTACTTCAGTCCCGAATCCCCACGTTGGTACATGAAAAAGGGAGAATACCACCGAGCCTTTAAATCTCTCCTTCGTTTACGGAATAACCCTATCCAAGCCGCGAGAGACTTGTACTATATCCACACCCAGCTTGCATTAGAGGCAGAGATCTTTAAGAATAGTACTCCTTACATGTCGAGATTTATCGAGTTGTTTACGATTCCGAGATTGAGGAGAGCTACCTTGGCAGCATTTACTGTTATGATGGCTCAGCAAATGGTTGGTGGCCTTTCTATACTTCCCATATAAAGATTTGGGAGTTTCTTGCTAACAGAACTAGTGTGGAATCAACATAATTTCATTCTATTCTTCCACGGTATTCATAGATTCAGGCGCCTCTCCCTTGAAAGCATTAGTGGCCAGCTTCGGCTTCGGATTAGTGAATTTCTTATTCACTTGGCCCGCCGTTTGGACGATAGATACCTATGGACGACGAAGTCTCTTGTTATTTACGTTCCCTAATATGGCTTGGAGTATGTTGGCCATTGGACTCTGCTCGCTTATTGATCCAAAGAGCGATGCTCATCTTGGACTCATGGCTTTTTTTATCTATGTTTTTACAGCTTTTTATAGTCCTGGAGAGGTGAGCTAACTCATGATTTGAACTTGCATTTCTCGACCTGTCCAAGGAGACATGCTGACATGAACTTTTATCATTAGGGCCCAGTACCCTTCACGTACTCAGCAGAAGTCTTCCCCCTGTCCCACAGAGAGGTAGGGATGAGTTGGAGTGTAGCCGTAAACCTAATGTTCGCCGCAATTCTCAGCATATTATTACCAATGATGAAAGATAGAATGCACATAGTAGTATGTTTACTCTTCCCCTTCCCCTTCCGTCGCGCCCAACCCTCTCTTAATACATCTTCTATACCGTATATACAAAGACCCACTCACACAAACTTCAGGGAGCATTCTCCTTCTACGCAGGTCTCAACATCGTAGCCTTCATCATGATCTTTCTCTGGGTCCCCGAGACCAAACAGCGCACACTCGAAGAATTAGACTACGTCTTCGCCGTCCCAACACGGACATTCATGCGCTACCAAGTCACCGAGGCCTTACCGTATGTCCCATCTTCTCCTTCCTTCCCCCACCACCATCTCCCCCTCTCATTTTCATCCATTCCCTCTCTCCACCACCAAAAACAGTATCAGCACAAAGCATCTCATCACAACATCAACTAACCAAACCCTCTGCAAAAAAGATGGTGGACAAAACGCTACATCCTCCTCCGCCGCGATACCCCGACCCTAAAACCCCTCTACTACTTCGACGCCCCGACCCTCAATTTGACGACACAGGAACTGTACAACTACCAACATCAACGGAAGGACTCGAGTCCTGCATCTAGGAAACCTTGATGTGGCGTGTATCTTTTGTGTTTGATTTGATTTGATGAGATATCATTATATATTTCTATATGCTATATTTATTTCTTAGTGTTTGGATTTCCTCCTTTCTGGGATTTTAGCGGGGTTGGGAGTTTATCTCTTGAGGGGAAAAGGGGGAAGGGAAATGGGATTGGAATGGGGTTAGGGATTAGGTTCTGGATTGGGATTGTAAATAAATCAAATAAGATAAATAATTGGAATGAATAAAATGGAAATCATGGAATGAAATGAGTTCAAGCTTCTCGGTAAGATCTTATAACAGTATTTGATGATACTATAAGATACTTGTTATACTACTCCTACACACCATAAACCACAAACCATATACCTACCTAACAACAAACAAACAACAATACCAATCTCCATCCCATCCCATCCTATATAAAAAATCACAACTCACAACACCACATACAAGCACTACCTACAACACACCCCAAGTCCCCAACACCATCCATACAAACCATCCAAACCATCCAAACCATCCAAACCATCCAAACCATCCAAACCATCCAAACCATCCAAACCATCCAAACCATCCAAACCATCCAAACCATCCAAACCATCCAAACCATCCAAACCATCCAAATCCAACTACCAACCTACTCCCTTTTCACTTTCCCTCTTTATCCTATACCACACCACACAACATACTCTATCAACATCTCCCCCCCCCTTCCCCCCACATCAAGCAATTCCAAACCAAGTTTTCCCACTTATACAAATGTACTTATTTAGTAGGTACTCGAGTAGATATTTTTATCAATCTTATAGTATTAGAATGTGTTTAGATTCTGTAAGTGTAAGTGTAAGTGTAAGTGTAAGATACAGAGTATACATACCACGTTTCGTATATTGTCTACCTATATAAGAGCTAGTGGTAGTATGGATGTAGGTGGCTTTTACAAACACTTCTAACTACCTACTCACCCAAACAGCATCCAATACCTTTACCCCACCATCAACAAATACTAATCTTACAGTAAGCGAGACGGCGACCGGCGAGCGCAGGTTGAAACCCCCCGGGGGTTCGCCAATTACAAGTTAATAATAATCAATATCGGCCTTTGAAGAGGGTGTTACATTGTATACCATCTCTATCAAGATACAGAGCTCCCAAAATATACTAGCGACAAGCGAGCCCGAGCCTCGAGATGAAGATTCGTCAGCAAATATGAATAGCCAGGCTATGTTACTATACATGTCCACAAACGCCCAACCGTATCCTTCTACAGTAGTGTAGTGTATTTAGACCTGGATTCCCAAATCTTTGGCGATGATAGTGGCCGCCTTCTCTCCCACAGCCAGTGCGGTCTGCGATAGTGATAGTCAGAACACATCTGGACTAGAATAGATTGGTAAAGGGGAGGGGGGGGGGGGAAGACTCACATTATTCGTGTTGGCCCCAACATTCTCTGGCATCATGCTCAGATCTACAACCTTCAATCCCTTGGTCCCATAAACATTCAAATCACCATCAACCACACCTCCCTTTTCCCTCGCTCTCATAGCGCAGGTTCCGACGGAATGCCAAGTCGTGTTGACGTTACCGCGGACCCAGTCCTCAATCGCAGCATCGTCTTCTTTGCTATACTCAAGTTTGGGTGAGTCAATCGCAAACGCTGATACATCTCCGGTGGGAATACCAGCTTTGGAGCCTTTTTTGAACTTGGGATGTCCAAGTTCGACTTCGCCTTTGTAGTATGGAAATCGTCTTACGATCTCTCGGCTCATCTTGTATGCCCAGACTAGCTTCTTGACATCAGAAGGATGCCTTAGATAACCTGCATCAAAATCGTAGCCATTGATCACGTCTTCTTTTGATGTGATGTGGATGGAACCTCGAGAGTAAGGATATGCCGTGTACGTTCCGAGAGATATATATTGGCCGGGTTCAACAAGTGATGGATCAGCTAAGAAAGCATTAACGCTCCCAACAAGCATCAAAGGTTTGCTAGGGAACGGTTTAAAGTCACGATCCCAATCTTGCTGAAATTCCGGTCCCAGAGCAGCGATCTCCTCGTCTGTTGGTCTGAGTTTTCCCGCAAAGTCTGGTTCCAAATGTCAGAAAGCAATCTAGGCCAGGGAAGAGTTTCTCACCAATTCCATTCCATCCAATCATAGGGTCCTTGGTTTCAAGTGCTGCGGCAAGTTCTTTGCGTCCGCTTAAGAATCCATCAAGTGTTTGTCCCTCATCTGTTGACTAAATTAGCGAGGGAGTGGGTGTCCGGCTAAGGTGTTGGCTGACCCATATTTGTCTTGTAGGGATACATTATAAGATTGTGATCTTGGTATTCCTCTCCAACTCCTGGGAGATCGACAACGACTGGTATGTCAAGCTTCTTCAGAATTTCCGGATTTCCGATCCCCGATCTCTCAAGGATTTGTGGTGTACCAAGAGCACCTGAGGAGACGACTACCAATTTCTTTGCTTTGATGGTTTTGTGAACTGGTTTTGATAAACCAATTTCTGGTTGAGCTGTCGGATTCGACTTATACTCAACTCCAATCGCCTTTGGAGGAGATGATTCATCGAAAAGTACTTTGACGACTTTTGATTCAAGCAGGATATGAAGATTGGGGTAGTTTCCTGATTGAAGAAGAGGATGGATATATCGATGAGCTGCATCCTGTCGTTTACCTTTTTTTGCATTAGTATACAATTCCTCGTTGGACAGAGGATTCGTAAGAGTGATCGTGGTTTAGACGTGGAGATACATACCATCGGGACTGACATAACGATGCCATCTCTATTCTCATTAGTAACTCGTCTAAGCTTTTCAAACAACGAAAAGACAATAAACATACCGCAAAGCCCCCATTAGATTCCAGATCCTGAAGATCGTCTATCTCTTTATACCCCATTTTCTTAATCGTCTCTATCAACCCATCCTCACCGATCTTGCCTCTATAACCACCATCGCTAACACTCACCGGGCCATCGTATCCATGTTTGCTCTTATCATATTTCTCGCCAGTGGGATGAAAAGTCTCCAGCTTCTTGCACATAGCCAACATATCCTTGGCCGTCCAACCAGGTGTGTCCCAAGAGTCGAAATCAATTCCCTGAGCACGGGTATACATCATGAAATTGATGCTACTTCCGCCCCCAAGAAGACCGCCTGTGGGGACGATTGCCTCTCGGCCATTGAGAAAGTTGGAAGCTTTGGATTTGTAGAACTACGAGGAGGAAATTCGTTAATCCTCTTCTGTTACAGGCTGGAGACTTCAAAACTTACAATGGCAGTTTTGCTATCAGGCGCCAAGTTGCTCAGATAGATAGCAGGGTTGACGATCTGAGGCTCGTTGAAGTTATTCTGTCCACCTTCAACCAGAAGAATCTTCAGTTCCGGATTCGCCTTTGCGAGTCTGCCAGCTGCTACGCATGCAGCGGCCCCGCCACCGGCGAAGATGATATCGACATCGCCAACGGCATCATTGTAGGTTGACATTGTGTCTCTATGTGGTGCTGCGTGACTTGTGTTTGTTTGATAGTCACCTCACAATGGAATGACTTGAGAGAAACAGAACCCTCGAGGTTGAGATAGGCAGTGTTTCAGCTCCACGGTTGGATGGAAGTTGCGTGTCAAGGGAAGGCACGTCTTTATCAAACTGCTAGCGCTCTTGCCACCCATATGTATGGCCAGATCAACGGGAGACAGGATACAGGTACTCGACGGGAAGCCACGCGTGACCATCTCACACTAGATCGGAAGACGGTAAGGTAAGACTTACAGGTACCTTACTCAGCGAGCTCCTGCTGTGAAAGTTCGAATGGGTAAGTGAAACAGTCCAGTCGGCCATTCTTATAGGTACCTATAGGTATGGGTAGTACAGTCATGGTACAAGTACCCTACTACCCCTCTCCTTCCCGCATGTCCACCCGAAAGGTAGGTTTGGGAAATAGGTAGGTTTGGTATTTCCCGAAGCGGAAACAAGCAGCAAGCACAAGCACATACATAAGCATAAGCTTCTTGTCAATACATTAGGTTTCACACCACATGCACCATCTTTCCCAGATCCCTTCAGCTCACCCACAACCACACGCCCCCCCTCCAACCATCCCATAGATACTTGCAAAACCAAAAAAAGGCCTGCTTACAACAGAAGCTTACCTTACACCACCACCCTCACCATTTTCGGTCCTCGGGACAACCCGCAGATATGTTACTCAGCAACCTTAATAATATGCCAACATGCACATGACCCGACATGTGTCTTGTATCACCTTCTCTTTTCATCTCCTAGTGTACTCGAGTACGAGTAACAGGAACAGGATACGAGGATTGCCACCATTTCCCCTCCCCTCACGACCTCCGAGGCACGAGTAGGGAGGAAGGAAGGCAGGAAGGAAAATGGCATCCTTGAGGCTTATTAGATTGCGGGGTATGATCGCGGGGTAGCTTGATTTACTGGACCATGCGGAAAGGCTTCCGCTATAGGCCAGCCACATCATGGTTCAACGGCTTCGACTGTTATACAGAATTTCTTTTCTAAAATTAGGTTAACATAAATAAATCCATAGATGCTAACCTTTCAGAGATAACGGTGGCTTCAAATGTCCCAATCTTGTGTTAATCAATATCATATAGAAGTGGTCAAGCACATCACTTCATCCGACGTGAAAAAGGCAGTGGAAAATCAAAGTCCTTTTATTTCGCTAACCTATCGCAAAGCTAGTGTACAAAGTGTCTGATGAGGCCAAGTGGTGCCTTCCCTTGCTAACTCCCTCAACTTCTATTGACAAATACCGCCCATCTAGTACGCACTAGCTCTCAAACATAACACCCAGGCTTGCCGAGAGTCTGAAATGAGGGGTAAGGGAAGCGAAGGCTGATCCGAATCTGTATCAATTCCGACAAGACAAGGCATCGAAGAAACGTGAAAGAAAACGCCAGAATGAAAAAGAAAGTCGGAAGAATAAACAAAAGAGCATCCTCCAGTTGAACCCAACGCCAGAGTCTGGGTGCTCGGATTGTAAAATCGAAGAATAACCCATGCGCCGAAATGCGCCATCATTCCCTTCATCCACTATTAATACACAAGCAACAGATCGCCCAAACTACCCACAGCCAACCCATTGTGGATCCATGTCATTATATCGCCCCCAAAACACACTGCCGATGGAATCACCTACCCCTGGCTCCATGCCACACGCCGTAAATTTTGTTCTTCAGCTACTGGGCGCAGATCGCTCAACTCGAATCAGCGCGAGCCTTTTTTAGATCCCGCAACATTTTTTCCACGATCGAGCACGAGTCTGGGGGTACATCTGCCGGCTCACAAGCTGGCTGAGCATTGAGGTGTTGCTTAGAGGATGTCATCTGCGTATCAGGTCGTTGAAAGCTTTGCTGATGCTGGTAGGTTGACTTCTGAACCTCTGATTGCCGTTGGATTTGATATTGACGGGGCGGGGGAAGAATCGGGGTAGTGTGAGAAGGTGCGGGTGGATGAAAGGAATCTGCCTGGGTATTCTTCATGGCCGGTTGAAATGAAGAAGAATTAGTATTTGGAAGTGGTTGCCGGAAGTTGGAGAGAGGCGGTGGAATGACTGGTGACACCTGCATCTGAGATGTAGTATTTCTTTCATAATTACTCGATGTAGCTGCGTAATTGGCCTGCGAATAGCTAGGCTGCGGGTGATTTGTTGAGATGCCGGTAGTGTGTTGTGCATGTCCGTAGGGCGGATTTGAGGCGGGTGCTGTGGTGTATGCCGATGGAGATTGTGTAGCTTGCGGTTTAGCCGTAGCGCTCTGATGCATCGAAAAGCTAGCCTGTGGCTGAGAGGAGGTCTGATAAGAAGTCGATGGGGTATGGTAGCCTGCTGAAGATTGTTGTCTTGGATGTTCCGCTATTGGGACTGCAGCTGTTGACGTTACCCCTTGAGCTTTGCCGGAATAATCAAACGAGGGCGCATATGAAACCTGAGGAGATTGCTGATTCTGCGAGGCCTCAGCTACAGGTCTACTGTACTGCTGTGGGTGCGATGCCGAGAGAGACACAGGCTTATTGTACGTAGGCTGC
This sequence comes from Hymenoscyphus occultus, assembly GCA_900536445.1. NCBI lineage: Eukaryota > Fungi > Ascomycota > Leotiomycetes > Helotiales > Helotiaceae > Hymenoscyphus > Hymenoscyphus occultus. Next base: position 17,284 of record UNPT01000001.1, on the reverse strand, counting down.
GGGACCACTGGGTTTTGCGGGGTCGAGGGCGCGGCATAACCGTTGTGTGGAGCAGTATATGTCTGGCTCGCATAAGAAGTCGATGGATATGGTGGCCGTTCGTATAAAGGTGGTGGCTGAAGGACAGAACTTCGGGATTGAGTAGGCGAAGGCTGGGGCAGAGGGTTGGGTTGCTTATTGAGAATGGTATGGAGGAACTCTCGCCGAATAGCAGGATGTAGTTGGCTTGAATCCTTCTTCTCCCATGTCTTGGGCGGAATAACTGAGGCACCAGAATTGTCCATCGGGGGCTTAACTGAAGGAGACGCAGAGTAAGGAGTTGCGGGAGAAGCGCCATATGAGTCCAGCGAAGGTGGTTGCGAGGAGTTGAGTGAAGGGCTCGGTTTATGGGAAGTGCCGTTGTATGAAGATGACATGTTATATGATGGCGTGGCGTTTGATTGTGAAGTGCTTACGCCAGGACGGTTTCCAGTAAACAAAGTCGCCTTCGTGTATTCCATAAGGTCACCTTGGTAACCATTCATGAAGCCACCGCCAGGTCTGTATGGGCTCTTGTAATCCGACGGGGATCTATTGTGCTCCTTTTGTAGATAGTAGTACTTTTGAAAGACGTTACTGGGTCTCTGGGGCTGCGGTCTATTTCCAAATGGATTATTTGGCTTCGACGTTGCCATGGGAGGCGTAGATCGATACTGTGTTGGCGCAGTAGAGTGAACCTTAGATGCTTGCTGTTGTACAACAGGACTTTGCTTGGGCGTTGGTGAATACTGAACCGCAGCACCATGCTGGGAGCCAGGTCTATGCTGCACTGCAGAGGTGGCTTGGGCAGAATTATGCTGACTAGCAGAGGTATGTTGAGCAGGATTATAGCTAGCCGCGGTAGCATACTGAGCTGTTGAAGAGTACTGGTTTGGCGTCATTGAACTCTGCGTATTTCGATATTGAGGGGGTGCAACAGAAACTTGAGAGATCTGAGGTAGATGACCGGTAGAGTTTGCATTGGCTTTGAAGGGTGTTGGTGAAGATGATTGTTTAGATGGCTGGGTAGATGAGGCCCATCGAGGATCTGTACCAAAGCTGTATTGGGGTACAGAACGTTGGAGAAAGTCCTTCTGGGCACGGTAAGCTTGTGCATCCACACCATAAGTCTCATGACGAGGCTGTTCGCGAGGCTTGTATACGTATGGCTTTTCCAGTCGATCAGTCTTTGCAGGTAGTACTTTGGCGGGTGGTCTGATAGGAGTTGGTGTACTGTTTTTGGCATTCGACGGATATGAAGCAGCGTAAGATTGTCTCGGTGCCGCGATGACCGGCTTTGGTATGGTATCCAAGAAGTTGCCCTTCGTGTTGTGACGGGGTATGCGTGGATCTTCGGTGTACTGTGCTCTAGCTTCGGTCGATGTCTTGCCGAGATAGAACCAGATCTGGTTTTCCTTGGTAAAGTCAATTTTGACTTGGTAGGGATTGAGATTGATCTTTTCGTGGTTGAATTCAGCCCATGTATGACCTTCAACAAATGGATCTTCCGCTCTCGGAATATCATCTGCCTGGCGTTTACTCGTGTTGAGAGACGCTTTATCCTTACGTGATTTCGGCATCGGGAGGGCGTTGGGTGAAGGTTTAGGGAGATGATAGTCCGCAGGATCTGGTATGAGAAGCCACTTGTACTCAACTTCGACGCGGTCACTGATATACGTTAGCAAAGAAAATGCGGTGTCATTTCCAGAACTTACCCTCGTGGAAGAATATCGAGTAGAATAACTTCCTCATCTTTGCAGTTCTCAACAACCACTCCAGCAAAAATGTCACCCTTCAAGTACTGCGCCTGGCATACTTCGCCAACCTTGATTTCGGTACCTGCCTTTCGCAAACGCTCACAATCCGATAGAGTATCGCTGTCAAGCTTCTTTTCTCGCTTGACACGGTGGAAACGACAACTGAACTCGATACCCCACTCCTTATACTCAGTGCCATCCTCACCAAATACTGGTATCTCACCCTGTTCAACGAGAACACCAGCTGCGGCTGCACAAGTTGCATGGTAGGCTCTGGTACATTTCTTTCGTGAACATTGAAAGCAGGCCCCTTTCTTGGAGCGGCAATAATTACACTTCAATTCGAGTCTTCCTTTGGCAATGTATTTGATGTCCATGGCCTTTCCTTCGTCGATAGAAGTCTCTGGAATGTACTGAGCACAGATTTGATGAGCGCGCTGGCCATCTTCGGTGGGCAACAATGCCTCAGATGGTATATCGTTTGGACAGAGTACACATGGTTCATGTGTTGTTGCCTTGATTCGGATTTTAACCCTCTTAATGTTGCTGTCGCCACCCTTCTCGTTTGTGGCTCGCTTTCTCTTCTTTTTCTCTGATTTAGTCTTTAGCCCACCAGTGCTTAATGGCGGAGTGGCGAGAGTAGAATTATCGTTTTCGTTCTCTTCTTCCTCATCTTCTTCTTCCTCGTCGGTTTCTTCATATTCGGTTTCTTCGCCTCTCAGCTTGCGTTCAAGTTCGTGCACGTTGATCCAGACACTATCCTGTGCTTGGTCGCAATCACATTTCTTCGCTACACGACCATACTCGAGCCATGACTCCAGTCCAAAGTTAACAGCCTCAGCACAATTGTAGCCAAGATTGTAACCTGAGTGGTAACCATATGGAAATGTAATGACAAACTCGCCAGGATAAGCTACAATCTTGTTGACCTTAATATTGTAATTTTGTAAAAGAGCCGATGGTGAGATCAAAAAGGTCTTGTGTCGTAGAAACTGGTCGCAGGCTTTGGCATCCGTTGGCCAAATAGTCTTCATCGCGGCCTCGAATCTTCGCGCATCTCCCTGGGCAATGGCATACCATTGCTTTGGTGCACCAAAGTGCACATAATTGATACTGTAGAGATCCACGTCCTCCAGATGCCATGCGAAAGTGGCCTTCCACATTCCCAAGTAGAGATATGCGGTGTTTACACCAGGAATCTTAGAGCCCATAACATCGAGTATGTTATCTAGCTTACCTAGATTCCAACTCGTGGTTTTGTCATCAAAGAGAGTTCCAGGCATATCTGCGCCGTACAATGGTGGAGCGTATGTTAGAGTTTTCCAGTAAGCTCGCTCAAGTTCTTCGCATCGCTCTGGGGTAAACTCGTTGCCTTCCAATTCGTATTTGAAGTCTTTAAATGCTGCCTCATCAATCTTTCCTTCTCTCTCTCTACGATTATTCTTGCGTCGAGATGAGACAGAGACTGTCGTTGGCTTGGCCTGTCGAGAACCCAAGCGTGGCTTTTCGGGAGTTTCTATATCATCATCTGGTTCCAACTTGACGGATTCGGTATTGTCATCTGGTTTAGCAGAGGGCGAAACCGGTGTTGGTAGTCGATCGGGTGTGCTTTGGCCAGCATCATCAGTCTCGACGGTCACTGCACGGGCGGCCGCTGATTTTGATGGACGTCCGCGACCACGTTTGCCTGCTGGAGCTGAGCCATTTCCGTTGCTCGTCGGTTTTGTTCTAGGAGTCGAGCGGGTAACGGGTTTGTCTTGGTTTGCTCTTCTTTCTCCTCTTTTCGCGGGTGGTTGATGGTCGCTTTGCTCGCACAATTGGCGCCATTGTGGAAGGTTATAAGATCGCTGGTGTATCATGTTGGCTTGTCGATAAGTGCCGCCTGTACCCATAATATCCTGCTTGATTGGCTCCTTGACCTTGATTGTCTTCACAGCTTCATCGAGTCGAGGTTGGGCGGCTTTCCATTCAGCGGGAGGGATAACTTTGACGATACCCGACCTCATACCGTAGGGATTAACCTTATTCATCTATATCATGGTCAATTCAAGACGTCCAGCACATGTTGGAGGCTGCTGCAGACGAACGTACGTATATGGTAAAGTCTTTGAATTGATGCATGGTAGGTTCAAAGACAGGTACGCCATCATTGGAATAGTATGCAGGTACTATTTCGCCAATGTCGTCCTCGTCCGTTGGTTGTGCCGGCTGCTCAGGCTGTTCCTCCTCGAGGTCGGAAAGCTCGCTGTCGCTAGCATCTTTGGTGTTGGAATCAGGAGGAGAGTGCAGTCCATTCACCTCCACCGCAGGACCCGGCGCTGGGCCTGCCACCATCGTCTCAGCAGACATCTTGATGTAGCATGCGATCGAGTCGCGATGGATGTTTTGTTTGGTTGTTCTTGTGGTCGGCGGTAATTACGAGAGGTGCGAGGGTTAGGTTGGGGCGGGGGCGATGTTTGGCGTTGGTCGGAGGGAATGCGCAGCGAGCCAACGGGTGCGCCCGCAGGTGAAATCGAGAGACGCGAGATTGATGATCGGTCGCTCGCAATGCTGGCGAGTGCTCGAGTGCTCCGAAATGCTGGTGCTGGTGGTGGTGCAGGAGTAGTGATGTCGATGTTTGGTGGGAATGAAGTACTTGATTCTCGGGCTAACCTGTGCTGTGGTGCAGGCAGGCCTAAGCCATACCTAGTTTGGACGGTACCAAGTACGGGTTGCGGTAAAGCGAGCACGGCTCCGTAGAATGGTCCGACATTTTTGGCGGGATACCACCAATAGGTACTCTCCGCATGTGCATGTGCCGCCCATACTCGTACTCATCCACATCCACATCCACATCCACTTGCCCATTGCAAAATTATATCTTCAAGATTGCAATGCGCCCTTCTCACCAAGATCGGATCAGTCGTGCGCGCTTCAGATTTCTCGCCTCTTGCCGTATACGTATGGGCACCAATTGAAACTCCACAAGTTGTCTCACGCCGACGTGTTCGCGCCACTCCCGCAGCGTGATGCTGAAACATCGGGAATGCTCCTGGAGAAAAAAGTATATCTTCCAGATGAGGCTCTGCTGCTCCTTGGAAAAATCGGGGTCGTGCGGGAGGTGGAAGGGGCAGGGCAAGGCTTCGCGATCGACGGCACTCGTGCATAGGGGTACAGTAGGTACGAGTTGCGCATCGCCATTGGAGCACAACACAACACCCCTTTTAAGGCTGAATCGAATCGTGTCTTCTACAGTCCGGAGTACGTGCTGCTACAAGATCTAAGCCATGATGACTTGGTCAATGGTTGTTCTGTAGTGATCCTCCTTCACACGCGCTTCAATATTCACGAACCGCTTTCTGGTTCATCCGTTTTCAATGTTCCGTTGCCATTCCTTCATTTGTACCTGAAATCCGGTGGATTCAAGATATCATCACACGTATCGAAGTGCAAAGACTTTCCGAGCCGGTCTTCCAGCACCTTGCAGGTTGGCGTCTCCACGAGCCTTTCAGAGTAGATGAGCTGGCTATTCGCTGCTTCTTCTTCCTCTTCCTCTCAAACCTCTCCCCGACCCCCATCCATCCATACACCTCAAACTTCTCAAAAGAAGTACGTTGAAATAAGCTTTGCCGCATGTAGTCAAGGGGCGATGTCTGAACCTCGAGAAAATGGTTCTCTGCGGGGTTGCTCCGCTTGCAGATCCGAGATCCCATCAGATAAGATGCACGTCCCAGAAGGCGATGGTTTGTGTCCCACTAGAACCCAGAGCTAGCAAGCAGCTGTCAGATGACGGTGACATAAGCTTCAAATTAGAAGTCCGAGGACAGGGAGAGGGTCCTGGTCCATGAACGATATCACTCGTTTAGCCTGTTCAGATTCCACCACACCGCTAGTGCGTTGAGAATGCCAAAGGCTACGGATGCTAAACAATAGTCAGGCCAAGCGGGATCACAACGAGCGAATGAAGTTGAATTCGGTGTCACCGACGAGAAGGGCCTCTCAAAATAGCTCTTGACGACGAAGACGCAGCTTTAACTTCCAAGCAACTTTGTCTAGTTTTACATTCCCCCTCTACGCAGAAAGTGGAGGGAAAATTTCACATGCAATCCTTCATGTGCTGATCATCATTGAGGGGAGGATTTCAACCATCAGAAAACATTATTTGCACGGCTCCTGTGCCTGATTTTCACTCAAGCACACCCGAGAGCGAACAACACATTCCACAATAAGAGCCTTCACGGATCCATTTCACATCCACGAGTAGGACGATGTCTCAACAAATGACCTGGTAAATTATGGAATACTACGGACCACTGTTGCAGAGTATGTGTTGAAGTGTTCAAAGTTGACATTCCCATTTTCTCGGAGTTTTCGGTCCAGATCCCGTGATTGATGATTAGCCGAGGTGGTCCCATACACCACACCATACTTGTTAAGCCCGTAACATCTTCATTCCTATTTCAAAGTGAAGTCTAATTCCAATAAGTAGCGAGACAAACAAGAAACAAGAACCAGGAGACGCTTCGAAGAATAGGCAGGTAGAAAGGTGCGACTATCCCCTTTGTTGAAATAGTCGAGGCCCACCTTTACTAAGCCGTAAAATATACCAATATCGAGGACGAGTGGCGAGTAGGTCGGGTTCGATTCCTAATAACAAGCTCCTAGTAGTAAGCACCTCCCCTTGGTACAATAGTAAGAGTTGACAGAATCTACCGTCACCCGAGGCTGAGGCCAATCTTTTGTCCTCTCTCACTATATGTACTAAATTAATAATCAACCCTATGCTTGAAAATGAGTTGTTTCATGTATCGGAATCGTGGAAATGATACCTATTTGAACACCCTAGAGGTGCGTCTCACAAACAGAGGGATTCGAAGAAATCGGTTATTGTCAAACGCGCGAAACCTTTTACTTAGTAGCGATACTATAGAGAATATGTTCTACTCGTATAGTAGATTCTTCGAGTTTCTATTAGAAGACGAGGGTATAATGTGGAATGAATAAGCTAGAATAAAGAGAGAAGCTAGCTAGGGAGCGAGTAGGGCTCTAATATAGGAGCTATCTATTATACTAGAAGTGTCCGGAATAGAACTAGCGCCTTCTATAGAATATACTAGCGCTAGATAATACTAGATAGTAGAGCCGAGAGCTCGAATCGTAATAGTTTCCGTTCTCGATAGCTACCTAAACTACTTATAACATATCTTTTCTATATTCGAATAATCCTAGAGCTAGACTAGCGACCGAGAAATTCGTATATAAATAATAAAGTTATAAACGACCTTTTCTATTCTTCGAAGCGCTTTTTTTAGTTTTATTCTGTATATTTTTTATTTCTATATATTCTGTTATAGAATTAAGAAGAAGCAAAGGTAGTATAAATAGGGAATATAGATTATAATCGTGGTTTTAGCGTCGTTAAGTTTAATATGAAATATCGATATAGATATAGAGAGAAGTATCTATTTAAAAGAAGAGAGAATAGAGAAGAGAGAACATAGTAATCTAGTAAACTAGTAACTCACTATACCTCCTATCTACTTCAAAAAGACACCATAACAGAGACGGGCATTACTCTATAAACTATAATCTATACACACCTCAGCACCCGCGTTACAAAATCAATCATCCAAATAGTCTAGAATAATCACTACTTTTCCCTCCCGAAGCCTAATTAACCTACAGTAGGTGAAATAGGACAATCAATGTACTTGTGCCAGACTTTTGGTATAATGACTTTTGAAACTTTGATGGCGTGTATAGAGAGAGCAATGTACGATACTTCTGTATAACTCAAGTATCTGTCTTTTTCTAGGTACCAAAATCCACTACAGTCACCACAAACCACAATCACAATCACAAAAATCACACGCAACAAGAAAAACACCCGACCCAGAAATTCATCAAATCATCATCATATATTGACAATGCTCTACCGAAAAAAAAAGGTATCAAGTATCAAGTATGAAGCATACTGTAAGCTATCTACCATCCCATCCATCCCGGAAAGCAAACAAATTGTCTGCCAGCCAACCAGCCCAAATTCACACTCCAGTCCAGTCCAGTCCAGGCATAAAATCCCCCCATCCAGCCAATCTCCATCTCCCTCCTTTTCTTTCTTCCCATCCACCCAAGGATAAGAGGAAAAATTAAAAGAAGTTCGAGAATAGCATGACCAAATAGCAAAAACCAAACGAAACCAAACCAGAGAGTTGAGCGTTGCCAACTCCTCCCCCCAATCCATCCATCATCCCATTCTGTATTGTTTTGTTTTTCATCTTCAACAATGCAAACAAGAAAGGGTAAAGAAAGAAAACCCAAATTATGAAAAGTCGCTCCCCCATTTTGCCCATGATTTTTTTTGATATGAGAGAGAAAGATGAACCACCCCGGTCATTATCCAGCCTTTCGTAAAAAAAGACCTGCGTAAACACAAATGCAATGCTACAACTAACCTGTTCGCCCGCCGAAATATGCTGCAAACCAAGCAAGGGAAATATTACAGTGTGTGAACTGGCAAAAAGTCCAAACGCGCCATGCAGAAAGATGGTGAGAAGGAGAAAACCCAATCAGGAGAGATCACTTTACTCCGGGCGAGGCTCTCTTGGGCCGCGAGAGCCACGCCATTCACCTCGAGCACCTCCTCTATCGCCATTTCCGCGAGGGGCGCCTCCACGACCTCCACGACCTCGTCCCCGACCACGATAACCTTGACCCTGACCTTGGCCTCGGTTATTGTTACCACGGTTGTTGCGTTGAACATCAGTGAACCCATCGTTGGCGTTAGCTGGTGCTGGCTTCTCAGTTGGACTGTCGGGTTGATCATCGGCCCAGCTTTGAACATTGGATGGGGCTGCAGGTGTAGCAGTTAATCCAGTCTCAGTTTCAGCAGCATCTCGAGGAACGTTGACCCACTCCTGAGAAGTAGAGAGGTCATTCGCGGTGTCCCACTTCTCATTTGCAGCAGCATTTCCCTCACCTCCAAAACCAGAATTTTGTGGGATACCCTGAACCTCACTGGATATTTCACTGTGGCCATTGGCAGTAGCAGCTGGTGCATCCAACTCAGTTAGACCAGCGTTGGCGATTGTTGGATCACTCTGAACTGGATATTCGCTCGTCTCGACAGCTGGGGTTTCCTCCTCGGCTTCAGGAACGAATACCGGAACTTGTGCGAGTGCGATACGCTTGAGATCAGCATCTAAAAAGTGAATGTGTTAGTGGTAGAATTAGAGCAAGAAAAAATGTACTTACAAGTAACTTCCAAGGGTTCGCCATTTACGGAGTAGAGGTTTTCACTGGAGCCATTGACGAGGCTGAGCATAGCAGCAACAGCGCTGGCATCGCCAGTATAAACTCTGCCGAGCAAACCCTCTAAAGCCTTGTTTTCCGGAAGCTCGGGATCTTCGTCCTCGCCTCTACGAACAGCAGCCAGTCTGAGGAATTGTGAAAGCAGAAGGAAGTTATTTTCTTGGGACTTTTGTACTGAAGCAGCGGCCTCTGCCTTTGCAGCCTTGACAGCCTCCTCTTGAGCCTTGCTTGCACGCTCGGCGTGGGTCTTTTCAAACTCCGCCTTCTCAGCCTGAGACGCAGCCTTGTATTCGGCATCGAATTTCTTGAATTGTGCGATTTGCTCCTCGAATTGTTGCAATTGTTGTTGGAGGCCAGGCTTCTTTAAGATTTGAGCCTTTTGATCGGCATTGATCTTTCGTTCGGTGACTAATTGGTCGAGTGACTTGTCTTTATTTTCGGCGGCAGCGACGATACTGTCAACCTTGGAGGCATTGGTCTAGGCAAAGTTCGTTAGAGTTTGTTAGGATCGCTGGGGAGAGATGTACTTACGATCTTTTTGTTGATGTTGCGAATGCTCCTACAAACACGGTGGTTAGCTTCGAAAAGGCTGAAGAAATTGACAGCGCGTCACGGCGGTTGAGGCCCTTGTGTCAGGTAGATCGACTCACTTGTAGAGATCCTTGATATATGGGCTTTCGTAGGAACCGTCTCCGCTGACACTCTCGGTTGGATCTGCGACGATTGCGGTGGTTGACTCCGACTCCGCAGACGCAGACTTGGCCTTCTTCTTCTTGGATGACTTGGATTCGTTCTTGACGGGAGGGTTGAGGGTAGCAGAGGCAGCCATTTTCGGCGATGGATTGCGACTTCGCGAAGCTCTTGGAGGCTGAGGAAGCTGTTGTGGGGGGGACTCTGTGAGTCGCGTGTGGGGAACGTTGTAGAGGTATTTCTGTGGGGAGATGGAAATGGATGTTCCAGAGGAGAGTGAAAGAATTGTTTTTAGGAATAGTAGGTACAGGTAGTCGAAGAGTGTTGTATGTTTGTATGAGGGAGGAAAAGTGATGGTGACGGGAAGCTCATGGAATATTTCTTGGGCGCGGCTGCAAGACATGTAGGTGGTCCGTGCGGAAGGGGACGAAGCGAAGATTCCAGAACGTTTGCACTTGGATGCTTTTATAGCAGAATTATGTACGAGTAGGCTTACAGTACGGGAATTTGTATGGATGCTTGGAATCAGAGTTTATTATCTATATAAATTCCGTCGGTTTCCTTTGCAGGCTGCGTGCAACGAACTGGAGGCACCCCTTTCCCCTCCCCCTCCAGCATCCTTGCTGGCCCTACACTCGGATCCCTGCCAAGGACGGCGTTCCCCAAAGCTCAGTTGGACTGATAGATCCCTAGGTGTTTGGTACGAGTATAGCTGATGGACTGATTTCCCCCACTTCCTTTTCTACCTGATCCGAGACACTTGTGGTGTTTTGCAATTCTTATATCAATGCACATGCCCGTATATCCTGCCTAGTCCTGCGCATCTAGCTTTTTCCGTCGGAGCCAAGGCCATCAGGGTGTCTTTGATTGAAATAGAAGCTTTTCATGTATTTTGTGTGTTCAGCCCTTGAATTTGGAGAGGGACAGCTATTGCAACATCTTGTCAGTCTATGTCATATCATCCAAGAGGTGTGGGATAGACTTGACCGACCTCGGTGACCTTCTTGACGCTTTTGGCGCTGATCCCTCTCTCTCCAGCTTGCTTTGCATTGATTCCAGCTTCTTTCATCAACCTGCCTCTCCCATCAGTATTCTAGACTTCCTCCAGAACGATAGCCTTTCCGCAGCAACTCACGTTTGCAGAAACAGAGCGTAATCGAGAAATATCTAGATTGCCGTTAGCATACCGTGCAGTGCATCGCATACAACCACGACGCGTCTCGCCCGTGTTAGGCTTACCATAACATCGACATTTTTGGTCACATTGCGCTTCGAGTGGGCTTTGACGATCTTTTTGACCGTGGCCCGAGGATATAACTTTTGCCCGGCTGCCATTGTCGTGGAGATAGTGCGCGGCGTTTCTTGCAGAAGTGGTTGTGGTACGTGTTATTGTTGAGCCGTGAGCTTCAGCCTCCCGTTCCCACATTTCAGAGGTCAAGACTCAAGCAGCCAATCGCCCTACAAGGCTGCCAGGTCCTCGCTGCGAGGGTTGACCAATCGGGAAGCTCATCGGATACGGAGTTCGGCGTTCGGATCCCGATCAGGTAGCTGCTGCCACGGCTGCTAAACGACATCGCAATGTACCTCTCCATGTGCCCCTCATCCACGAGGACGGTGTGTGCAACGCTTCTTTCTGCCGGTAGACTCAATCCTCGTACATCCTCTAGGCTCTTCTCTCTGTCTGCCAGGTCTCTTTACCCTTCCTGTTTGGAAACTACAAAAGGCAGCCCGCAGAACCGCAATTTTGTTGTTCCCAAACGCACTTCTATCCGCTGCTCCAGCCAACCCCCACCAAATCGATTCATCCTCTCTCCCTTCCACACCCATAACGCTCGATATCTTGCAACAATGCCTCCCTCAGACGTCTTAGACCGGGATATTCTTCCAGACAATCTTAAAGCAATCAATTATGCCATTTCCATCTACGACATTGAATTGGGCGGTAATTTCACTTACCAAGGCACCGTTAGCATTCTCTCCAACATCACCAAGCCATCCAAGGAAATTACTTTGAACACCCACCAACTCAAGATCTACAGTGCAGAGTTGACCTTGGGAGAAAAGTCAATTAAATCTACTGGCACTTCGTATGATACTTCAAAGCAACGTGCAACTCTATCCTTCTCTGATGACTTACCTGTTTCTGACAAAGCTCTTCTGATCATCAAGTTCGAAGGAATTATTAACAATGATATGGCTGGCTTCTATCGTTCGAAATACAAGCCAGTCGTACCACCGGCTCCTTCTGTACCAAAAGATGGTGATGAACATGTCATGTTCTCAACGCAATTCGAGAGTTGTGATGCTCGTAGAGCCTTCCCTTGTTTTGATGAGCCGAATCTCAAGGCCACCTTCGACTTTGAGATTGAGTTGCCAGAAGATCAGGTGGCGCTGAGCAACATGCCTGAGAAGAGCACCAAGAAGTCTAAGGATGGGTTCAAGGTGGTTTCTTTCGACAGAACCCCGGTTATGAGCACCTATCTTCTTACTTGGGCTGTGGGTGATTTTGAATACATTGAAGATTTCACAAAACGCAAATACAATGGAAAGAATCTTCCAGTTCGTGTTTACACCACCAGAGGTTTGAAGAGCCAAGCTCAATACGCGCTGGACCATGCTCCGCAGATCATTGATTACTTCTCCGATGTCTTCGATATCGAATATCCTCTACCAAAGTCAGATCTGCTTGCTGTTCATGAATTTGTATGTCTCCACTTTCTTACATGTTACCACCGCTAGTACTACTTGCTCGGTCTTGTTCAAAGGCGGAAGAGTGGGGAGAATGACTTTAACATCAAATTTTCATACTCACTTGCTTTTGCCTGGATATCCACGATCCATTGATATGAGAAGCCCAAAACATCGGGGAACGGCGATTAGCCGACGCGTCATCTCAAGTCAATTTTCGTGTATCTTGTCACCACAAGAGCACCTTTATTAAGCGAACTATCAATTTCAAATATTTTGCTAACATCATATTTTCAGTCACACGGAGCAATGGGTTAGTCCACCAATCTTCCTTGAGCCGAAAACCTAGGTAGTTGCAATGTTTGCTGAGAACAAGTGCTAATATGATAATAGAGGGTTGGGGTCTTGTTACCTATAGAACCACAGCTGTATTATTCGATGAAAAAACCTCAGATGCGAAATTCAAGAATCGCATTGCATATGTTGTTGCTCATGAACTGGCTCACCAGTGGTTCGGTAACTTGGTCACCATGGATTGGTGGAGTGAACTTTGGCTCAATGAAGGCTTCGCAACTTGGGTAGGTTGGTTGGCGACAGATAAGATCCATCCGGAATGGAATGTCTGGTCTCAATTCGCTTCAGAAGGCATGCAAACCGCATTTACTCTCGATTCCCTTCGAAGTTCGCATCCGATTGAAGTGCCGGTCCGGGACGGCTTAGATGTAGATCAAATATTTGATGCCATCAGTTACCTGAAAGGAAGCTCGATGATTAGGATGTTGGCGACACATCTCGGTCAGGAAACCTTCCTCAAAGGTGTTTCCAACTACCTGAAATCGCATTCTTATGGAAATGCAACAACAAATGATCTCTGGTCCGCTCTTAGTGAAGCCTCTGGTCAAGACGTAAACTCTCTGATTGACAACTGGATTCGAAAGATTGGCTTTCCTGTCATCACCGTCGCCGAGGAACCCGGCCAAATCAGTATCAAGCAATCTCGCTACCTATCAACTGGGGATGTCAAGGCAGAGGAAGATACCACGACATGGTGGGTTCCACTTGGATTGGAAGGCAAGACAGGAGTCAAAGGTGCTTCTTCTATTGGCTTTACTAAGAAGGAGGATACCATTCGGGACATTGATGACTCTTTCTACAAGATCAACAAAGACAATGCCGGATTCTACCGAACCAATTACCCTCCTGCTAGATTGGCAAAACTCGGTACTCAAGTTGATCGTCTCAGTGATCTTGACAAAATTGGTAAGACTATTCCCGCCTGTAACCAGAAATGCTTACAATTTTCTAGGTCTAATCGGTGATGCTGGTGCGTTGGCTCTGAGTGGCCAGGCTACCACCCCAGGACTTTTGGCCTTTGTCGAGGGTCTGCAATCAGAGACTAATTACTTGGTCTGGTCACAAATCCTTGGCTCCTTAGCAACTGTCAAGTCTGTCTTTTCCGAGAATACTGAGATAGCAGATGGCTTGAAGAAGTTTACCTTGAAGTTAATCACCCCAGCTGTGGAGAAGATTGGCTACGAGACAAAACCAAATGACGATTTCCTCACTTCCCAACTTCGTTCTCTCCTGGTATTGACCGCCGGTTTGAGCGGCCACGAACAGTAGGACAACGATATTCCTTTCGGTACGCAAAAGCTAATAGATAATAGAACCATCACGGATTCCACGAAGCGATTTGAGCTCTACACAAGCGGTAAAGATACATCCGCGATCCATCCTAACCTCCGTTCCGCCATCTTCGGGATCAACGTCCGCCTAGGCGGCGCAATAGAATACCACGCCCTCAAGAAAGAATGGCGCGAAACCCCCTCAGTCGATGGGAAAGAGATCGCGCTCCGAGCCATGGGACGTATTCAAGATCTCTCTCTCCTCCCCGACTACCTCGACTTCCTCTTCAACGAAATCGCCACCCAGGACAAACACACAGCCGGTATGGCACTAGCTGCTAATCCCAAAACACGCGCCGCGTTCTGGAAATATATCCAAGAGAACTTTGAGGACATCTACAAGAGTATGAGTAAGAACATGGTCGTCCTTGATCGCTTCTTGAAGGTTAGCTTGAGTAAGTTCTCTGAGCGGGAGAAGGCGGAAGAGGTGCAGAAGTTCTTTGAGGGCAGGGATAATAGGGGTTACGATCGCACGCTTGGGGTTATCAATGATAGTATCTTGATGAGAGCCGGTTATCGGGAGAGGGATGGGGAGGTGATTTTGGAGTGGTTGAAGAGTCATGGGTATGCCTAGACTTGGGGGTGTGTAGAAGGGCTGGGAGGTAGAGAGGTGTATGGGGATAAAAGTACCTTCGTAGGGAATGAATAGTATAAAATTGAGTTGCATCTTGATGATTGGGTTTCTTGTTGGAGTGTGAGTTTGGGTTATTATTCTTGTAAAAAACTGCTTTGTGGATGGTGCTTCTTCATGTTATAATGATCGAAAACTCGGGGTATTAAGTAAAGTTACATACTCCGATTATTCGCATGGCAAGCCTCCCACCTCCACCCGTCTCATCTACCTCGTCGAGATCCCAGGACGGAGAAATAGAAATGACAGCAGCTGCGTACACGACGGTAAGAAAATTTCGTATATAATAGCATTCCATTTCATATCATGTTTAAAGGCTTACTGGTGGTGAGACGGGTGTGGAGGTTTGGTACTATATTGGAGGTGGATTGGATAGTGTTACGTTTGATAGGGAATTTGGGAGGGGATGGACGAGGATTGACCTCATAGCAACGCTTTCCAGAATGGAGAATGGAGAATGGAGAAGGGGTGGAGTGGGGTTTATAGGTGGTTGTAGTGGGTGATTGTGGTTGTGGTCGTGGGTTTGTTGGTGGTTGTAGTGATGTGAGAGGTGGTATGGATTGAATGATGTTTTTCTCTGGTTTGTTTGATTTGAGTGTACTTGTATATGAGAATATATGATAGAGTGGTTGATTTAACATCGTGGTGTTACCTATAGTATCTCCTGTAGGTTTTCTACACAGGATGAGTTAATATTGCGGTTCTTTCTAGCTAGGCTAATCCTACGTTACCGTTGGAGTACTGTAATTTTCTATATTACTCTCTAAATAAAGGACGTAGGGTAGAAATTGAAAGTATAGGTTTTAAAAAAGAGTTCTAATTGTTTCTAAACTTTGAACTGTTTAAATAAAACTGGATTAGATTGAAACATCTAACCCTAATTAGAATGTACTACCACCCCCTTCCAAATACCAAACAGAACTGGGACATAAATGAAATATAGGACCTATATCTAATTACCTTCCCCTATCGTTAGTACTATTTGGAATGTATGGAATACCGTGAAGGTCTTGGACTTGATTATACGAATACTACTGTACACTAGCACTTATCGTCTTCGCAGAATAGATGGAGAAGTAGTATGCCAAAGCTCTAACCGAAATTATGATATATAGTACGCGAATCAACATTGGCAATCTTGTCAGGAGACTAGTTCTGGATGAGTTTTGGCGGATAGGTCGACGTTGCGTAGCAGATTTGCAGAAGAGGGGTATTAGGGCTTAGAGAGGTCAAGGTATAGTACTGCATTCTGTAGTTAACGCTGTATAGTATACGTTAGAAGCGTATTTCCATTATTTGCGCAAGGATGGAGGACAGGGCGGGGGAAACGACAGTAGCTGTGTAGACGACGGTAAGAGAAGTTCTTTTATAGTAGTGTTTTATTTTATTTTATGGAAGAACGTTACTGGTGGTGAGACTGTGTGAACTTTTTGATACTACAGTAGCTTAGGGAAGGGCTTGATGGTGAGGGGTGAGGTGGTGGTTGTTGAAAAGGTGATATAAGTGTTCGATATATTCAATTGACTTAAGGAGTAATCTAGAGGGGATTACTCCCTACTTATATATATAGAGGTTTAGTACAACCTATATTAGTCTCTACGTAACCTAATATTTAATACTCTTACTCGAACTAAGTTACCTCTAAATCTAAACTTTAATAAACCTTTAGTAAAACCTTTAAAGGATAAAAGCTAGGGAAGAATAAATAGTTCTAGCTTTCTTAGTAATTAATTTCCTACTTAGCGTCTACTATATTTATAGTATAATTTCTAATTACTAATTCCTCTAGGGTAGGTTCTTTAACCTTATTATTAGAGAGAAAGCGGATAGTATTATTGTCTTACTAGTCCGAGTAGTTCTTCTTATATTCTTATAAGTATATAAGGAGTACTACTATTCTACTATTCTTATTCTTACCTCTAGGTTTATTAGTAAAAGGTCTAATAGTAATATTAACTTAGCTATCTATAGTAGTTAGAATATACACGCTCTTTTTAGTAATATATTATATTATACTAGGGAATCGTTATATATTCCTAAGTATACTAATTAATATAGTTTTATAGGTAGGAGTACCGAAGATTAGAGGTTCCTTTTAAGGTATATTACTATAGCGTAGTTGCTTCCTTAGTAGCTTAGATTAATTATTAGCGGCCTTTAGACTTACTCCTATTGTGACGGTTCTGACCATCACGTGCCACTTGTATCACGTGGCGTCGCTCAGCGACCCACACCATGTACTTAGACTCGAGCTCCCTCGAGCTCTCCTCTTCTCTTCAGCTTAGAATCTTCGAATAAGACAGTTCTACGATTCCATAACCTACACCTTGGACGCCCACGGGCAACATATCGTACGTGTCGTCACAGTTCTAGCAAAATCTATTATTTAAGTATAGTATAATTTAATTTAATTTAAATTTATTTAACGTCCGGCGAATGCAACTAGCCCCTATGAAGCTACGTTCTAAAACATCCCTAAGTAGGGCAAAGGACGCTAGGGGGGTACCCTAGAGGTCAAGGGGGTA